>CM052438.1:179564381-179618671 GCA_028533085.1 Varecia variegata
TGGACCTGCCTCTATCCTGGCATTATGGACCGGGCAGGGGATGGGAGACTCCCTTTCGGTGTCCCCCACCCAGGGAGTACTGGCATGGTGGGCACCCCAAGCCACAGGCTAAACCTGGAACACCTTCCTGAAGCATCCATTATGTTTGGAGAGAGGAAACTGTATTCTATTAGCATCAAAATAAAACTGGACATATTACTGAGCGGCCCTGGGGCAGAGGCAGGGTCCCCGGGATGAACGTAGGACGTGGGATTTTGTCCTGGGCACCCACTCCCAGCCCCGCCCTGCCCCACCGGGAAGTGGGAAATTGGGAATTTCCAAATCTGGCCCGAGCCTGACACCTTGTGGCCACTCAGAGAAGTTACAGCCACTTTCCTGTAAGTCACCATGCCCTTCAGTAACTGCAGGGCCGAACCTCAGGGATTGGGGGTACGAGAAGGACGTCACCCACGACTCCCATCCTGAACACACCAGATGTCCCTGGAGCCCTGCAGCACTGGGGCACTGGGTGGCCCAGCTGCCTCCCTGGGCGCAGCCTGGCAGGGGTGAGGCTGCCCCTCAAAGGCTACAGGGCCACGGCCCGGGGGCCGCTGTGTGCCACTCCTGCAGGTGTGCGCTCAGACGGGCCAGGAGTGGGCGCAGGGGCCTGGAGGCCGACCCAGTGCACATCCCAGCTCTGTTGCCAATGACCTTGGGCGAGCCAGTTCGCCCCAAGCCTCCATGCTCCCCTCTGCCCGCACAGGTGCCAGTGTGGGTGCGGGTGCCCCTCTGACCCGGAGTAAATGCTAACAGGCGTTCAGTTTTACCCCGTCCTGGATGTGAAGTTATATTTGCCCCTTTCTCCCCTGGCCGTTGCGCTGAGACGCCCGTTCCTGGGACCATGCGGAAACGCAGGCTAGAGGGTCCCTGTGCCGCAGGCCCTGGGAGCCCCACCCACAAAGCCTCCTCCACCTGGCCCGGGGGGACTGGCAGCCGAGAGGACCCCGGAGTTTTGGGAGGGGGAGGCCTGTGCGTGGCCCGTGGGGAGGGCGGGGGTCACAGGCAGTGACTTCTGGGGAGACCTGGGAGCGGCTCTCCCTGCCCGGGCTGCCAAGTTTGAAGAGTTGCAAAGACTCCTCCACCACAAGGGCCCTCAGGCACACGGGGCCACGCTCAGACTGCACCCTGGCACCCCCAAGCCCCTCCCGCAAGCCTCCTCTTCCTGTGTGTCCCGCCCGAGCTGTGTGGAGGCCTGTGCCTTCACCCTGGGCCCTGCCACATACCTACAGCCGTGCCTGGCAGCGCGGGGGCCGCGGCTTCCCCCGGAGGACACATGAGGTCCCCTGGCCTCCAGCCCCAGAGGAAGCAGGCCCGTGGTGCTGTCCCCATGAGACTAGGGCCCAGAGAGGGGAAGCCACTACAGGAACGCCACAGTGAGCGGCCCCAAGGTCTGGACACGTTGCCCGAGTGCCTGCAGACTCCCTCCCCCGCCCGCCACACCTCCCCACACACCTGGACGGGCTGGCCTGTGGCGTGGAGGATGCCTCCATGCTGGCGTCCCTCATGGTCTTAGGCTGTGGGCTCTGAGGCACCACGTGCTGGCCCGGGAAGGGAGCAGGTGCAGATGGGCCTGGGCGGGGCACTCACACCTGGGGCCTCAGCCTCAGCACCGCTACAAGAAATCAGGCTCCCTGGGGACACCTGGAGAATCCCCTCCCTGCCCCCGGTAGTGTGGGCAGGAGGCCGGACATGGAGGGGCTGAGAGGGCATGGCCCTGCCAGGGGCTCCCCAAACTTACCCTCTCAGCAGCCAAGGCCGGTGGGGTCTCTTTTGATAGATGAGGAAACCAAGACCCAGAGATGTTAAGTAACTTTCCCAAGGCCACACAGCCAGGAGCGGCAGTGCCAGCACTCTAGCCCTGCCCGGCCTGCCAGCTCTCGCCCTTGAGCCCACACTGGCCTGAATGGACTCTGTGCTGGCCCTAAGGATGCTTAGGGCCTGTCGTCTCCAACACCCACAGGACATGGTGCGCTGTCACCCTCAGACCACAGCTGCCCCTTCTTCTCTGCCAAGGCCAGCCCATGCCCAGCCGCGGGAAGGGCCCAGGGTGCCAGCTCTGTACCGTCACAGCTATCATGTCTCCGGTGAGGGCGGCATGGGCTGCACCAGGCTGGGTCTGCACCCCTGGGGGTGGTAGCCCAGCACAGACCAGTCCTCAAGGCTGCCGTGCCAGCGGGGCCATGAAACACCTCCTCCAGGAAGCCTCCCCGACTGCTGCTTCCTGGCTTCTCTCTTCTGAGCTCTGATTGTGCAGCTGGAGCTGGGTGGGGGGTGCCTCAGCCTCCCTCTCTCTCCTGTTTCTCAGCCAGCTTGTCCTCCTGCCTGGAGCCTGGCCCCCCGCACATTCCTATCCCACAGCTGGGCCCAGGTCGGGGAGCACACCCAGGTGGCCAGGGAGGAAGCCACTTCCTGCCCCTTGAAGCTGTCCTCAGACCTTGGAGGTCGGGCCTCAGGAAGGCGCCATGGAGGGACAGGCAGCCATCGCCAGAGCCACACATTCAGGTGCCTCAGTCCCCCCAGAGCCCCCCGGGTCCCCTCTCTGCCCTGTCCTCGCCTACTGAGCCGCCCATGTGTGACAGACCCTGCCAAGGACCCCGAGGCCCAGAGTGGGTCAGGGCTTTCCCGAGGTCCCTCGGCAGCCGGGCAGCAGTGGGACTTGCATGCGGGCAGGGGGCAGGCGGGCCGGGAGGGGCCGGGCTGGAACGGCACCAAGTTCCGAAGCGCGGGTGGACTTGGAGGGACAGCAGCGTGCACTTCGGGCCTCAGCGGGAACAGCCACAGCTGGCAGGGCTGCCGGGCCACGGCTCTGTTTTCCACAAACACAGATGGGCTGGGAAGGGGGTCGGGGCAAGGCCCGGGCGGAATGCGAGGCCCACGGTGGCCCTGGGGTTCTGCTAACTCAGCAGCCCGGTCCACACGGGCTGCAGGGGCGGGGCCTCCCCGAGGCTCAGGGGGCTGCGGACCCCCAGGCTGGGCCGCCCAAGGCCAACCTTCGTCCCTGGCAGAGCACAGAGCTGGGCACGGCTGGGAAGGAGCCCCCACCCCCGGTCACAGATGGGAGCCGGGGGTGGCTGCTGGGGTGCGGGCCACCAGGGTCTCTCTAGACACTCTGAGTGTACCTGGTGAGGGGCGCGGGAGGCACCCCCACTTCACCCTCAGCCTGGGGACTCCGGCTCCAGCTTAGAAATGGACACACAGGTACCCCCGAGACCCCCTCTCTCACCCCTGCCTTGGGGAGCGGGGATGATGGGGTGCCCCTTTGGTATAGACCAGCCTCTAGGGGCAGCCTCAGGGACACCGTGGGAGCCTGGAGGCTGTGTCAGGGCTCCCTGGGGTCAGGATGGTCCCCGACAGCGGCAGATGGGCAGGAAGTGGGGAGTCCAGCCGGGTGGGGCGGGGCCGGAGGCCACCTGGGCCGGGACAGTGAGCTGAGGACAGCGGGGTGGGGGCGGGATGCTCGGCGCCAGCGCAGCGGGACCAGGCTGCACGGACAGTGGGGAGGCCGCCTCCCCCGCTCCCCTTTCGAAGGAATCCGCCTTGCTGTTCCCGCGGCCCAGGCCAGAAACAACAGTGGCAGGAGAGGACGAGGCTGCGCCCCCCCCTGCAATCGCCACGTCCCCAGACCCCGTCCTCCCCTGACCCCCAAACGTCCTCTCAGCACTGGGTGCAGGGCCTTCGCCCTGACCCGCGGGACCCCAGCTTGAGGCCTTCTGAGTCCCAGGGTCCCCAGCCCCCGAAGCCCCCGCCTCACATGCGGACGAGGGCTCCGGCTCTGGCTGGAGTGGCCCAGGTGGCCACAGCAGAGTGAGGACCCCTCGTTAGCCTCCAGCCCCTGGCCCAGCCGCAGCATGGGGAGGGCGGGAGGTGGGGGCCGACTCTAGCTGGAGGTTTTCTCAGCATGTTAGGGACCCAGGACGTGGGTCAGCTAGCTGTCCCCCGGCCAGACTCCCCTGGGTCTGCGGCCTGCGAGGACCCTGGGCTGGTGAGAGAAGCTGGCCTGGGGCTCGACAGCCGCCACTGCTCAGCGTCCTCAGACTTCGTCTCTCCTTCCTACACCCGGGCCCTCCCGGGTCCCGCACCCGCGAGGACACCGCAAAGGCGAGCCTTTGGCGCCATCTGCTGGTCGCATCTGTGAATGGCCGCGCGGCACATGGCTGCGTGTCCGTAGGTGCCACCCAGAAAACAGCCACCTGCACGGGGGCGGCCCCACCAGGTCCTCGGGCACGTCCCACGGTCTCCCTCTCACAGCCTGGCTGGAGACAGACAGCAGCTGGCCTCCCGCCCGAGCTCGGCCCAGGGCGCCTTTTCCCCTTGCCCCGGGCTGCGCCCTCTCCCTGGGCCGGACCCTGCTGGGCACCAGGTCCTCAAGGGCCAGGGGTCAACCTTGGCACCCCTGCATCCCTCGCGCCCCCCAGGGTATACTCTTCCTGGACAGCAGTGAGGACAGCAAATATTTGCAGCTCACAGGAGAAGGCAAACACAGCCCGGGGCCAGGTGCAGGTGCCAGTGTGTCTATGCCAGAGCAGACGCCACCCAGGGCCGGGCTAGAGCCCTGGTCCCCACTCTGGGCCTCAGTCTCCCTTGAGGCACCCGGGTGCGAGAGTCCCCAGCCCTGCTGGCACGTGTGAAGCTGACACACCTACGCAGGCAGGAGG
Organism: Varecia variegata; assembly: GCA_028533085.1. NCBI lineage: Eukaryota > Metazoa > Chordata > Mammalia > Primates > Lemuridae > Varecia > Varecia variegata. Next base: position 179,569,076 of record CM052438.1, read on the forward strand.
CCAGTGAGCAGCTGCCCTCGGTGACACCCTTGCCCTCCAGACAAGGGGCAAAGGTTGCAAGGAGGGCACGGCAGGTTTGAGGGGCTTGGGGAGCAGCTGCACCGCCACCCTCACTGCCCCACACCTGGGGAGCGCTTAGATGGACCCCCGGCCCCCAACGCCAGGGTGACAGGCAGAGCTGGACACGGCTGGTGGCCACTGCCAGCCCTGTGGGCCGTGTGGCCCAGGTTCCAAGGGCAGGCAGGGTCTCAGGGCACGGGAGGGCTGTCCCGCAGGTTCCCAGAAGGGGTGGAGTACAGGCGTGGCCAGGCAGGGACTGCAGAGCCAAGGCCTGCGGGCCTGGCGTGCTGGGGCGGCCGGGAGCCCGGGGAGCGTCCACACTGCCCGGGCAGGCGTCAGCCGCAGGGCGGTGCCCGTCGGGAGGTGGCTGACAACCGGGTCTCCTGCCACCTTGGGCGGCCACTTCTTGTCTATGCCCAGGGCAGGGAGAGGCGACCCCCACCCCCAGTCTGGTCCCCCCCAACGACCTTCTCACAGACACACACTGGGGGGCTGAGGGGCTGGAGGACACAGGTGTGGTGAGGGGGTCTGGGGTCTCAGCGCCGGGGCGGCTCTCAGGAAGGCAGAGGGTGGGTGTCAGCACCCTGTGACCATGTCCCTTCTGGCCAGAGGCCCCCCAGGACAGACACCACAAGGATTTGGCCCCTTAAATGACCCTCCTCGGCACCCCCGCACCACCCAGAGGCGGCCACACGGTGGGTCCCACGAGGCTGGGGTGGCCCACGAGCGCCCGGCCCCTGCAGGGCTCCTGCCACCCTCCGGCCCCGGCTCACACCCCCTGCGGAGTTTGTCGGCGCCTCGGGGCACCTGCCTATCACTCCCAGGGCCTTGCTGGCCACCGGGGCCGGCCGGGGTGACGGGCTTGGCCAACGGCTGCTCTGGGCTCCTGCCTGGCACACGTACCTCGGCTCCGGAAGGACGCCCCTGCCTCTCCCGCGCGAATGGGGCCGGCTGGGCCTTCCTGTGGACGGCCGGCTGCTGGCCCCAGGCACCTCCTCCCTCCTCTTCCGGGTCCAGTGTCCAGCCATCCACCCGCCGGCCCAGCCTTGGCCCCCACTCCAGGGGCGGGGCCTGCCGGGGGCCTGCGACATCCCTGGAGGGGGTGTCAGTGCAGTCGCGGGCAGGGGGCGACCTCGGGGCTGCGGGAAGGAGGCTGCCGGTGCCAGCCCCAAACCCAGCCATCCCAAGCCCTGGCCCGGGCGGAGCTTTCAGGAAAGGTGCAGATTGGTTTGGCCTGGGCGGCAGGCAGGCCGGCCAGACCTTGTGGCCGCCAGAGTCACCTGCTGACCTCCCAGGCCACGGTCAGTCAGCCCAGGTACCCCCGGGCTCCCGTCTGCTCTCCAGTCTGGGTGCCCAGGGGGTGCTGAAAGTGCTCACGCCAGGACCCCAGAGACCTGCACCTGGGGTGACCTTGCCACCAGGGCCTTTGGGCACTTGTGGGGGTGACCACCAGGGCTGTGGCTGAAGGGGTCTGGCTGAGTGGCCCTGCCTGTGGGGAGGAGAGGGCTGAGAGGTGGCCGGGAGACCCTGGCCCTGGTCCCTGGCCTTGTGGCCCTGGCGGTTCCCAGCCCGCGTGGGCTGCAGCTCTCAGGGCCTCGCAGCCAGTGCCGGGGAGTGGGGTTCGGGCCCCACCCACGGCCACCCCTGCAGCTGCCCGGCTCGTGGGGAGTCATCCGGCCTGTCCTGCTTCCTCTGGAGCACTAGGGGGTTCCTCAGGAGTCTGGCTGGGCTGGGGGCTGTGATCGAGCCCACCTGCCCAGAGCTGGGGACAGCAGGCACTGAGGGAGACCCAGCCTCGGCAGCCTCGCTGCCCCTTCCTGGCCCCACCCCTGCAGGACCCCTCCGCCAGCCCAGCCTCCCCCCTGCACAGAGACTCCATGAGAAACAGCTCTAAAAATAGGGCCTGGGAGGGGTAGGTGGGAAGAAGTCACTGGAATGTTCTCATTCTCTTTTCTTGAAAATTCTCTGGGGACCCTGAGGGCCCGGGGCATTGGAGCAGGGAAGTCAGCTCCCCGAGACCCCCAGAGCCCCAGGATAGGGGCAGCCGGCAGCGACAGGCGCTCCACCCCTCGGGGAGGGCACCACTGCCCGGGCCCAGCCAGCATCGGGCCTGCGTGGGGGACGCTCGGAGGGGCTGCTGGGGCGTGCGGCGCAGGGGGCTCAGTGACACACAGACCACACAGCAGGGCCGTTCAAGGGTTTATTCGGCTGCGGGCGGGCGTGGCGGCTAGTTGCAGTAGTTCTCCAGCTGGTACAGGGAGCAGATGCTGGTGCAGCACTGCTCCACGATGCCACGCTTCTGAGGGGCCCCCTCCAGGGCCAGCGGCTGCAGCCCGCCCGCGCCGAGCGCCCCGTCCAGCCCCACCGGCCCCACTGCTGGGTGGGAGGTGCCAGGCAGAGAGAGAGAGACGGGGCGACACTGTCAGGGTCACAGAGCTACCTGCCCCCAACCCAGGGTCGCCGCCGGGCAGGGACAGGCAGGCCCGGAGCCCACGCGCCCTGCCACCTGTCCCCGGCCTGGGCAGTGCGTCCTCGGGAGCGAGATGGGTGCCCTCCGGTACCGTCCCCAGGGCCTGCCCATCCCCTGACTCCCCACCGCCGCCCCCCACTGGCTACCGCGTCCTCCTGGGAGTGCGGACAGGCGAGCGGGTGGGGGACCACTTCCCGAGGTCGCCCTGAGACCACCAACGCCCGGGACTTGAGGCACTTATTAAAGCCTCCCCTGAAGCTGCTGTCGTCTGTGGGGTAGAGACATGGGTTGGGAGCGTTTGTTTGGGGAGGGCAGGTGCAGGGAGGGCCTCGCCAGTCTCAGAGGTGCCACTGGGGGTCCTGCGCCCAAAGCTGGCACTGTCCCCGAGCCGGGAGTCTCCAGCCGGGCCATGGGGGGCTGGCCACTTCCAGGATGTGGCCAAGAGAACTTCCTTTTCTGCCTGGGGAAGCTGGCCTGACTCCCGGAGGGCGGCAGCCGCCCGCCCACCTCTGCCCTGCAGGCTGGGGTGCTCACCCTGGGGGTCCTCTGCCTCCCGGCGGGTCTTGGGCGTGTAGAAGAAGCCCCGCTCCCCACACACCAGGTAGAGGGCCTCCACCAGGTGGGAGCCGCACAGGTGCTGGTTGACAAAGGCGGGCATAGGCTCGGGCCCCCACAGGGCCAGCAGGGCCAGCAGGGGCAGGAGGCGCGTCCACAGGGCCATGGCGGGGGGCGATGACCTGGGAGAGGAGCAGGGCTGAGGCCAGCACAGGCGAGCACCCTGCCCTGGGACCCCCCGCTTGCCCCCTGCATGCTCCAAGAGAGGAGCCACGTCCCTCCCCTTGCAGAGCTCGGGTCCGGGGTCCCGCTGCTCTGGAGCCCCCCCAGCCGGGTGGCCCAGACCCAGGCTGATGCGGAGCCCCTGGCACAGACCTGCTTGCTGACGGCCGGGTACAGCTGGTCCGCAGGGCTGGAGGCCGCCGGGCGCTGCTGGCTTTATACCCCTGAGCCCACCTGCCCTGCCCCCCAGCCGTGCCACCTGCCCCATTAGGGCCTGGGGGGTCAGCAGATGGCCGGGGGCTGAGGCTGCAGTTTCCGGATCATTTCCCTGGTGCAGGGTCTGGGAACATCTTCCCGGTCGTCAGCACCTCTCACTGGGGGCCACGCGGTCATTAGTGTCTTAATGAGGCCCTGACGGCGGAGCTGTCCCTGTCGCAGCTGGGGGGAGCGTCCCCAGGAGAGCACAGCCCCACCCGGCTTCCGGAGCCATTTTCCACATCAGTCCGCAGAGCCTGGGGCTGCAGGGACTGGGGTGTCCTCGTGCCCATCCCTGCACCCTCGCCCTGCCTCTGGTGCCCCACGGATGGTGTGGGGATGTGTCCTCCCCGCTCACTGCCACGGCCCCACCACGCCCAGGACAGCAGCCCCAGCAATGACCTCAGCTCCCTGGGGGACAGAGCCCAAGACAGGCCACACCGACCCGCGTGCTCAGTGGGGGACAGCAGGACCCGCCGCACAGCCGGGTCCCGCCCAGGTGTCCTCTCGGCCCCGACCCTCTTCCAGGGGCCGGGCTCATCTCCCTTCTTCCAGCCATGCCCTGCCACCCAGCACCTGCCTTGGGTGTCACCTGAGCTCACCCCTGGCCCTCCCAGTCCCCCAGGACAGGCACCCAGAGGCCCAGCCTGGCCGTCGGGCGTGCATGGACGCTAAGCCTCTCCTGCCTGCACCTCCACCTGCCTCGTAGCACCTTGCAGAGACGCCCCTGAGGTCGCCTGAGACCAAGGGGGTAGGACGGGTTGGGGGCATCCTGTGCCCCACCCCTCTGTCCCTGCCGCCCCTGCCCAGGCCCTGCCCTTCCTCCCCAGCCTGCCAGCAGGACCCTCTGCCCGGCACTCGGCGTGGGGCCCCTCGGGGGCTGTCCCACCCGCGCTCCAAGCCTCAGGCTCCCCCCACCCTGTGCAGGGCTCTGCGGAGGGAGGGTGCCAGCTGTCTGTGGGGGCCCTTCCTGCCACGGTAGGTACACACTGTGGCCACCCCAGGACAGCACAGAGCTCCGGGGCCCCTCTGCAGCTGGGGAAGATGTGGTGCCACCTTGAGAGTGGCGTGCAGGAAGGGAGGCTGGACGGGGAGGACCCAGGTGGAGGGCAGAGCCCAGGGCTGGCAGGGCGGGGGGAAAGGGAGGCCGTCAGCCCTTCCCCAGGGGCCTCGTGGGGCTCACAGCCCTGAAGAAAAGTTGCCGGTACAGCCTCGTGGGCTGAATGGATGTGGACACTAGGGGCCGGGCACAGAGAAGCGGCGAGGAGAGCTGATGGGAGAGCGCCCTGCCAGGAGGGCCTTGATGGATGAGTAGGAGTTTGCTGGGTGGCCAAGCCGAGGGTCCTGGTAGGGCAAGGTAGGGGCAGCTGCAGGCCGTGAGCAGGGCCTTGCAGACCAGCTGGCACCCCCTCACCCTGCAGGGAGCAAGGGGAGGTCCTCACAGGAAGCCCTGAGGCTGCTCTCTCCAGGGGCCAAGGTGGGGTGGGACAGGGGGGCGGGGGGGCGTCCAGCCAGCCCTGCAGGGCTCGGGGGTCCAGCTGGAGCATGATCTCCAGGCCCCCCAGGTGAGCCGGGAGCACCTTACAGAGCCTGTGTCTAGCCCCCCCGCCTTGCTGGGGAGAGAGGGCCCTGGAGAGTTCTCCTGGGAACCCGCTCGGCCAGACTCCTCCCCTCGGCTCACATTTTGGGGAGCCCACAGAGGCCCAGGTTCCACTCTGGGTGGGGTGGGGGCTCAGAGCAGCTGTGAACCCCCCCTCCTCTGCCTGCTCTGAGGCTGGGACCTGGGGCGTGGGACCACCTCCAGTCAGCAGGGCTGTGCTCCTGCTTCCTTCCCGGGCAGGCGGAGGGGGGCCGTGTCCCAGGGACGAGGGGCAAGGCCGGGCCCCTGAGCTGGGCTGGGGGCGCAAGGCCTGTCTATGGCACAGACTTGGGCCAGGCGGCGTGCAGAGACCGTTCCTTCTTTATTGAGAGGGCGAGTGGGGCGGCAGACAGCCTCGCGGTGGGGGTGGCGGCAGCGCAGGCCACAGCAGCAGAACAAGGACGTCAGGTGCACACGCCAGCTGACAGCGCTGAGAAGCGGGGGCGGCAGGGAGGGTGTGGGGGCCCTGGTCGCCAGGCCCCAGGGTGCCCGAGACCCAGCTCCTCGCGTGGGCCTGAGCTCTGGGACATGCAGGAGCCGGAGGAGTTTGGGGAAGCGGCCGGGAGACCCCAGGGCGGCCCCCTGGGGCCCTTGGGTTGCGCCTCTGCACCTAGCTGATGGCGCTGAGCGCATGGGCGAGGGTGTGCAGCTCGTCCTGGACGCCCTCCAGGGAGCGCAGCACGGCGCGGGGGCTGTCCAGCACGTCGACGGCCTGCGTGTAGGGGTCGAACTTCACCGAGAAGGGGCGCTGGATTCGTGAGGCGTAGCTCCTGGGGAGGGAGACGGGGCACCCTCAGCCACCCAGGGGGGGCCCGGAGGACACAGAGTGGGGCCGGCACCTGGGCGCTGGGGCTGGTCCCTACGTCACGGGGGGCTCAGCTCCCAGGGGTTTTTGGAGCCACCTGGGGCCCTGAGCTCGCCCTTCCGACCACCCGGACAAGGCCAGCGCTGGGGCCTCCTCCAGGGCCGGGCAGCTTTGCCAAGGGGGCCTCGCTGGACGCCCCCCCCTCCCGCACCTCAGCCCGGCCCCTCCTCCAGGAAGCCTTCCTTGAGCAGGTGCCCTGGAGAGCCCCCAGCCCTCCCCTCCTCTCCACACTGGACACAGCCCCTGGCCTCAGTTTCCCCTGCACAACCGGAGGCTGGAGGGAAATGGTGAGTCCTTTCAGGAGGACAAGCCTGTCGAGCCTGTTGGGCTCTGCTCCCCTCTCCGGGACACCTCGGTCACGGCACCCCGACCCCCCAGCCCTGGGAACTCACCCGCCCCCGTGCCCCACCCCACCCCACCACATCCCTCCTCCTCGGCCCCACCGGCCCCACCGCCATCCCAGCCCCCGGCCCCGCCTGCCCAGAGGGCCCTGCCAAGTCCTAGAAGGCTGGCCGGGCCCAGCCACCCAGCAGCCCCCAGCCCCCGTGTCCCCTCCCCAGCTGCCTGGAGTCCCCAGGGAGGCCTGCCGCGAGGGGTGTTGTGACGGAGGCTCAGTGTCCTCACCCGTGACGCGGGTTCACAGGCCCTGCGGGCGGCTGGGATGAAGGCCTGGCTTGTCCAGGTTGGGGCGCGGTGGGGGTCTTGCCCGGGAGCCCCACCTACCTGAGCTTGTCCTTGGCGTCACTGAAACTCTCGGACACGAAGTAGACCGGCTGGTAGGTCTGGTCTTGGTAGGGCTGCACCGCGGCAGCCTCGGGGTCGAAGGCCCGGATCTCGGGCTCCTCAGACAGGGAGTGCTGGCAGGAGGCCACAGGGGTCACCGGGCACCCCATGGCCCCGAGGGGACCGAGCGCTACGGCCCGACTCCACGGTGGGCTCAGGACGTGGATTCACCCGCCCCTTCCTCTCCCTGCTGGTCGTCCTGAGGCCTGGGGACAGGTGGGCTGGGGACTGGGCAGACACCAGCTTTCTCCAAAGGGGGCCTGAGTCCCAGGGGCCCAGCAAGGTCTCCCCTGCGGGGGCCGCGGCAGGGGCTTCTCACCAGGAGCTCCCCGTAGGAGGACAGCAGCCCGGCGCCGTAGGCCTTCAGCTCCCCGTTCTGCTTGCAGAGACCAAACTCCACGGTGAACCAGTACAGCTGCCGGGGACAGCCAGGCAGTGTCAGTCGAGAGACAGATGCCACCTGCAGCCCCCAGGCACGGTGGCCAGACACCACCCGCACAGGCTGGTGGGCTGGACAGGGGAGGGCCGCACTGCCTGGACAGAAGCGGGGACCCCCAGGGGACAGCCGGGAGGGCGTGGCCTGAATCTGGAAGCCCCACCCCCAGGGCCCTGCCGGGAAGCAACCCACCGTGGACAGCTTCTCGATTTCCTCGTCCGAGGCCCCCAAGGAGGCGAGGCCAATGTCCTGCGGAGGGGGGAGGCTGAAGCGGGGAGACAGCCCTGGCATGGCGCCTGAGGTGTCAGCAGCCCCTCCGGCCCTCTCGGACACTGCAGGGATGCCTAGACCCTCCCTGGCCACCGAGGGCCCACGGCCCGCTGCTCCGAGGAGCCGGCAGGTGGCAGCACAGGCCTGTCTGGGGGCTCGGCCTCTGCTGGGGGCTCGCGGCCAGGTCTGCTCCGATGCACTGGAGCGACCGCGGGGCCGCCCACCCCTTGCTGCAGGGCGCCTCACCTTGAAGCCTCCCAGACCCACGAGGGCACTGTCCACCGTGGGGGCACCGAATCCCTGTGGTGGGGCCCGGGAGCAAGCAGCACCACCGGCACACGGAGCCCCAGCCCCTGCCTGGGCCCCCCCCCGCCCCCCGGTGACCCCCGGCCCCCAGCCCCAGGCCGCGGCACACCTGGGAGAACTGGGCGAAGGTGCGGTCGGCCAGCATGGGCACGTGCCCCAGCAGCTCGTGGCAGCAGTCCCTGCGGCGGGTGTGGGGAGAAGGGGGGTGGGGCTGGGGTCGCGGGGCCTGCCCGGCACCCTCCCTCCGCCCTCCCTCGAGACCACGGGCCGGCCCCTCCCTGCCACTGTGACCTCGTTTATAAAGGGGCATCCTGGCCGCCTCGTGGGGGCAGGGCTGCGGTGCAGAGACCACCGCAGGCGCACTCACGGCTCAGGGGAGTGCATGGGCGAGGAGGCGTGGCGGATGTACTGTGTGCACTGGAACACGCGGAAGGCCAGGCTGGCCAGGAAGTCGCGGGCAGACAGCAGGCCGGCCACGGGCCGCAGCTGGAAACCCGTCCGCTCTGCAAGGGGCCACATCGGTCAGGCTGGCACCCAAGCAGGGTCAGGGCTCGCGGTGACAGTGCCCAGCCCCCCTCCTCTGGGACCCTCCGTGCAGCGCCGCACCCCTCAGGAAGCGGGAGACGTCCTCCAGCTGCGGGATGCTGTCCTCGCGGTAGCCGCTGAAGCGCTCCAGCAGCTGGAAGGCCTGCAGGTACTCCCGGCAGGCGTGCGTGGCGTACAGCCCCTTCAGCGTGGTGTAGACCTCCTTCCTGCAGGCCGAGGGGCTCAGGGCCTGCCCGGGGCTCCCCCAGCGCCGGACCCCAGCAGCCCCTCCTGCGGGTCCCGCACTCCGCACCCCACAGGCGCCGTCTGCCTGCACCACCCACAGGAAGGCCTCTCGCTCCCCCTGGAGACCCAGGCCACTGGGAGGGGCTTTTGCTGGTGGCTTTGGGGATTCCAGGGGTCTGGGGGCTGTGGGGCCGTCCCTCAGCTCCTGGGGATGACCTGACGGGCGGGGCAGCCTCATGCTCCCAACACAACATTCTGGGCCTGGGGAAGTCCCTCCTCTTGCTGGCCTGGGTCTCTCCTGCTGCACCATGTCCCTGGAGGTGGCCCTTGCACACGGGGTTTCTAGGGGGCTCTGTGGTGACACCAGGGTCTCACCAGGTGGCAGTCTCCTCAGCGGTGTACTCCACACAGGGAATCGGGCTGCCACTGTGGAGGGGGTTGGCAGTCAGTAGGTCCCCTGGGGAGCAGGAAGGGCAGCGGGGAGGGACCCAGGCCAGCCGTGTGCAGCGAGGTCTTGCGGGGTGCAAACAGGAGGCTGCACTCCGACCACGGCCCGTGGGGCCCGGCTGTGCCCTGAGCCGGCGGTGGCTTAACCTCTCTGTGCCTCGGTTTCCTCAGCCGGGATTTGGGGACCCGCCCCAGAGCGCTAGAAGGGACGGCCGAGTTAGCACATGTGGGACCCGGGGCAGAGCTGAGCGGCAGGAGGCCGAACCCCAGGTCAGTGGCCGTGGTGACGGGGAGGTGACGATGCTGGTGACAGAGATGACCCCTCCCTTTGTCCTTTCTCTGCCCCCAAGCCTGGTGCGCGGCCGCAGACCCCGCCTGCTGGTGGGGAGGCCCTTACTTCTTGTACTGGAAGGCTATGTCGGCAATGAGCTTCCTGCGCTGGCGGTACGCCTGGTCCGAGAAGCCCTGAGGACGGAGGGACACGAGCCCGGTCGGGAGGCTGCCCCGCCCGCCCGCCAGCCCAGGCGCCAGGCCGTGGGGTCCTGAAGCAGACAGACCTCCCGTCCGGGCCAGGCCGAGGGTGAGGGGACACGACTGGGGGTGGAGGCTCACCGGGTGGTCCAAGTCCAGGTCAGGATCAAACTTGGTGACCAGGTGGTGACACTTGTCCAGCTCGGACGCTTTTCTTGGGAACCAGGGGACTTCACAGAGGACAGAGGGAAGAGGTCCCGAGTGAGTGTGGGGCCATGGGGGTGGCGTCACCTGCAAGCAGCCCCCAGGACTCGGGGAGCAGATGCAGCTGGGGCTGTGACGGGGGTGGGGCCTAGAGGGGGCCCATGTTAGGGCCCCGCCTGTGGGAGCCTCTGCACCCCACGTCTCAGGGTCATTTGGTTGCACTCAAGGAGAGAAAACCGGCCTCACCCTTGTCCTCCCTGGCGCTGCGCACGTCCTCGGACACCTGGCGCATGGAACTGAGCAGGGCGGCCAGGTCCCTGCGGGGCAGCTCGCAGCGCACGAAGTACTCCAGCGGGGGACCCCCGGCCCGGGGCCTCTGGGGGGGCCGGGTCTCCAGGTGGTGGATCTTGGCTTCAAACGTCTTCGGGGGCAAACGCAGGAAGAGGGAGAGCAGGAGAGAGAGGCGAGGTGGGGGTGGCAAGGAGGGGCCGCTCTGGGCTCGCCGGGCCCCACCCTGCCCTCGACAGTGGCACACGGACCCTCCAGGCTGGGGTCAGACGCCGCTGCCTGGACAGTTTGTCTGTGGCCAGCGGGGTTTGTCTAATACGTCTAACCCGGAACTGTCACTTCCTGACCCTTCACGTGCTATCTGGGCAGGGCTGTCCGCGTCCTGAGGCTGTGCCCACCGTCTGGCTCCAGCCACTGCTCAAAGGTCCCCTGGCCCCTGCTGGCCTCACCTGGGCCTAACGGCCACCCCCAGGTCTGGTGCGTGGGTCCCGGATCCCACCCTGCTGTGGACACGAAGCTCCAGCCCCCGCAGAGGGCACCCTGAGCACCCAGGGGCTGGCAGAAAGGGTCCGCTTCGCTGCCATCTCCTGTCACCTAGCAACCAGGGCCATCGGTTGCAATGGCCCTCGGGCCACGAAGCCAGCCTGGGAGCTCTCGGGGAGTCTGGCTCTAATATCATTTGGGAGTTTCTTCCAGGAGTGTGGCGGGAACAGCTAACACAAGCGGCTGCCATGTTAGCTGTTGGCAGGTGGGCGGGCAGGTGGGGGGCATTTGGCCCTGCCCCCCAATTCCTGGGATGCCCTGATGGGAGCCCACACCTCACCCTGTGCGGGTGCTCATGGGGAGCTGGGCGGTGGGGAGGCGTGTGGCGCGGTGGGGCTGGGTGGTCTCAGCCCTGAGGCTTGTGCTCGGGGAGCTCCCGAGAACACAGGGTGCACCAAGGCCACGGGGGCTTCTGAGACCTCTTCCCGCCGGCCCACGGTGGCCCAGGCACCCACACTTCTGCTTTACAGGGGACAGGGACTCACCCCCGAGGCAGCCCCACCACGCACGCCCCCACACGCACACTCACGGATGCACAAGTGTGTGCACACCCGCCGGAGCCCTCACCTCAAACACCTTCAAGGCCTGGGACAGCGCTGGGGGCTTGGTGCCCCCCAGGGAGAAGAGCAAATTCAGCACAGCCTTCCCGGCCTTCTCCTCAAACACCACGGCCTCCAGGGGGTCCCCAGGCTCTGAGGAGGCTGCCGCGGCCGCTGCAGCCACCGCTGCCTCCCTCTCCTTGCGGGCATCCTCGATGAGGCTCTGCCGCCGCCCGACGAACCGTGGGGACTGCGGGGACAGGGGCGCACCCGCTGAGACCCCACGGACCCCCTCGTGGTCCCCCGGCGGGCTGCTCTGGTGGCACGCAGCAGGCAGGACTGAGTGCCTACTGTGTGCCTGCCGGAGCCTTCCATCTGCGGCAGGGCACACCCAGTCCATCCTGACGGAAGATGCTGGAAGCTGCAGTGGTGGGGGTGGGGTGGGAGGGGAGGGTGCCCTCCCACTCCCTCAGCACAGAGACGCTGTGTCACCTGTCCTCAGGCCTGGCCCTAACTGGATTAAGACAGAGAGAGGGTGACTGGAGACCTGCGTGTCCTGCCCAGCCTCCGAGATGGCCCGAGATGGGCAGACGCCTGCTGCCGGGCGGGGGCGGGGGCAAAAGACTCGGGCAGGAGCTGCCCACCACCGGGCCCACCAGACAACCTCCTGGCCCTTCCTCGGCCAGGGCCTGCCTCACACCTCTGTCTGGACACGGGGGGCTCCCGGCTCGGTGCCTCGTCCACCCGCAGCCCTCCCCCACCAAGCAGAGGGCCCTGTCCCTCGCAGCCCTCCCTGCGGCCCCCTCCCCCTGGCTGCCCCCTGACGACCGCACGCCCCTGGGGTCTGCACATCTGACACCCCAACACCCAGACCCCACCCAGGCTGGACTGAGGCAGCGCTTGGCGGGTGCTTGCAGCTTGTGGCTTGAAGCAGAACTTCTGAGAATGTTCTGGGTCCCTTGGCAAGAGAGAACGCTCAGCCGTCCTTGGGCTCCAGGGTCTTGGAACATGGAAGGGGTGTGGCAGACACCCGGGCCCCCTTCACCGAGGGGGTGGGCGGTGTGGGCACAGCCAAGGCTGCAGACCCAGGCCCGGCAGAACCAGCAAGGCAGGGCCCCGGCCCCCTGGGGAGGGGACGTCGGGGGTGGCTGGTGGGGGCTGCCTCCTGCCCCGAGGATGGCGTCCTGCAACTCCCGCCACTCGCACTGCAGGGCTCCCTGCATAGCCACCCACAGCTGACCCGAGAGGATGAGCCGAGGACCCCCGTGGCGGGCTGAGACGCCCCCCGTGTCCAGGCTGGCAGAGGGGCTGGCTCTGTGGCCCGCAGGGGCACAGACCTCATCACAGAAGTGAAGGGGAAAGGAAGGAGGGAGTGGATGCAAACCGCCCCAGAGCCCGGACACCGGCTGGCACGGCGGGGCCTGGGCCCACACCCCCATGTGCCCAGGACCCCACCACGAGCTGCTGTGGGGGCCCCTCCCCACGCAGGGCAGCTGGGCAGAGAGCAGGCAGGGGGGGCCGGCGGGAGGAGGGGCCCACACAGGGACACTCTTGCTCCCCAGGGCCCCTCCCAGCCCCCGGGCAGCTGTTCTCCAGACTCCCGTCCCTAAGGTTCCAAAGGAAACAGGAGACACAGAGACCCACACCCCCCCAGAGGGGCTGGCACAAGAGGGGTGCTGCAGGGACAGGCACCGTCCCCACACTCAGTCCGGCAGGACACACCCAGAGGTGCCCGCCCGCCCAGGACTCCACGCCCGACCCTGCCAGCCAGCGGGGTGGGGGTGGCCGCGTGGCCAGCCTGGGCTTCTGGTCCACTCTGGCCCTCGGGCACCGCGTGCTCTTACCATGATGGCCTCCGCCTGCTTGGCGTCCAGCTCAGAGACGGCCCTTCGGAAGCCCTTGGCCTGTGGCGGGGCAGCGCTGGGGGTGGGCATCGTGCCGCGTGGAGGTCCGCGCTCCTCTCCACAGCCCTCGGCCCAGTGGCCTCTTATAGGCTGGGCTGACGTCAAAGCCCCCCCGGGTCCCCCACCTCCACCTCCTCACGTCCCTCCCTGCTGCTGCGGGAGGGAGGCGGGGGCGGGGAGAGGCGGGGGATGCGGGAGAAAGGGCTCCGTCCCATTAAATCTAATTGCCACCACCGTCACAGGCACCCAGCAGGGTCCGCCCAGCCGTGCCTCTGAATCACCCTCTCGGGCTCGGTGGGGACAGGGCTGGCTGTGCACTGCAGGCGCTGGGGGGGCAGGGCCCCTCCACCCCAGGAAGGGCAGGCGGGGAGGGGCCGTCCCGGGGACCCCAGGGCGTAGGACCTTGGTGGCAGGTGGGCCCGGAGAGCCCCGGAGGGGAGCGCAGCTTCTTCCTCCCTCCAGCGAATCCCGGTGCAGGGTCCCGTGAGCGCTTGTCAGACGCAGGGAGCAGCAGTGCCAACCCCACGCAGCCCCGCACCTGTGGCCCGTGCCACATCCCCAGGCCTGACCAGTGGGACCTGGAATGTTCCAGAAGGGCCCATCCCTCCAGTGTGGAGGACCCGGGAGGCCCGAGGAAGGGGCAGTCTCTCAGGAGAGTCCCACTTGCTGCCGCGTGGCCCCCGCTGCCCCCGGTACAGCCCCTCCAGGGCACCCGGGTGGCTCCCACCCGCTCGGTCCGGCTCCCGACTCCTCCGTCCTCTCTTCTCCAGCTGGGCCCTGGACGGTGGCACTCTGGGGTAACCGGTTCTCCCGTGGCACCCTGGGGACTCCCTCCAGGACATTCCCCGCCGAGAGTGTCTCCCGAGCTCTGTGTCTGCTGCCGGCCTGCCCCTCCGTCCCCCACCCCTGCCCCCAGCTCAGCCCGAGCACAGGGTGCCCCCTTTTCCCAGCGGCCCCACTCCAGACATGACGTCTCTGACAAGCCTTCCTTCCAGCTGGGGGGCCAGGGCTTCACTCTGGGGTCTACCCGCCAGGAGACCAGTGAGGGGCGGGATGAGACCCCCCCCCCCGAGTAGCGGGTGTGAGTCCCCGCCACCCCGTCTCAGTCTAACCCACCTCCCTGGGGCCACGCCCCTCTTGCTGGCAATGGCTCTGGGCACAGGTGTGCAGATGGCACGGGAGGCTTCTAGCCCCTCTGGGGAAGGAGACTCGCGGAAGGGGCAGCCCCGTGTCCCCTGGGTGTGCAGGGTCAGCAGGGACAGCCTCAGGCCAGAGGCCACTCTGAAAATGGTGGCGTGAGGGGAGGGAAGGAACTTGCCACCACCAAACACCTGCCACCCACTGTCCCCTCCTGGAGTCGGGGCAGCCCCCAGAGTTGGGCTTCCTGGAGGTGGGAGCCCAAGGGACATGCTGGACGTGGCAGAGCCAGAAGCCCTGAACTGTCCCCTCACCCCGGACAGGTTCACCCCAGCTGGTCCCCGTGTGACCTCAGACCACCCCCTGGTTGTCTCTCAGCCTCCAGGGACCGTCCTCTCTGCTCCTGAGAGCTGCTGGACCCGCCTCCCCCCACTCCCTCCAACATGGCCCCTGGGACCTGCCCTAAGTCATTCCCTTGTTCCACGACCCTCGGCGGCTCCCCACTGCCTTCTGGAAGCAGCCTGAGTGCTCAGTCAGAGCAAAGGAAAGACCCGGACCTGTCCCTCCACGGCCCACGCCCTGCGCTCCCGCTCCTGCTCCAGGACTGGGCTCCAGTCTGAAACGTCATTCCTCGCCCACCCTCTCATCCTGGTGAGCTCCTACGCATCCCACAGAACCCAGCTCAGTCACCATTCACTCTGTAGCGTCTGCTCCTTCTTGCCATGGTATTGGGGCACCTCCTCTACTCTGCTCTATCGTCTGCTCCTCTGGTGCCTCCCGGGGGTGGGGACCCCCCGGCTTGGCCATGGCAGCCTCCTAGTGCCCGGCGCAGGCCCTGCCTCACCTCCTAGAGCCTGCGGCCCTCTTGGGGTGTGGCCTTGAGAAGACTTGCCCCAGGCCCCCGTGTGCAGGCCTGGCTCGGCCACCGTGTCCTCGCACTGAGCCCAGAAGCCTCTGCCGCAGCTGAGCCCAAGCCCCAGTGCCCCCCCCCACGCCTGGCAGCCAGGCCGCCCCCCCACATCACCCCCCACCCCGTGCTGCCCCCTCCCCACCAGCCCCTGTCCGCAGAGGCCGCCCTCGCTCCTCCAGGCCAGGCTGCCGGGGACCCCTCGGCCCCGCCCCGCCCCACATGCCTGCGTGCTCAGGTGGCGCAGGCCAGGAGGGGTGACACGTCTGACAAATACCAAGCAGGGCATGGCAGCCCGCACCGCCGGATGTGGATTTAACCTTTCAGCAAATGTCTTCCACCGATACAAATATTGCTTTTTAATTCACTTTCCTGCCCAGGTTGCCTGCACTTGCGTGGAAGCTGCATGGGGAGCTAAGCGTTCTAGAGTCTTCCCCAGGCGCTGAGGCCAGGGAGGCCTCTGGACCCCCGCGGAGCAAACGCAGCCCTGAGCCCCGCGAGGCGCCATCGCTGGGGGCCTGCCCCACACCGGCTCCTCAGGGCGGGCGGCTGTGCTGGGCCCGGTCTGAGGCCTCCTGTGGGCACAGAAGAGATCCCGGACTGGAGCCCTGGCCCTGCCATGCCCCTGCCCCAGCCCAGGTGGTGAGGGGACCCGTGGAGGCCACCCGTGGCCAGCAGCCTCCTCCCGGCCCAACACCTCCTCCCCAGCCTGGACTCCAGGCTCCCGCCGTGGCCTTGCCTGGGGCCCACCTCCCCCCACCTCTGTCCCTCTCCAGAGACCCCCACGACTGTCAGCCGTGCTTGTCCTAGGACTAGTCCCTCCTCCACACTGGGGACAGGCCTGGGAGGAACACGCGGCCGACCCCTGGCCTCTGCAGTGCCCAGGGCTGGGGTCCTCAGGGGGTGCCTGCAGCAGCCGCCATCCGGGAGCTGCTTGGGGACCCTCCTGCGGGGGCAGGACGGAGGCTCCACGAGTCCCAGCCCAGTTTCCCAGCTTCCAAGACTGGCCTTTCAAAGACCCAGTGGTGCCCCCCAGGGGCGGGGGCCAGACCCCAGGCCGAGGGGAGGAATCCGACAGGCTGGGGCTGCTGGCACCCCATCTTGGGAGGCAGGGACCCCAGGGGAAGGGCAGGGCTGGAGGGGCTTCTCTGGAGGCCAAGGTCACGCCCAGGACCGGGACCCCAGGAAAGAGAGGGACTGGGCTGAGCCCATGGGGAGGGTTGGGGGTGGCTTAGGAGGAGGGGCCGGGGGCGAAGGCAAGAAGACCAGAGAGGAGGCCTCTGAGCAGGGTGGTGGGGACCTCTGGGCGGCCCTCGCTGTCCCCTCACTTGCTGTGGGGTCAGGCAGCCCCCACCTTCCTGCAGGGGCTCTCTGCTCCCCCTGCCCACACCCCCGCAAGGCCCCTCCTCTCACAGTCACCCGGAATAATTGCGCACGTCTGCCATCGAGGCAATTAGGGGCACTGCACCGGCTCCCTCCCGCGGCCCCCCAACATCCTCTCCCAGCGCCCCGGCTTAATGACCCATAATGACAGTGTGCTGTGGCCTGCACAGGTGCCTGCTCTCTGCCGCCAGGCTGCTCCGCCTGCGGGGGCCTGCCTGCTACACGCTCCCCAAACCCAGGCCCCGAGGGGTTCCATCCCGTGCCCTTGCAAGGCCCTGACTGTGGTGGGCTGGGGGCTTGGGGGACCCCTCCCCTCCCCGCCAAGTCCTGGCAGCAAACACCACGACCCCGGCTTAGCCGTGGCCCCCGCGCTCGTGTGGCCCCCATCCTCCCACCCACGCAGGTACCCTGACCCCAGCAAGGACCCCCTCGCTCTGGGGCTCCACAGTGGAAAGTCATGTGACAGTGGAGAGCAGCTTGGCGACCTGCCCCCCAGAAACCCGGGGCAGAAGTCGCCTCCAATCACTTGAGCAGGACGGTCCCGGTCAGTCGGCATTTGTGTCCTCTTGCAAGCGACTGGGCACATGCACACATCTGTGCCATGCACACAGCACACACGTGCACATGCCACACATACACACACACGCCACCACCTGGACCAGGCCCACCATGGCCCTCTGCGCAGTCTCCTGAGAACCCAGGGTCGCGGGCCAACGCACACATCTCCTGGGGCCCTCTCCAAGAATTCGGGGGCCACTTGGGATGTCATGCTGTCCTGGGCTGTCCCTGGGCCCCCGTTGTCCCAAGGAGGCAGGGGACAATGAGGCCTGCATCCCTCTCCTCCCGCCATGCGGAGCAGGAGTCAGCGGCCCTGCCTGGGCTGCCTTTTCCCGCAGTCTAAGGATGCACTCGGCCCCCCCACCTTGAGCTGGGAGAGCCAAGACGCCCTGACACACGACAGCACCCGCCAGTCCCTGTCAGACCCAAATGTCAGGGCAATTAGCCCTAACAAGGCCATCAGATGGAGTGGGCGGCAGGGCGGGCCGGGAATATCGACAGCGACAGCGGGGACTCAGCGCCTGCGGGCGGATCGATGGGCCGCACTTAGGGCTGATCCGCCGTTTGGAAGTCAGGCCCAGCAGTGAGGGGAGGGGCGGCCCCTGCGTCTGGCCTCCAGCCGTCCTGTCTGGTGGCCTCCTCACTCCCTGGCTGCCGGGGCCACCCCTCCTCCTCCGGGCAGCCCCCCACCCTCCCTGAGCGCCCTTCCAGCCTGGCCGCCTCATCCTGGAGGGGGTCCCGCCTCGGTGCTGAGACCACTGTTCAGCGGGCCGGGAGGAGGGTCCTGGCTCAGCCCCTGGTGCCTGTACTCAGTTTTGCCATCCACGCAGTGGGTCTCTGGAGAAGCTGGCCACAGCCCCAGAGGGCCCAGCGCCCACCCGGAGACGTCCCCTCCGCTCCTGGGCATCCTCAGAGAGGCAGCCTTGAGCCTCACGTGTGCGAGGGATTCCCAAAGGCCAAGGGGACTGGGTCAGGGGGTCTTTCCAGGTGCAGGGACCCAGTGGCCAGAGGGCCCAGGGATCCAAGTCAGGAAGGCAGGGGCAGCTGGGTGAGGGCAGGGTGGAGGAGGGGAGGGCAAGGGGACAGAGGGGGCAGGTTGCAGAGCCAAGTGTGGACAGTCCTGGCCAGCGAGAGGCCACCACTGCCCCGGCAGCCAAGTATTCACCTGGGAGGAGGGGCACAGGGGCAGGTGATGCACCCCTCTGGGCCCGTGGGGCACCGCCGCCTTCTCCAGCGTCCCTGACTGCTCTTTCCAGGCTCCAGGAGCACCTGTGGGCTCAGGCTCAGGCTGGGGGCAGAATGGTTGTGCCATACCTGGCTCACACGCGTGACCTGAAAGCCCACACTGGGACTTGAGGACGCAGGGGTGTGTGTGGACACGCTGACATTGGCAAGGGCACCCCTAGCTGCATGTGCAGCCGAGCTCAGGAACCCGCACTCCCGGTCTCTGCCTGTAGTTTTACTCGGTGTGTGTGTGAGTGAGTGCACTCAAATGTACATGCATGTGTGTGTGCATGCTTGTGCAGATGTGTGAGTGCATGCACACGTGTCAAGGTGTCTGTGTGCACACGTGCATGCTTTGCACGTGTGCATGTATGTGAGCAAGCATGCTTGTGTGCATGTGAAGGTGTTTGTATGCACACCTGTGCTGCTAGTTCAAGTATTCGTGAATGAGTGTGTGTTTTATGTTCACACGCATGCATGCATGTGTGCATGCTTACATGCGGGTGCATGCGTGTTTCCATGCATGTGTGTGCATATACAGTTGGGACTTAGAAGGCCTGACTGGCCATGGATATGTGACGCATAGGGTGACCCCCGGCTCCCGTGTCCCTCCATGGCCAGGGCCCCGGCAGCCCTGGGATCCTGCCAGGGCCCCTGGCTTCTTCTTGTCCCCTCCAGGCCCCCTGGCTGCGCCCCTGCACCAGTGACTCAGTCAGACTGCAGGCCCCCGCGCGCTGGCCCCTGCCCCCAGCTCTTGAGAGTCTCTGACAGATTAGCCGGGTGAAAAGCAATAAGAGCGACATTCAGTTCTCGTTAGTCACTTGTGGAGATGGCAGCTGTGCTTTGACAGCAGTGACATCTAATTGCAGGACCGCAGCCCGCCCCCTGCCCTCTGAAGTGCCGGTGCCACGGGCTTGGGTCCCAGTCGCCTGCCACGTGGCTGGGGGGAGACTGAGCGCGTCTGCACCCAGAGCTCGTGGCGGTGCGGGCTGCTTGTCCCCATCTTGCCTGTGCTGCGACTCCCTCGCCATCCACAGGTGTAGACGCGGGAACACCACCAGCTCCTGGTGCCCTCCTGCCCCTCCCTGGGGACTGCATGGCCCTGGGCCGCATCAGCAGAGACACAGGAGGGGACGGTCTTGCTCTGCTCAACATGGGTGTGACCACAGCGGCTAGAACCCGCGGGACCCGGACAGGCCGCTGTGTTCCCAGGCGGCTGGCCCCTGCGAGAGACGGGAGGACAGCAGGCGGCGAGGGGCACTTGTCCTCACGCAGCCCCTGGGAGAGGGTGGACGTCTCCGTGTCCCCACTCCCGAGGGCTGAGAGGGAGGAGGCACAGGGCCGGCGGGGGAGGCCTCAGAGGCACTGGTGGGAGGGCTGGTGCGCCGTGCTGGAGCCGAGGGAACAACAGAGGGGCAGGTGGCCCCAGCGCCACCCTGGGCCCTGTCTTGGCCACCAGTTGAGTCCCTCTCTCAGTTGAGTCCCACGGGCCTCTGCTCCGCCCAGGCCCGTGGCCGTGGCCCGCCGTGGCCCTGGTACTCTTGGCTGGCCGTCCACCAGGAGGGCAGCTGGGCTGATATTTGGGGGCTTCCTGGAACCGAAGGGCCCCCGAATCCTGTTCTCTCCTGCACCTTCCGCCTCTCCTGGGCCAGGGAGGGGTGAGCGGCCCATGTCCCCTTTCCTTCACTCTGGGACGACGCAGCAGCGGTCCCCACCCTGGTGGAGGGCACTGTCCCCACTGCAGCGTAGTATTCTCCAGGGCGCTCAGTGGGGCTACAGGTGTCACCTCAGCCCATAAACGTCCCCACTGCCCCATCCGTGCTCATGGGGAACGTCCGGCTCCCTTGGGCTCGGCCAGAGCAGGGGCCAGCCCTGGCGCGGAGCCTCCGGGGAAGAACTGAGGCACGGCAGGGGGGTGGGGGGGCGGCCGGTGCAGGGGACGGCTCTCCATGGCAGCCGCCAGGACCGCCTGGCTCCAGAGCAGGTCCTCGTGGCCCGACTTCCCCAAATTAACACTGTCACAGCCCCGCACAAAGCAGGGGGCCCCCTCTCCGCAGGCAGCTTTCTCCCCCACCCAGCCCTGCTGGTCTGGCCCCCGGCCCAGTGTCGCCCGCTCGGCTCAACGCGTCCTTGCCGGGCACCAGCCTCGTCCTCCCCAGGCGCCCGCAGGGGTCTGGGCGGCGGCAGCGGCCGGGGAGGGCTCGAGTGCTTCGGTGCCTTCAGCTAATCCGGGGCTGCAGCAGGCCCCGCGCCGCTGACATTTCCAGGCCGCCTGCGCCGGCGGCCGCGTGATATTTACACAGGGCTTACGGCGACTGCCGCGGCCCCGCGTGAACTCGCCGCACCTGAGCCGGCGCTTTGATCCGGAGCTTGTTTTAATAAACTCGTCCCGGCTAAGCCGCTCCCTGCAGCTGCCGGCCACTCCCGCCTGGGCCGGAGGGAGACGCTGGGGCCTCGGTCCACACGGGGGTCCTGCCAGCCCACCCCCCAGTCCCCGCAAGTGAGCGTTTCCTGGGTGCCCTTTGGGAAATGCCGCGAGGCTCTGGACAGCCCGCAGCGCCAGGGAGACCCCGGGGGGGCCCGCACATGCTCCCCACCCCCACCCCAGCGTGGCCTGGACGGCCGGGTCGGCACAGCTGGACGGGCCGAGGGGCGCAGAATGGAGAGAGTCGGGCGACTCTGGGCTTTCCCCAACCCCCGGCTTTCTGGGACCAGATTCCAAATCCCTAAAAGTCCCCCAGAGTTCCAGGCTGGGACCTCCGGGCTCCTCTAGGCCTCCATCCTCTCTGTCAAGGCTGCTTCCAGGGCCGGGGGGGAAGTGTCCAGACGCCGGAGCTGGTGGGAGCCAAGGCCAGGCCACACCAGCCCCCGGGGTTGGAAGAAGCACTGTCACCAAGGCTGCCGGGACCCTCACAGGAGGCTGGGCAGCGAGGGGACCCGGCAGACAGAGCAGGCAGGTGCAGCCCGTGTCACGGGGGGTTGGGGCCGCGTGGGAGATGCCCCGGGCTCTGTGCTGCGGCCACAGTGGCGTCAGCTCCTCCCCCACACCCGAGCGCTGGTCCCGCACAGCAGTGACGCCAGGCCAGGGACACCCTTCCCCAGGCTGGCGGTCCGGCGGGGCCACCTGCAGCAGGCAGGAGGGAGGGCTGCAGGCGGGTAGCACAGGGCAGGGCTGAGGGGGCCGGGCCCTGCCGAGCTGACCATGGAGCCAGGGCCCAGGAAGGTCGCGAGGCTGCCCAGGCTGGGGTCCCCAGCACAGGGCAGAGGCCCGGGTCAGGATCCTCCCCGGCCCCCGCTGTCACCCGCCCCGAGGCCGCTGGGTGTCCAGACATGGGGACCTCCCTGTGGACGCCCTGCCTTGCCCCACATGGGGTGGGGTGGCCAGTCCATTCCTGGCGCCTCCTGGACGACCCTCCGCGGAAGCAGAACCAGCCCCTTTGTCCACCGGCACCTGGTGGGGTCTGCGGGTCTGTGAGGTGAGTGAACGAAGAGCAGCTGGGGGCCACCCGATGCCACCAGGCCCACGTCCCCTCCCCGTGGCCCCGTGGTGAACTTCACTTCCAGTGAGCGCAGCACGCGGCATCTCCATCACGGCCCTGGGGCCAGACAGGGGCGGCCCCCACGCCAGCCCACCCCTCCACTCCCGGGGATGGCTGAAGGGACCCCAGCGCGGCCCGGCCGGCTGCCTGTCACCACCCCCTCCATCCCGACTGCTTTTTATTACTGGAGTTTAAAATGATTATTGTTTCCTCTGTGGTGAGATAAACTCCGCCCCTTAACCGTCAGCAGTGCTCGCCCAGCGGCACGAAGCACATTGCTGTGTGTGCCGTCACCACCCTCCGTCCCCAGAACCTTCCATCTTCCCAACTGACGCTCTGTCCCCTTTGGACACTCACTCCTGTCCCCTCCCAGCCCAGAGCCCCCCGTTCTGTCTCTGTGATGCTGACGACTCCGGGGCCCCCACGTAAGAGGCATCGCAGTGTCTGTCCTGCTCGTCCCGCTGGGCACAGCGTCCCCAAGTGTCCCTGCGCCGTGGCAGGTGTCAGGGTTCCCTCCTGTCAGGGCTGAGGAATATTCCGTTGCAGACAGAGCATGTTTTGTTTCGCGTCCACCCTGTGAACATCTGTGAACATGGGGTGCAGACGTCTCCAGCCCCCGCTTCCATTCTTTGGGGTTCAAACCCAGAGTAGGACTGCGGGGTCACACGGGGGCTCTGTTTTGCTTTTTTGAGGAGTATCCAGCCGTTTTCCACAGTGGCTGCACCAGCGGTGGACGAGGGGTCCAATTCCTCCACCCCTGTATTATTACTAATTTCTTTTTACAGACAGAGTCTCACTCTGTTGCCCAGGCTAGAGTGCCCTGGCGTCATCACGGCTCACAGTAACCTTGAACTCCTGGGCTCAAGCGATCCTCCTGCCTCAGCCTCCCGAGTAGCTGGGACTACTGGTGTGCACCACCATGCCCGGCTAATTTTTCTATTTTCTGTAGAGATGGGGTCTTGCTATGTTGTCCAGGCTGGTTTCAAATCCTTGCCTCAAGTGATCCCCCGCCTCTACCTCCCAAGTGCTGGGATTGGCCAGGACGCCTGCCAACACGTGACACTGTCAAACGTGAGGCGTGTGAAGGCGGAATCTGACCGATGCTGTAGCCTGCTGGTCCCAGGCCTCGGGGCACCGTCCACCGCTTGCTGCCTGGCGGTTTTCACCCCTGAGCTCAGGTGGCCCTTCCCCTCCTCACCTTGTCCCCTGTGGGTGTGTGTTTTCCATAATGAGATGCAGGAGACCTTTCTCTGTCCTGGACGTGTGTCCTTTTTTGCGAGAAGTTTCTTCTCCCGGCCCCGGCCCGTCCCTCACGTGTTTATGGAGTCTACTGTCACCGAGGAGGTTTGCCTTTGATGTGACCTTGGGGTGCGGCAGTCTGGGACTTGCTAGAGAACCCACCCAAACAGAGCAATGCCCCCGAGGGAGGAGTGTGTGCCCCCTCCGTGCACACTGGGGGCCGTGTCACGTGACAATGCAGTTTTGCATTTCGATAACGACAACCGACAACGCTCCCTTGTTTCTCTTTTACAAACTGCAGGGGAGTGGGCTGCACAGAATCTTCTGGATTGGGGCAAACACTTCAGTGAATGTCACCGTTCTGGGGGTCAGGGGGCATGACCTCCCTCGAGGATGCTGGAGTTTTGATGTTTATCAAAGGGTCAGGGGTCACGAAAGGCAGAGAGAGCTGTCAGGGCTGCAAGTGTTGAGATACGCCAGGCGCAGCCCCCGGACGGGACGGGCGGGACCTCGCGCCCCACCTTCCCAGAGAGGCGGCCATGCGTGGTGCCGGGCTGGGACGTGAGAAGGCTGGCTCTGTCCGGGCCGCCACAGGACCGCCACCTCCTGTGCCGGGGTCTCTGGGCCGCTGGCAGAGTAGGCAGCCCCTTCCCAGGAGGCCGGGCGGGCACCAGACAGGAAGCCCACCCAGTGTGTGGGGCAGCGACTGGCTCACCCCCTTCACCCGGCCACGGAGCCCGGGGTGCCGAGCTGGGCAGGCAGCACCTGGGGAGTCCTGAGAACTGTCCCCCTGGGGTCTGCAGGGCCAGGGCCACCCCAGCCCCACCGTGCCCGAGCCCCTGCCCACGGGCAGCAGAGGCGGTGCCTGGAGCCGGGGAGGCCACGGCCGCTTGCTGAGATGTCCCCAGCTCACGGGCCCAGGCCCTCCCTGCCCTCCTCTCAGGGACAGTGGGGACAGTGTGGGGCACGGATGACCTGCTCCGCTGGGAGCTGGCAGGGCAGGGCGGCCCCTCCCCGCGCTCCAGCTGCCCCTGATCTGATTAGGGCCCCGGGCTGGGGACAGGCAGAAGGCGCTGTTTCCGCCGCTGGTCGGTGGAGCTCAGCTTCTGTGCATTTATTCGTTTCTTCTCCATTAGAGGCCCGGGAACGTTTATCGAGTTTTCATTAAGACGTGTTATCTTCCATTATAAAGCAAAGTGAACAAAACCGGAGGAAGGAGCAGCCCGGGGTGAATATGGCCGGCTGCCCCGGGCACCTTCCCGTCCTGTGGCTGATGGCGACTGCAGGGCAGACCCAGGGGTGCCTTCCGCGCCCACCGCCAGGCGCGGCCGCAGCCCTCCCCGGCGTGTCTCTGCGTCCAGCCCACTTCTGAAGAGGAGGAGGAAGAGCCGCGCCCAGCGGGTGCTGCTGCCGCCTCCCAGGACCCTCGCACAGAGGTTCGGGTGACGCTGCCGTCTGATCAGCACCCTGGTCCCGCGTCCAGGAAAACAGCCGCGTGCTCAGCCTCAGGGCAGAGCGTCATCTTGTCTTATCTGTGCACCGTCAGCCAGGCCCTGCTGCCTTGTCACACGCACTGGGGACTAATTGCAGGGACATGGGCCCCAGAGACAACCCCTGCAGTGGGGGAGTGGGGCCACCTGGAAGGCCCGGGTGGAACAGAGCGTGTCCCGGGGCTGAGATCTGAGCGGGGGAGGGAGCTTGACTTTCCCCAAGTCCCCTCTGCCTACTGGCTTTGTCACCAGGCCCGGGGTGACCTCTGGAGTCAGGTGGGTGGGAAGCCTGTGGCTTCACGTCTGAATCTGTGCACATCAGGAAAACGTCAGCGGCACAGAAACGCGTGAGGAAGACACAGCAGTCAGTCACCCAGTGCCCTGCAGCGAGCACATGGAACATGTGGGGGCCCCTGGGTCTCTGGACACACCGGTGCCCGTCTGCACGCCTCCACATGTGGGGGACCCCAAATTCCAGGTGGCGGCGTGTCTGGGGTGGGAGGGGCAAAGTGGAACTGAGGTGCACACCCAGGGCTGGGTCCTTATTCTCCAGGTGGGACACGGGGGCCCAGAGGTGCTCAGGTTGGACGGAGCCGGCAGCCACTTCGCAGACGCTGGTGCCCCCCTGTCCCCGCCAGCTGGCACACGGGATTGTTAAGCACCCCAGCCCCTGGGATGCACCGTGGGGGCCCTGGCTGGGTGTGATGTGATTTCTCAGGGTGAAGCTGGGCCACCCCCTCCAGGCTGGGCCTGACCCCCTGAGCAGCTGTCCCCAGGCCGGCGGTGTGCATGTCCGTGACAGGGACAGCGCGGCGAGTGCCCAGCCTGCTCTCGTGGGGCTGGGTGCCCGTCCCTCTGGGAAGAGCTCTCGGATCCAGGAAGGGTCAGCCCCTCCCAGAGGCAGCAGAGGCTTGGGGGCACCCCAACACTGGGGCTTTAGGGAAGCAGCCTTGGGGACCCCAAAAGGCAGAGCCTGGTGTCTCTGAGCCAAGGTGACTCTGCAGGTGGGGGGGGCTGTGAGGGCTGGTGGTGCGGGCAGGTGCCCCTCTGCCATCCCTGGTGCCGGAGGGTGGTGGCCACAGCCCCGTCCACGGGGTCAAGTGTCGTCCCTGTACTGGCGTGGGGTCTGACGGTGCCTGGTGGCTCTGCCTTTCGGGGCTGTGGGCAGCTCTGAGGCCCGAGGGGCTGCCCTGACCCTTGCCGGCCCGAGGCCCTGGGGAGGCTGCCGTGTAGGAAAAGGCGGCCGGTGCAGGGCCTCCTCTGGCCACTCCCTGTGGGCCTTAATGTGCCCCCATGTGGCGGGTGTCCTGACACCAACCCTGCGGGCTGTGGTGGGAATCATGGGCGACAGGGACAGCTCAATGGCTCATGGCAGGCGCCCGGCCCCAGGCTGTCCTGCTGCTGAGGGCACACAGTGTTCTCTCCACAGGACGCGTCCCAGCCTCGCCTGCGGGCACCGAGGAGCCACTCTGCTCCCCCGCCTCTCCCCGGCGGTGGCCCTGGTCTGTGTCACTCTGACAGGTGACACCGAGCTCCACCAGGAGCCAGGCTGAGGCTCTGGGAGGGGCCGGGAGACAGAGGAAGCCCAGCCAGGGAGGCCCACTCGCTGCCCTGGAGGACAGGTGCAGCCGGGAGGACAGACGGTCTCCGAGGGCAGCAGAGGGCCAGGTGGGCGTGGCAGGGCGGGCGGGAGCAGCAGTGGAGGAGCCTGCGGGCGCTCGGGGCAGGGCGGGGCAATGCGTAGCGCCCGGCAGGGGCCCAGCTTCAGGCCACAGAGACTCCGGCTAAGTCCCATCCACGCAGGCACAGGGGACTGTCCGGGCCCTGGGAGGGAAGGGCACCCTGCTAGAGCCCACCCGACCAGCACCCAGGGACCCTCAAGCTGGCGTGGCGGAGACAGCCACCGAGGCCCGGAGGGGGACAAGCCTCCCTGTGCTCTGAGCCTCAGCCCCAAGCTCTTCCCCCACCGATGCTGGACCCCAAACCCAGAGCGTGGGGGGCCTGGACCCTGTGCCCAGGGACTCACTGCAGTAGTGCTGCTGCGGCACCCTCTGCCATCTGCACACACACGTGTGTGGGAGCGTGTGTGCCTGCACATGCACGTGTGTGCACACGGTGTTTGCGTGTGGTGGGGACGCTGCACAGCCAGGACACATGCGAACACCAGCGCTGCCTGCTGAGAGAGGTGACGATGGCTGCAAGTGGGGTGGAGGGAAGGGCCGCAGACGGGGAGGGGTCTGTGGTGGGGGGACGGGCACAGAGACCCTCGGGAGGCCCAGGCATGCCCCGAAACCGGCCGCCAGCCCCTTCTGGGCAGGAGGCCCTCCGTCCTCCGTCCAGGGGGGGTGTGGGGTGTGTGCGTCCGTAGACAGGCTGCGTGTGCGTTCGTGTGTGTGTGTGTGTGTGTGTGTGTCCGTCGGGGTGAGTGGGTGGGGGTGTGTTTGTCTTCGGACAGGCAGGTCTGGGTCGTGGACGGTGGGTCCTCGCCCCCCCTCCCCCAGCCACCCCGGCTCCTGCACCCTGGCTCCCCCCATGGACGCGGTGCACCCCCATGTCCCCACCTGCACCCGCCTGCCCAGCCTGCTCCCCAGCGCTCCCTCCCTGGGTGGGCTGCGTGCCCACGCTAGCCTGTGCCGCAGCCTGGAGCTGCCCTCCTCTCTCCTGCCCCCCGTGGAGCAGGC
Source organism: Varecia variegata (assembly GCA_028533085.1). Classification (NCBI taxonomy): domain Eukaryota; kingdom Metazoa; phylum Chordata; class Mammalia; order Primates; family Lemuridae; genus Varecia; species Varecia variegata. The sequence continues at coordinate 179,596,262 of CM052438.1, forward strand.
TCCCCGAGGCGGGGGGCACGCCTGCCACCTCTGCCCAGGGCTTGGAGCGCCCACCCGCCTGGCCAGCCCCTCGCCTGGTGCTCCCGGCGGGCTGGCGCCCCCACGTGGCCATCTGGGGCATCACCTTGCACCCTTCTCGCCACGCAGGAAGACGTGGTTGGGGGTTCACAAGCCCCTGACTGGCAGGGGGTCTACGGAGGGGGTCTCAGATCCTTGGGGGGCTCGGGGCTGGCACTGGCTGCGTGGGGTTTGTAGTCCCCCGGAGTCCGAGAGAGCCCTGGCATCGCAGGTCAGTGGCGGAGTTTTCCAGCGTGGCCGGCACATGGGAGTTGCTCCAGCTCCAGACGCCCAGGTGGGAGCAAGGCCCTCCCCCGAGGGCTCTGGAGGTCGCAGAGGTCACCCCCCCCCCCCCCGGCTCTTGGCACGGCTGCCTCCCTCCCTGCTGTGTGCAGCCCCCACCCAGCCGCTCCCGGCTCCTGCGGGCTCGTCCTGGGAGACCAGGCAGCCGGGCAGGCCCTCAGTGCAGACGTCAGCCCCCAGCAAGGCCGTCCCTGCTGCCCGCCCCACCCTGGGCAGGCCGAGCTGCTCTGTCCACAGCGGGTCACAGGGCACAGTGTGGCCCCCTCGCATCTGTGCCGCACCACAACCTGCCTGGAGGCTCTGTGGTCATCACTCCCATGTGACAGGTGAAAAAATAGGGGCCAGGAGGCAGTGAGTGACCAGGCCTCTGCCACTGTGGGCAGGGGGTCTCAGGGAGAGGGTCGTGCCTACCCCTGCCTGTCCGTCAGGGCACAGAGCCAGGTGGCAGCACCCACAGGGGCATGTGCTCACCCGGTGTGCAGGGCTCAGCCTGGTCTGGTGGAAGGTGGCCATCCCTGTCCCACTGCTGTGCCCAGCCGCCACCGGGGTCCCCAGCCACTCACAGAAAGCTGTGGGCCAAGGGACGGGGAGGGGCCTGTGTCCTGGAGGAACCCAAAGGCAGCAGGAGGATGGGTGTGGCCCCAGCAGTCTCTGTCTCTCTGTCTCTGTCTCTGTTTCTTTCTGTCTCTGTCTCCATCTGTCTCTGTCTCTCTCTGTCTCTGTCCGTGTCTGTCTCTGTCTCTCTGTCTCTGTCTCCATCTGTCTCTGTCCCTGTCTGTCTCTCTCTGTCTCTGTCTCTGTCCATGTCTGTCTCTGTCTCTGTCTCTGTTTGTCTCTGTCCCTGTCTGTCTCTGTCTCTCTGTCTCTGTCCGTGTCTGTCTCTCTTTGTCTCTGTCCATGTCTGTCCCTGTCAGTCTGTCTCAGTCTCGCACGCCCCTCCCCTCCCCGGGAGGAGGAAGGGCAGTCGGGGTGGGGAGGCTCAGACAGGTGCTGCAGTGCAGCCAGTGACCACAGGATGGGGCCCTCGCCCCACTTTCGGGAGGCGGCAGAGGACAGGAGTTTATGCCCCAGGCGAGGGGAGAGGGGAGGAGCCGGGGGCAGCTGGGCTGGGGCTCCGGGACCCCAGGTGTCCCATAGGACCCCAGAGGGCGGGAGGAAGGTGCTGTCACGGGCGGGGGTTGGGGGAGGGCCCGGCTGGTGCAGGCCGGCTGGCATCCCCAGAGGTGCTGTCATGGCCAAACAGGGCGGGGGTCACTGGTGTCCCTAGCAGGCCCCTGCAGGAGGCCCACAGGGCAGGGGTCTCCAAGGCAGCTTCAGCCCACATCAGAGTCCAGAGGACATGGGGCCCAGATGCACACAGGACACGCACGTGCACACGTACCACACAGCACACATGCGCACATGCGGCCACAACACACATTCCCATGCAAACACGCATGTGCACACGCCACAGCACACATGCTCCCACACGGTGGTGGTCACACACACGCCATTGGCAGCCTCCCCCCTGGCAGCCTGCATGGCGGGGCCAGCACAGTGATGGGGACACTCGCGACCCTCCCCAGCTCCCAGCCAGGCACCAACGGGGCGCGGTGGCCCTGGGTTCCGGTGCCAGAGGATCAGCGTGGCCAGGCCACCCAGCCCCCCCACCCCTTGGGGCCCTCACCTGCCCCGGCCGCCCAGGGCAGAGCCTGCACATCCGGCTGGGAAACGCCTTGAGTCGACCACTGAGGCAGCCCCAAGGCCCAGGTGCTGACCTCAGGGACCTACAGGGCTGGCAGGTGGCACCTTCCTGGGGGCCAGTGTCCCCCCCTGGGAACAGAAGGCCCCTCTCAGGCCCTGCCCCAAGGACAGAGGGCACCTCCCCTCCTGGACCCCCATAGGGAAGGGGTCGGGGCCCTGCTCTGGGGAGCCAGGAGGTGGGCCAGCCACCCGGTCATACGCACACCAGCCCAGCGCCAGGCCGTCCCAGTCCTGGTGGGCAGCAGGACGACACCCCAGGGCCAGCACACTAGGCCTGGTCCTGCTAGAAACACGAGGGCCGGACACATGGCCAGGCCCTGGGTGCCCTGGGGCCTCCCAGCCTGAGTCACCTGCGCCCGCAGGGCCCTCCCCCGGGGTAGTCACAGACACCCAGCCCTGGACCTTCCGAGCAGTGGGGCCAGGACCTCGCCCGCTTAGCCCTCCATCTGCCCTGGACAGCCTGGCCACCACGGACAGAGGGCCCCAGAGGGACGGCCTGGAGAACTGTCGGCCACGGCGTGAGTGGCCGAGGCACAGCCAGCACCTGCAGACAGGAGCCACTGGGGGCCAGGTAGGATCGGACACAGCTGGACTCTCGGGGGGCCCTGGCCACGGAAGCCGGGGAGAGACTGCATAGAACCACAGAATCTCCCGTTTCCCTGTGGCTGGCGTGTGGGATGGTGGCGGGAGGGACAGGGAGGCAGCCCAGTGTCTCCGCGGGGGGCTCTGTGACCACACTTCCTCTTCCTGCACCCACCCCATGCAAGGGTGGCCGTGGAGCCTTGTGGGACAAGGAGGCAACGAGTGCACAGACGGATGCTGGGGCTTCCTGCTCCCCACACCTGACCCCAGTGTCAGGGGGTCCTCCCTCCTCCGCTGGGGCTGTGCCGAGGCAGGGACACTCTTGCTGGAGCCCCTGGCCGGCCAGTGCCCTGGCACCCGTTGTCAAGGACCTCCAGGGCTGCTGCAGAGACTGCCCCACCCCTACCCAGGGCGCCCCCGGTGCTGACATGGACCACCCCACGGGACCTCCAGGCCACTGGCAGGGCAGACTTGTCGCCAGGCCATTCCTGCAAGGCCTTTATTGACCACCTACTATGTGCGCCCTGCGCCAAGTGGGGCCAGCAGTGGGCCAGACACCTGTGGTCAGCGCAGTGAAGTGTTTACCCGGGAATGGACTGTTGCCTCCTCTGACCACTCCCAAGGCCAGCCGGCCAGCTGGATGTGACCCTGAGGTGGTTCCTGCGTCCCCAGTGTCCCCAGTTGCTTGGGCTGCCTGGCAGTGTCCCGCCGCTGAGCCTCTTCTTACAAGGACACTCACCTTGTCGGGCCAGGGCCCAGCCTCACGCCCTCATTTCACCCCTTACTCTCTTCGAGGCTGCAGCGAGGCCCTTTATAGAACTCCCTCGAGGGCTACTGTCCCTCGGCTTCCTCACGCTCTGCCCGCACAGCAGATACCGCCACGCCTCACCAAGGAGGGGCCGAGACTGGGAAAGCCGACCAGAGTGTGCAAGGCCCCCTGCCGGGGGTGACACCCCTGGGGTCTGGGCTGTGTCCTGGCCCCAGGAGACCTGCTACGACGCCCCTCCCTCCCATCCCCTGCACCTGCCCACCCACCCCCGGGTGTGCCCCACCCCTGCCTGCCCCGTTCCATCCTCCAGCATTCGCTGGGCACAAGCAGCACCCACAGGAGTGGACAGGGACCACCACGTGCCCAAAACAGTGGACTCAGCATTGACTGATGACCAAAAATCAATCCTCTAAGAAGGGGAAAGATAGATATTTTCAAAGCAACCGAATTAATAAAACAGTCCCGGCTTTAGATGCTTTCATTCATTAAGCAAGGAGTTCCCGGAGCGGCTCTGCATCACCTGGGCGCGTGGAGCATGTTCGTAACCTCATAAGAAATAAGTTGTGATTCAACTCATGCCCGTCTGCTCAGCAAAAGTGGTGAGGTAATGAATAGATGGATGAATAGACAGATAAGTAGATGGATAGATGCATTGAGAGAGAGACACTTAGGTAGATCAATGCATGAAGAGAGGAAGAGAGGGAGAAATGGATAAAGGGAGGAAGGAATGGGTGGGGGGATGAGTGGGTGGATGGATAGATGGGAAATGGATAGATAACTGGGTGGATGAGTGGCTGGCTAGCTGGCTGGATGAATGGATGGATGGGTGGGTGGATGGATAGGTGGATGGGTGGATGGGTGGATGGGTGGATGGATGGATGGGTGGATGAGTGGCTGGCTAGCTGGCTGGATGGATGGATGGATGGGTGGATGGATAGGTGGATGGGTGGATGGGTGGATGGATGGATGGGTGGATGAGTGGCTGGCTAGCTGGCTGGATGGATGAATGGATGGATGGATGGATAGGTGGATGGGTGGATGGGTGGATGGATGGATGGGTGGATGGATGGGTGGGTGGATGGGTGGATGGATGGATGGATGGGAAGATGGGTGGATGGGTTGGGGTGGATGGATGGATGGGTGGGGGTGGATGGATGGGTGGGGGTGGATAGATGGGTGGTGGTGGATGGATGGGTGGATGGGTGGATGGGTGGAAAGAAGGGTGGGTGGATGGGTGGGTGGATGGGTGGGTGGATGGATGGGTGGGAGGATGGGTGGATGGGTGGGGGGTGGATGGATGGGTAGGTGGATGGGTGGGTGGGAAATGGATAGATAAATGGGCGGGGGGGTGATAGAGGGATGGTTGGATGGAAGCTGAGGAGACAGTTCTTTGATGTATCCGAAGTGTCACATTCTTAAAGGCCCAACTCTGGTGTCCTGCCTGCTCTAGGATATGCTTGAGTCAGTCCTCTTGTAAATACAACTAACAGGACCCAAATCCTCACAGTGTCAGACTTAGGTAGCTAACATCACTCCTAAAGCCTGGGCTCACTTGGGTCTCAGCCATGGCACAGGAGCTGCCCTGTTGCTAACCTGGGTACCTTCTAAGTCCTCGGCCAGGCTTCTGTACGGCGAGTAGATTCCGTGGAAGGACAGATGGATGAATGGATGCCCACGTCTGTGCAACACACCCCTCGGGGGAATCTGTGGGCTGCTAGGAGCTGTCTGCTTGTCCATGTCCCTCTTGTCACCCAGTTCCAGTGGAAATGTCACCCACTCCAGGAAGCCTTCTCCAAAACAAGGGGCTCCCCTGCCCCCACCCCATCCCTGTTGGGGCCATTAAGACCCCCTGAGTCCCCTCGTGACTGGTCTGTCCTGGGTGCCTGCTAGGCTCTGCCCTGAGCGGGGAGCAGGGCCCTACAGTGCAATGCCTGGGCAGGGGGGAGGCTGAGGCCACACCCATCCCCAGCCCCGCCCAGGACCCACATCCACCTGGCAGGCCTCCCTCCAGACCCAGCCACGGCCACGGCCCAGAGAGGTGGAGAGGGTGTCCCTGGGCCCGCAGAGCCACTGAGCCCCCCGACCCTCCCCGCCCTGGCTGTGCCTGCCGAAACCACCGGCCCACACCCAACCCACACTGCCCTGCACAGCAGGGGTGCAGGACCCACTTCTGGGGCCCGGATTGTCCTAGGGTGGAGGCTGGAGGCCAGTGGAAGCCCCTGCCCCAAGGCCGACCTCCCCTCCCCTGCCCGCCCGCCCTCAGGGGAGGTTTGAGATCCTCTGTGTCATGACCTGTCGGTCCTGTTTGGGAAGGAAGGCGGCCAGATTCTGGGAGCAGCTGGGGCTGGTGAGGAAGGAGGTGAAGCGTGCACAGGAAGCGTGGTGGGGCCACCCATGTGCGTTTGCACAGGGACCCTGGGCGGGCGGGGGAGGGGCATCAGCGGGAGCTGGGCACGTGTTCACACAGGGGTGTGTTCACAGCATGCCTACCTGTGGGGGTGCACGGTGTCTCTGATGTGGACCCCAGGCCTGCAAGAGTGACTGCCTGCCTGCCCGAGGTGCTGGGGTCCCATCCCACCCACCGCCGACGGGTGCCCCCATCCCAGGGGCCTGGGCAGCAGAGGGAGGAGCCAACTGGGAGAAGAGGACCCCCCAAACCCATCCCCGCCAGCCCCACGGACACACTTGACTCAGCCTGGAGGCCGCACAGCAGAGGGGGTGGCTGGCACAGAGGCTGGGCCCCTCCCAGAGAATCTAGGGGTTCAGGAACTGGGGGGGTCTTCTGCAGAGACCAGAGGGCACAGTGCCCAGGCCAGGAACCCCACAGCGGTGGGGCCATCCCTCTGCCAGGGCCACTCAAGGTGCCATCGCGTGGGGAGGGCAGCTCTGCCAGGTCTCAGGAGCCCACGTCCAGGAGTGGCCCAGGGAAGGTCCCTTCCGGGCTGGGAGGGCAGTGGGGGCCCCGCAGGGCCACTGGCACGGAAATCTCTGGGTCCTGAGCCATAAAGAGGCGCCCGCCTTTGTGAGTCTGCGATTTTACGGCACCTCGAGGAGATAAGTCCGCTTTGAGTCTGGCTGTTTTATTAGCATCTGACTTTATTCCTCTCGGTTCCGGGAACAAACGGTTACGGCTGGTCCCCATCTCCCTGCCAGCTGCAGGCGGGGTGGCGTGCTGGCTCCCATAAGGCGGGTCCCCGTCCCCTCCTGCCCCCTCAAGGCCCGTGCCTCAGTTTCCTCCCTAAAGGACAGGGCACTGATCTGCTCAAGCGGGACCGGGGGACAGCTCAGCCGGGCGCAGTGCCATCAGCTGCCGCTGTCGAGAGCTGGGGGTGAGGACGTCTGGCCACAGGCAGAGGGCTGCCCCTCGGGGCCCTGGGGTGAGCAGGCCCCTGATCCTGGGGCAGGGGCCACATGGCTCTGCGGAGACCTCCGCTCAGAGGGGCCACAGGGCAGTGCCCGGCTTCAAAGGGAGAGAGAAAGCCTCTGGGTCCCGCCCACCTGGGGTTCGGGGACATCAAAGGGCCCCACCCAGGGGGGGCGGCCGTCGGAGCGAGCCTGGAGCTGCCCAGACCTCAGTCTCCACAGGGAGCGGCCGCGGCCCAGCCCCACCCCTGGGTCCAGGGGAGGCCCCGACAGCCCCCCGAGGCCCCCACCTCACCCTGGGTCCTGCCTTTGGGCCAGGGCCTCACTCCCAGGGGCGGCGCCTGAGCCAGGCAGAGGGCAGGGTGGGGTGGCGGCCTCCTGGGGGCAGGGATGCACCCCTCCACCTGGCCACCACCCTGTGCTGACAGGATCCAGGAGCTTCCGGGGGGCTGGGGGGACGTGGCACCACGGGGCCAGCCGGGCCCAGCTGTCCTGACAGCCTCCCAGGCCACCACCGTCAGCAGGGCCACGCCTGGGCAGCGCTGTCGGCTTCCTCCAACCCACTGGGGCCCCCAGCCCAGCCCCCGGCGTTCAGGAGGTCTGCCTGCAGGGGTGGGGGCCCAGGTGCCACCCCCGCCCTGGCAGTAGCAGTGTCCCGGAGTGAGGGGAGTGCCCTGGCGGTAGCATGCTGTGGGCCAGGCAGCAGGACGCGGCGTGACCCCGGAATCTGCTTTGCTCCTCGCCCCAGCCCTCAGCGGCGGTGGGGGGTCATGTTCTTGACCTGGGGGAGCCCGAGGGTCAGACAGCAGCACTCACGGCGTCACAGGAGACCACCCCCCCACACCCCCCCATCTCGCTGCCCAGCACTGTCTGCGCAGAGGCTCCTGCTCCGATTCCTCCCCCAGGGCCCCATTCCTGGGATATCTGACAGAATTCCTGGTGGGGTGGGACTCTGCAACTCCAGGGATTCTAGAGGATTCTGTGGCAGGGCGGGTTGGGCCTGCTGCACTGGGACCCAGATATGGGGGCCTCCCTGGGTCGGTGTGAGCTCAGAAGTTTCCTGCCTCTGCCAGGGAGGAGGGGCCTCCCCGGTGCTGCAGCCGGGGGCACCGTCCCTTCCTGCAGCTGGTTCTCCAGGGCAGGGGTGACAAATTGGTCAGTGGCATCTGGGGCGGTGCTGCACCTGACCCGGCTGTCCTCAGGGGCCAGTGATTCACTGAAAAGCCCACACTCTGCCTCCCTCCTCCCGGCCTCCCTCCTCCCGGCCTCCCTCCTCCCAGGCGGGTTCATGACGGTGGCCACAGGTGGCCACTGACAACTGGGCGGTCCCTCCTGATGGTGACCCCTCCACACGCCAGTCCCAAGCCTCGCGGCCCATCTGGGGAGGGTGGGAGCCTCGGGTGTGTCTGGACACCCCTGCTGGCATCTGCTGTAAGATCCAGACATCGGCAGAACAAGCAAAACCGCCCGGTCAATAGCGGGGGCCCCTCTCTCAGAACGCAGCATCCTCCGGCCCCGTCCACGGCCGCAGGGGGATTCCTGTGGCACAGTCGGCATCGAGGCCTCTGGACAAGAGGGACTCGGAGGAGGGACCCTGCTGGGGGACAGGAGCCAGGTCACGCTGCTGTGCTTTCCTCCGAGTGTGCACAACAGTGACCCGTGCGGGCCGAGCGCCCAACCTGTCTTGCCGAGCGCTTGTGACACGCAGGAAACAAAACTCCGCGTGCTGGAAGCCCTGTCGCACTGTTTGGTTTCCATTTCCTCCCTGACGGGGTCACGAGGTTACGGCACGGCCTGCTGTGGTCTGAGATTGAGGCCACGTGCTGTCTCGCGCACATTCCACATTTTACTGGCTTCTCACCACTGCGGTCCGCGGCGGGGTCTGCAGTTGCCCCGTTTCACACAAGAAAGCGGGGCTGGGGCTCAGGTCTCCAGGCCCGTCTGCTCTTTGCCGTGGTCTCCCCGTCACACGGGGGCAGGCGGACTCCTCCTTGCAGAGAGTCCCCCAGCGTTAACCCTGCTGCCCACCAGCAGCGGCTGGAAACAAGGTGGCGGCATTTTCATCCCCGCAGCTCCGGAGTGGACGGGCTCTGCAGGGCGGCTCCTGTGCACCCAGACGGCCACAGCTCTCTCTTCTCAGAGCCACCCTGGCTGAGTCTGCGGTCGCCGTTGGCCAGCACATCTGCACGCGGCTCCTCCAAGGCGGGGCATCCATTCGTCCCAGTGGCGCGGAGCGGGTGCCAGGCCCCCTCCTGGGGAGACACAGCAGCGAGCAGAGGCCGTCCCCACACGGCTGCTTTCTGGTGATGGGATCTGATGATCAGGGACAGACAAGTGTCGTACAGAGATGTCCGACGTTGGCACCAGGGAGAATTCGGCGGGGCAGTGGGGACACAAAGCTGCAGACAGAGAGGCAGTTTCCATGCGAGACTCTCCCTGGGCCTCTCAAATGTCTGCAGCAGTGCAAAGGCCCTGAGGCAGGATGAGTGCAGCCCCCGCATTCAGGACCAGCAGGAAGGAAGTGTGGCTGGTGGGGAAGTGAGTGGGTGAAGCTGTCCCTGCGGACGGGAGAGCGAGGGGGGCGGTCACACCCTGGCTTGGCTTTTGGTGCACAGGGACACAAGAGAAACGCCAGGCGTGCCTGGGCTCTGGGGCCTTGAAAGCGCCTGTGGAGTTTGTGCAAATGCAGATCCGGGCCGCCCCTGACTCAGGGTCTGTGGCCAGGCCTGGGGACGTGCACGTGACCCTCCCAGGAACGTCCCCTGAGCTCCGGTGGGCAGGCTGGAGTGAGCCCCCACCTGGAGAGCCGGTGAGGCCTGGGAGCCTCCTCTGAGGCCTGGGGGTTTGGAAAATTGCGAGGAGGGGCTGCGCTGGGCTCCCCCGAGGCCCCTGCCTGCAGGCGCGCGGCCTGGGCAGCAGCCTCAGTGCCCTGGGACGGGCCTCGCCCTGATGACAGGCCAGTGGCCAAGCAGAAAACGGGGTCACCGCCCCTGCCTGCCAGCCACTCTCGGCGCCTAACTCCACCTGTCCCTCTGGAGCTCTGCTGTCCACAGCGGCCGCTGTCCCCGCTCCTGCCCAGCTGCGGCCCGGCCCCTCCCCTCCCAGCGGGGAGGTCACCGCTGGCCACACGGGCAGCAGAGGGACAGCCAGGAGCCAGGTGCCGAGATGCAGCCGGCAAGGAGTGGAGGAACAGCAGAGCCCAGAACACCGGCAGGACAGACAGGGACAGCCCCATGGGCCTCCAAGAGAAGGCAGGGGTGGCGCAGACAAGGCGGGGGCGGTGGCTTTGTGAGAGGGGCTGAGGGACACTGAGGGGGGGACAGGACTGTGCTCTGACGTTGGACCTGGCCGCCAGCTGGGGCTGGGGGAACAGGGGGCGGTGACTGGGCCTCTGGGGAGGTGGGGGAGGGGAGGGGCTGGGGGAGCCCCTCTGCCCCCAGCACAGCCGGCCCCTCGCCAGGCCCGGTGGCCAAGGAACAGGCTGGTGGGGCCCCAGGTCATGGCGCAGCCCCGGGCCATCAGCCTTCTCTGGGACTCCCAAGCAACCTCCCCCACCCCACCGGCCCGCAGGCCTGGACCTGCCCCCACCACCCTCCTCCCTCCCCTGCCGCCCACGCTCTCCCCGGGGATCCAGTCCCAGCCGCCCAGTCCTGCCGTCGCCCTGGGTGGGCTCCAGCCTCAGTGCTTGCTCGCCCCCAGGGACCAGGCGCTCACTCCCTGGACCACCCTGACTGGGATGTCCACACCACTGCCCAGCCCCCTCTCTTCCCAGCTACGGCCCTTCCGTCCCTTGGGGGGTGACCCCGGGGGGAAGGGGGAGCCCCAGCCGGCCTGTGCTGGCTCTGCCCACTGAGGGCTCTGCCCAGGACACTTCCCGGCCTTGTCCTCCTTCTGTGGCCAAGGCCCTGCGGACCCTGACTGGCCTCCCGAGTCCGTGTGCTGTTGGGATTCTCACCCCAGGGGGGGCAGGGCCTCCTGGCTCAGCTCCAGCCAGCAGGATTCGGCAGAAGTGGAGCCATCACCTCCCAGCGTGGGGCGACAGGCTGTCACTGCTCAGGCCGCCCCCACCCCGCCACAGGCCCGGGCCCTCGTCGGGGTCCACAGCCAGGTGCCAGGTGAAGGCATGTGGGAGTCCAGTCCGCCGCGGCTCCACGCGGCTCCCGACAGGGCTGTCTGCCCGACGGGTGGGTGTGTCCACTCGGTGTCCAGGCACATCTGGAAGGGAGACAGGATGCGGTGTCCCCTCAGACCCCAAGCCAAGGTACCAGGGCAGCCTAGCCCCCAGGCCCATCACCCGTGCGACCTCTGGTCGTGGCCAGGCTTAGACTGGGACCTGCGACCTCCGCACACAGGACCTACGCGGCCGAGGGCCACCGTCTCGGCTGTCACACAGGGACGAGGCATGTGGAGCCCCCAAGGGGTGAGGGGCCACGGGCCAGAACTGGGGAGCAGAGGCCCCCCTGAGCAGGGGCCGCCGGGTGGCACCTCCCTTCCCAAATGGTCACTCGTGTTTGAAGGACCTGCTCGCAGGCGCTGTGTGAAAAGGAGACGGGCTCAGACCTTCTTGGGCCAGCGGAGCTCCAGGCCGGCCCGGGGTCGTGGGCTGGGGACTGCAGGAGCCACCCGGCCACCTGCTCCCAGCCTTCCTGCCTGGCGGGTGGCGGGCCGCGCTGAGCCGGCTGCAGGCTAGGAGGGCCTGGCCGGCCTGGGAGGTTTATGGCCACCTCACGGCGCACCCCAGCCTGGCAGCTGGCCGAGCCCTGCACCTGTCTCTTTGTTCGCACAAATCCCGTCCCTAATAGACTTAATCTCGAAGCTTTGATGACCGTGCCAGGGCCCCGCACAGGCCTCCGCGGGCTGTGCCGAACAAACACGGCATTGTCTCCAGCCACGCCGGGGCTGGCCTGTTAATGGTTAAACCAAGGGAGAAGGACGGTGGCCCCTGCCGAAGGGCATGGCCTGGGCACCGCCCCCGCCCGGCCCCACCGGGGCACTGCCACCCTGCGCCAGGGCCCACAGCAGCAGAGCACATGGCCTCTCCCCGGGCTAGAACCAGCCTCCCAGCAGCCCTGGCACTGGGAGACCCGCCCAGAGGACACAGATGGAGCTGCCTGCAAGACGCCCGCCGGGCCCGGGCCGCAGGACACGCTCGGACACGGGAGAGCCGGCACTCACGGTGCACTCCCGGGGCCAGAGGACACAAGTGGGAACGTGATTAAAACCCCAAGCGTGAAGTGGTGCAGCCACCGGGGAAGCCGCCTGGCAGGTCCACACGGCCCTGGACACCACCCCACGGTCCCACCCCCGGTCCAGCCCCCCAGAAGTCAGAGCTGAGACTCCAATGTGCGCGGCCATGGCCACGGCCACGGCCACGCAGCACCGGCCACGGCAGCAGGGAGGTGGAAGCTGCTCCGGCGTCCCCCAGCCAGCGGCAGGATAAGGAAGTGGCCCCTCCGCGCGGTGGAGTGTGGTTTGGCCACACGGGGATGAAGTGCTGACACGTGCCACGACATGGACGAGCCACGAGGACACGAGGACACGCTCAGCGAAAGAAGCCAGTCACCAAAGGCCACAGGCCATTGCCCCCATTTATGTGAAATTTCCAGAATAAGCAAATGCACAGGGGCCAGGGCGGATGGCGGCAGGGCTGGCGGAGCAGGGACTGACGCTGATGGGGTGGGCTCCTCCGGGGTGACGCCAACTCCTGGAACCAGGCGGTGTCACGGTCCCACAGCACGGGGAACGTGCTGAATGTCACTGAACTGTGTACTCCAAATAGCCAATTCTGTGTTACGTGAATTTCACCTCATTTTAAAAACAATAACCCGCTGAGACAGGTACAGACAGCAGGTCCCAGAGCACGGGAGCCCAGAGAGGCTGGGGGACGAGGCTGGGGGACGAGGCCAGGGGACTAGGCTGGGCGCAGACCGCGCGGGCAGCCTGGCTCAGGCCAGTGCATCCGTGGCTGGCTGGGCCGTGGTGGCCTCTCTGGGCCTCAGGGTCCAGCGTGCTGGGAGCCCTCAGGGCGCCTTCCTCTGGTCCATTCCCCCTTTCCCACCCCTGGCGTAGCAAGACCCGCCAGGCCAGGGCCCAGCCCAGCGCAGGACACAGGCGTGAGCAGGTGGCCCCGGGGGCCAGGCAGCCCGCGGGGAAGCAGGCGGGGGACGGGGCGTGCTGGTGAATCCGGACTCCCAGCCCTGGCACCCCCATCCACTCTGTCTCTGGGGCTTCGACAGCCCTGGGGACCTCGGACGGGTCTGTCCTGTCACGTCTGGCTTATTTCACTAAGCGCAACATCCCAGGTCCCTCCACGTCGTAGCCTGCAGGGGGGGTCTTCTCTGTAAGGTGGAACAATACACCATTGTAGGGACAGACCACACTTTGCTCATCCACACTGACAATTGTTGTAAACATTTTAACTATTTATTTATTTCAATTGCCAAATAAAAGCTGTCCATATCCATCAGGTGCAGCGTGTTGTTTCGAAATACACTGATAGATTATTACTAATCAAAGTCCACAGTCCAGGTTGGGACTCACTGTTGGTGTTGGACACTCTGTGGGTTTGGACTCGCCCTGCCCAGTGCCACCCCAGCGTCACATGGAGTGTGCCCTAAGACTCTCCAAGCCTCAGGTGTGCTCTCCCCTGAGTGGCATCGCCTCGCCCGCCACCCACCCCCACCCCCCGCTCCTGCTCCCGCTAGTCCAGGCCTCTCTCCTCCCCGGAAGCCAGCTGCCCTCTGATGCTCTCCGACAGCGGCAGCTCAGGCTCGGCCGCCCCGCCCGGAGCCCCAGGGCTCCCCACCACCCACCCTCCTTGGGGACACACCACCTCCCACCACCTGGCACTCCTGCCCCCATCCCACCCATCGGCTGCTCCGGAACTTCCCCTCGCCCCGGAGAGCAGCGACCACGCTGTGGCCTCCCTTCACCCTCCCTTGGCCCCTCTATCCCTCTGGGGGCCGGTGTGACCTTTGCAAGTGTGAGAGTCACCCTGTACCTCCTCCATGCTTAGGGCCCCCAGGGCACCTCTTGGCTTTTGACAAAGCCACGGACAAAACTCACATCTCAGCCTTTGCCCCTGGCCCAGGCTGGCCTACCTGCCCCCCCAGGTTTTGGGGGGTGCCGCCCAATCCCAGCCTCTCCATCCTCTGCAAGACCACGCACCCATCAGCCACAGGGCCTTTGCACCTGCTGCATCCCTCATGGCTACTGGAGCACCACTCCCTCGGGAAAAGCTCCCAGCAGCCCAGCCAGGCCACAGGCCCGTCCTGGCTCAGAGAACCACATTTGTCCCCTTCATGCACAGCCAGGCACTGCTCTGGCCCTTGGGCACAGCGAGAAACAAGCCAGACCAACCCAGGAACCCCTGGTGGGGGAGCAGAGAACAGACGGGTCAGTAAGTGGGTGGCGTTCACGGAGCTGAGCTCTGCGGGAACGGAGAGGGTGCAGTGACGTGTGCGCAGCCGATGCCGGCGGTGCCAGGGGTGGAGGCACCAGGCGCGAGTCCCAGGCAAGGCTGTTTAGAGAAGCCCGGGGGCCCTCAGGCCCTGAGCTCGGGGAAGGGCTGGGGCTGGAGGCAGGTCGGCGGCGGCGCATCTGTAGGGGGCAGGAGAGAGCAGCCGGCAGGGGCTTCCCACTTGCTTTTCAGCCTGTTTCCCTAGGACTGTCTCCCCTGGGGCCACGAGCCCCCTGGGGGTCCCTGTGTATCCCCGATCCACCCCCGTATCCCAGTGCACACAGTAGGTGCTCAGTAAGCGCCAGTAGGTTAGAGGGGTGCAGCTGGGCTGCAGGCGCTGGGGGGGGGGGGCCTCCCTGCAGGACTGGCCGAGTGCTCACAGAACACTTTGGGGGCCACCATGTCCGTTCACAGGCGAGAACCCCGAGCCCGGCAGAGGCAGGGCCTCCCCCCAGGGAGCAGTGGGCACCAACTGGGCACAGCCCCAGGCCAGACCCGCGGCTCAGAGGGCACTGGCCCCACTGCGAGGCCCCAGCGTGGCCGTTCCCAGGAAAGCTCCCGGGGCTGGGGGAGCTGCGGGTGCTGCTGCTCCCCTGTCCTGTACCCCCCACCCTGCAAGCAGCAGAGACGTGCGTGTGTGGTCACCCCCACCCCACTCCCGGGGCCACCCCAGGGACACAGAGAGCAGACACTGCCCATCCTTGAGGCGGGCTCCCCGCACCCAGTCCCCTGGAGGGCACCAGGCACACACAGGTACACACGGGACATGGACACACACAGACAGGTACACACAGACACACACAGACACACGTGGCCAAACAGGGGCACGCACAGGCACGCAGAGACACGTGCCCAGCCTGCTCACAGCCACACGCACCCACACCCACAGCCACACCCGCCACTCCCCCGACAGCTGCCTGCGGCAGCAACAAACCACAGACACCCAGGCACACGTCCTCAGCTGTGTCCACCAGGCCAGCAGGGCCAGACAGACACTGCCCCAGGCGGAGCGTGCCTGGGGTCCCATGTGCTGGGACAAGGAGACCTGCGGGTGTGCGGATGCGCCGGCTCACTGCCCTCCGCCTGGGGCAAGCTCAGCTGACCTGGCTGAGCCGAGCGCCCACCTCCAAGGCCTGGGGAGGGCTGCAGGCACCTCCCCCGGGCCAGAGCAGCCTCCGGACAGCACCTAGGCCTGGCCCAGGCTCCCCTGCGGACTCGCTCTGTGGGGCTGGCCTTGGAAGTGTCACAGTTCCTTGGCACATGGCACTGAGAAAGGTCCCTGCAGCTGCCTGGTCTGGGGGACCCTGAGCGCCCCACACCCCAGCTGGTCCCCAGACTGGCTGTGCGCACAGCCCAGCCACTAAGGCCGGCAGCACCTGGCCAGAGACTTGTTCCCAGGCAAACGGGAAGCTGTGCCCGGCCCGGGGCGGCCACAGCCCGGGAGCGGCCACCCAGGAGTGCAAATGTAGCCTTTGCCTCGAGGCAGGACCAGCTATGGTGCGATTTGTGCCCCGGAGCTCCCTGGGCCCAGCTGAGGCATCTGCTGCCGAGACCCCTCGTGCCTGTCTGTTTTCTCAGTCCCTCCCCTTCTCCTGCGGACACCCCCACCCCAAACAAACCGCATCCCCGCCACAGACTCGACCTCGGAGGAACAGGCCTGAGACAGTCGGTGCCCAGCGTGGCACAGGAGGCCGACTCCACGTGGGGGGCTCTGCGACCACCTTCTCACCTGCCGACAGCAGGAGGACCCCCCCTGGGTGAGCAGGGGTGTGGGTGGGCAGAGCCCCCGGCCGGCTAGGGCAGGACGTCGGCTGCACTGTCACTTGCCCAGCTGGGGCCACACAGCCCCCTGGTGCCACGTCTCCGGCACTTGGCACTTGAGAGCCACGGGGACCTCAACCAAGGGCCGTGAAGTGCGCGGCGCTCGCCGGGGACCACTGAGGTCCTGCAAGACGCTGTCAAGCTCACATCTCCGATTCTGCAATTTACGGTCAAGCACGAGAGTCCTAAGGAGGTCATTATGTGGCTTTTGTCTCAGTTCCTTCATGTTGCTATGAAGGAACACCCGAGGTTGGGAGTTTATAAAGAAAAAGTCTGCTTGGCCCGCGGTTCCACAGCTGCACAAGGAGCACGGCGCCCGCTGCCCCCACCCATGGCGGGAGGCGAGGGGAGAACTGAGCGAGTGAGGACTCACTCACCCCCTCTCGCAGGGAGGGCACCGATCTGTCCAGGAGGGATCTGCACCCACCACCCAAACTCCTTCCCTCGGCCCCACCTCCGGCGCTGGGATCAAATCTCAACACGGGAACAAGCATCCAAACCGCAGCAGCTTGAATCCCACCTGACCCATGTCTTTAAAGCAGAGACCAGGACATAGACGCACATAGGGGACAGCTGCGTGAGGACACAGGCAGGAGACGCTGTCTGCGAGCCCAGGAGGGGGGCCTTGGGAGGGACCAGCCCGAAACACCTCGGCTCAGACTCCGGCCTCCAGACGGAGAGAGAAGACACTTGTGTGTTTCAAGTCCCCCGTCTGCAGTGTCACAGCAGCCCCGGGAAATGAATGCCAGCAGCAAAGTGGCAATGGCACCAGGCGGCCAACCTGCAGGGACCCATGTGAAGGGGGACAGGTGGGCCACCAACCAGTGATCACCTAATACATACGGGCGAGGGATCAGGACTGGCATCCTGAGGTTGAGGTCACTTTCTCAAGTGCAGTCACAACCCTGTGACCAGCTCCAAACAGGGCCCAGGTCTCAGACCCAGACCCATCCGTGGAAGGAGACGCCAGGTCCCCGTGAAGCAGGGACCCGGAACAGACACCAAGAGCACACAGCGCTGCGACCTCGGTCCTTTCCCCAAGGGACCCACAGCCGCTGCATCACACAATCACAGCTGGGGACGGAGGGACACCCCAGGCTTTGTAGGATGATTGCACGACAGATTGTAGGGGACCCAAGTGCCGTCCAGGGTTCCCCGTCAAAGCAGCAGCTCATGGGGGTCGGGTAGCAAATGACCTCCTGGCCCACGTCTGTCTCGCAGGGCCAGGCTGTGTCCATGGACGCACTGGTGGCCACTCCACCAGTTCCTGCATGAAGAGTCACAACAGACCCTTTCGTGGGTTCCTTGACCTTCGTACAAGACCTGCCGTGGCAGGAAAGAACACGTGGACATCCCGGAACCTGCTCTGGCCCTAGAGCCAGCAGAGCACATCCCAGCGGTGACACTCCTAAGGCTTCACGTCTACTTCCGCCAAAGCGCGGCAGGAGCTGGATTTCCACTCCTGCTGAAGCGATAAACGAAGAGTGCATGGAACATTCATTAGACGCCAGTTTTCAGGACACTAGGTGTGGAGTGAAGGAGGACAGTGGTCCCTGAGGGACGGAAGCACACAGGGTGACCCCACACTGCCCTGGCCCTGCCGCATGGGTGGGGAGTCGAGGCAGAGCCCGCGTGTCCCAGCGAGGAGGCGCAGCTGCGGTCTGCAGACACTACAGAGGACACAGCCTGCCGGGCAGAGAGCTGTGCAGAGGGTGCACCCCAGGGAGCTGCAGAGGGCCCCCCTCAAACGGTGCAGGGCCTGACCCCAGCCTGGGGAAGCACCCTCGAGAATGGTCGGGCCGGCGGACCCGGGCCCCACACAGAGCCGGAGAAAGGCCAGTTCCCAGCAGACTGGGAACCTCGGGGTTCCCAGGGCACTGGGTGGAAAACCGGCATTTTAGAGCACCCCATCCAGGGACAGGGAATGACACACATCAAGCTTATGCAGAGCAGTCACTCTCTGCCCGGGAGGTAGCGCTTCCTCTCCGGCCTGGACCTTTCCCGACACTGGGGTGCAAACAGGCCCCTCGAGCTTCGTCATGCCCCCCTCAAACCCGACCGACGGTTCCACTGTCTCCCCCTTCAGTGAAGGCAACTCCTTCTGGCTCTGGGAAAATGTCTTGGTGCCATCCTTGGCCGTGCTGTCCCTCGTACCCACGGTTAATCCGTGAGCGGCTCCGGCTGGTTCTGCCTTCACAGCGCGAGGAGACCCCGGCTGCTCCTCCTCCCGCCGGTGCTGCTGCAACCCCTGTTCCCAACTCCTTCCCTCCTTCACAACACTGTCATCACTTACTTTATGCATCCATATGCTCACATAGCCATATGCCACATCCTGGCACAAAACATGATTTAACAAATTTAAAAGAGCAGAAATCGTACAACGGAATTAAAGTAGAAATCAGTAACCGAGAGCCAGCTGCAATCCCCAAACATTTGGAAATTAAACAACACACAGGCCAAAAGAGAAGTCTCAAGAGAAATTTAAAAAATATTCTTAAGTAAATGAAAATGAAAATACAACATAAATTTGTAGGGTTCCAGAAAAGCAATGCTTCAGAGAGAAACTTACAGCCTTAAATACACATTACTAGAAAGCTAATCAATAACAGTGTTTACCTTAATCCTCGAATAAGCAGAATAAAAAAGTAATAAAAATCAGAGGAGAAATCAATCAAATTAAGAAGAGGAAAACAAAGAGAAACACAACATAACCAAAAGCTGGTGCTTTGAAAAGATTAACAAGCTCGACAAACCTCCAGCCAGGCTACCCAAGGAAAAAGGAGAAAAGACACAAACAAAATTAGACATGAAAAAGGGCCATCACTGCTGACCCCATGGGCATCACAAGCATAATAAAGGATTTCTGTGAACATCTCATAATTTAGGAGAAATTGGCCAATTTCTTGAAAGACACAAATTACCAAAGCTCACACAAGAAGAAATAGACAACCGAATAGCCCTGTGTCTATTAAAGATATCAGATTAATAATTAGCAGCCTTTCCCTCAAAATCACCAGGCCCAAATGGTTTCAGCAGTGAATGGTACCAAAAATTGAAAGGAGAAATAATACCAAATTATGTACAATCTCTTCCAGAAAATCAAAGTGGAGGTGACACTTTCTAACCCATTCTACGAGAGAGGCATTACCTCAATACCAAGGCTCAGGCAAAGGAGCTCAAGAAAGGAAAACTACAGACCAATACCTCTCATGAATCCCGATGCAAAACCTTCCAAACATGAGCAAAGTCAACTGAACAATAAATAAAAAGAATTATGAACCATGATGGAATGAGATTTATGTGAGGCGTGCAGAGCTGGTTCAGCATTCAAAAAGCAACCCATGTGGTCCACACGCCAGACTAAAGGAAAAAGGACGAGCACATCAGTGAAAGAGAAAAAGCACTGGGATTTCTCTTCCCTTCAGCTTCTTTCTCTTCCTTCTCTTCTTCCCCTGCCCTGTCTCCCTCTTCCCCTCTCCTTCTTTCTGGCGGGGGAGGGTATTAGCTCTCCAAGCAGGTAAGGGGTGGCAGCAGCCCCCGCAGAGCCCTGGTTTCTGTGCCCAGAGTTCATTGATCCGATGCAAAGATCAATGTCACTGCTGGCTGGCGTGAAGCAGCGTGAG
The DNA here is from genome assembly GCA_028533085.1 of Varecia variegata. Taxonomy (NCBI): domain Eukaryota; kingdom Metazoa; phylum Chordata; class Mammalia; order Primates; family Lemuridae; genus Varecia; species Varecia variegata. The sequence goes on from CM052438.1 coordinate 179,615,982, forward strand.
GCCAGCAAGACGGCAGAATAGGAGCTTTCTAGCATCATCCCCCCACGGGAGTATGGATGCGCCAACTGCCCGCGAGTGAGAGTGCCTTTCTGGGAATCCAGTAGAGAAACTGTGACACTGTTACAGAAAAGCATCTGAGAACAAATGCGTTGGAGAGGATACGGAGAACAGCTCGACTCTACCCACATCACCCCTCCCTCCAGCTGGCACAGCTCAGCGCCGAGAAAGACCCACTAGGCTTGTTACTTTTCCCACAGGGGAAAGTGGGAGCTTAGCGAGTAAGCCCCAGGCTCCCCCAGCCAGTGGGACGCTCTCCCAGAGGCCCATTTTTATCTCCCCCAACCCAGAACACTTTGGGGATTGGCGCAGCTCCATGATTGAGAGAGGTGGTGGAAGGGGAGAAAGGCCATAGATCCTACTGACCTTGCCAGACTTCATTACAAACATAAGATGTAGGGGACAGAGAGTAAGAATGTAGTTTTTGTATGGGATTGAAGTTAAGCTGCTCTCAGCTTAAAATAAACGTTATAATTATGGTATGTTTAATGTAAGCCTCCTGGTAACCACAAATCAAAAAAAACCTACAGTAGTTACACAAAACATAAAGAGAGAGGAATCAAAACATACCACCACAGAAAATAGAAAATCATCAAATCATAAAGAAAGACAGGAAGACAAGAGAGGAAGAAAGGAACAAAAGGATGTATAAAACAAAATAGCGGTAGTCAGTCCTTACCTATCAACAATTACTTTAAATGTGAAGGGGTTAAATTCTCCAATCCAAAGACACAGAGTGGCTGAATGGATTAAAAAATCAAGACCCAATTATATGCTGCCTACAAGAGACTCACTTCAGCTTTAAGGATACACATAGGCTGAAAGTGAAGGGGTGAAAAAACATATTTCATGCAAATGGAAACCACAAGAGAGCTGTACTTAGATTAGACAAAATAGACTTTAAGTCAAAAACTGTAACAAGAGACAAAAGAATATCATTATATAATGATAAAGCGGTCAATTCACCAAGAGGATATAACAGTTGTAAACACATATGCACCCAACATCAGAGCACCCATACGTATAACAAACTGAAGGGAGAAATACAATAACAGTAACAGCTGGGGACCTCAACATCCGGGCAAAATCAATGAGGAAACAAACATTGGAACTGAACTACACGTTAGACCAAATGGACACAACAGAAGGCCACCGGCAGCAGAATACACCTTCTTCTCAGGTATACACAGAAAGTCCTCCAGGGTAGATTATATGTTAAGCCACAAAACCAGTCTTAACAAATTTACGAAGATTGAAATAGTACCAAGCATCTTTTCCAGTCACAGGGATCTGAAACTAGAAATCAGCAACAAGAAGAAAACCGGAAACTGGTGTCGGTCATTAAGCGCTGCTGAGGTCACACCACAGCGTCTGCTGGGGGATGCCAGGAGCACGGTGACCACCCCTCAAGGACGTCCCTCCTCTTCTGGGAGAGGCAGGTTTGGCCGTGCACAGGAAGTCGTGTCCTGTTAGTTAGAGCTACAACCTTACTGTCTGGACCCGGAGCCCAGGTGAGCTGTACGGAGGTGTGCACGGGGCCCCGCTCTCCTGCTCTCTCTGTCTCCTGGAGTGGGGACACCGTCTTTTCTTGCCCTTGGACACCAGGACTCCAGGTTCTCTGGCGTTAGGACTCTGGGACTTGCACCAGTGGCCCCGTCTCCCAGGCTTTCGGCCCAGGACTGAGGGCAGCACCACGGGCTCTCCCGGGTCTCAGACCTTCCAGCTTGGACCCAGCCAGGCCACCAGCCCCCGGCTCTGCAGCTTGCAGACCGTGAGACCCCTCAGCCTCTGTAACCGCGGGACCCAACCCTGCTCAAGGTTCACCCTCACATCTCCGTAGGCCCCTCAGAGACACTGCAGCCTGGGTCCACGCCACGGCACTCAGCAAGTCACACCGACTGTCTGGTCTCTCAGCTCGTATAAAAGCTGTTTACATTATACTGCTGTCGATTAAGTGAGCAATAGCATTATGCTTAAAAATATACACACCTGAATTTGGAATAATTTATTGCTAAAAATGCTAACGATCATCTGTCCTTCAGGGAGTCCTGATCGTTTTGCTGGGGGAGGGTCTTCCCGTGATGTGGGTGCTGCTGACCGGTCAGGCGGCCGCGGAAGGCTGGGGTGGCTGTGGCAGTTTCTTAAAATTAGGCAATGATGAGGTCCGTTGCATCAATTGACTCTTTCACGGAAGGTTTTTCTGTGCTGGTGGATCGCGTTTTACCCACAGGAGAACTTCTTTAAAAACTGGAGTCAGTCCTCCCACACCCTGCCACTGCTTCACCAGCTGAGCTTATGAAACATTCTGGGTCCTTTGTTGTCATTTCAGAGATGTTCACAGCGTCCTCACCAGGAGTCGGTTCTGTCCTTAGAAACCACGTTCTCTGCTCCCCCCTCAGAAGCGACCCCCCTCGTTCAGGTTGGTCCTGAGACGGCGGCAGCTCAGCCCCGTCTTCCGGCTCCACGTGTGACTCCAGTCCTCGCTGTTTCTACCACGTCTGCTGTGACTTTCCCCACTGGAGCCTTGAGCTCCTCAAAGTCATCCTTGGGATCGGGACTGACTTCTTCCAAACTCCTGTTCATGTCAACACTTTGACCTCCTCCCGTGAATCATGATTGTTCTTAATGGCACC
>CM052438.1:179619171-179657623 GCA_028533085.1 Varecia variegata
TCAGACTTTTCCTCTGCAGCTTCCTCACCTATCTGAGCCTTCACAGAACTGAAGAGAGTCAGGGCCTTGCTCTGGAGTAGGCTTTGGGCTTAAGGGAATGTTGTGGCTGGTTTGATCTTCTGTCCAGACCACTCACACGTTCTCCACATCGGCAATAAGGCTGCTTTGCTCTCCTATCATTCGTGTGCTCACTGCAGTGGCACTTTCAGTCTCCTTCCTACGAGCTTTGCCTTTGTGTTCTCGGCTTGGCTGGGTTTGGTGCAAGAGGCCCAGCTGTCAGCCAGTCTCCGCTTGGACTCGCCTTCCTCACTGCGCTTCCCCATTTCTAGCTCTTGATTTAAAGTGACAGACGTGTGACTCTTCCTTTCACTTGAGCACTTAGAGGCCACCGTGGCATTATTAACTGGCCCAATTTCAGCATTTTTCTCAGAGAATCGGGGGTCTGAGGAGAGGGACCGAGAGAGAGCGGCTGCTCGGAGGAGCCGTCGGAACAAGCACAGCTCCTACGTCACCGGCCCCGTGAGTGAGGTGCGTGGTGCCCCAAAACAACCGCCACGGTGACTTCAAAGATCACCGATCGCAGATCACCACGGCAGGTATAGCAACGATGAAAAGTGCGAAACATCGCGAGAACTACCAAAACGGGACGCAGAGACAGGAAGCCAGCGCGCTGTCGGGACAATGACGCAGCCGGACTTGCTGACACAGGGAGGCTGTGAACCTCCCGTCCGTGACAGACACAGTGTCTATGACGGACGATAAAACGACGCTCAATAAAACAAGACTTGCTACTATCCTGCTGCTCCCGCCTCTCTGCAGAAGCCTGACTACTACAGACCTATATGCAAAACACGGATTTGAGGATTTAAAGAAGCTCTGAATATATGGGGAATATTCCGTGCTCGTAGGTTGGAAGACTCGGTATGAAGATGCTGATCCTTCCCACCCTGACATGTACTTACATGCAGCCCCCAAACCCAGAACCCCAGTGCGATCCTGAACTACATCAGACAAGGCCCAACTTCAGATCATTCGACAGACCAGCCAACCAGAGTTTCTCATGACTGTCAAGCTCGTCAAAAAAAATCAAAGTCAGAGAAACTGTCACCACCAAGAGGGGCCTAAGGAGACGTGACCACCGAAGATGACGTGGTGTCTCGGATGGGATCCTGGAACATCAGGGGAAAACTGAAGAAGTCTGGAAAAAGCATGGGCTTCAGTTAATAATAACGTATCCGTGTTGCTTCATCAACAGTGACAAATGTCCCACACCGACGTCAGACGTGGATAAGAGGGAACCGGGTGTGGGGTATAGGGGGACCCTGTGCTATCTTTGTGATAATTCTGTAAGTCTACAACTGTTCTAAAACGGAAATGTTTATTAAAACAGTCAGTACTTCCTGTTCACCAGGGCTAAAATAAATAAATAAATAAAACAGGCGCAATGGCCCCAAAATTCCAAATTTGAGAAAACCCGTAACTCACAGATCTAAGGATCGGAAGCCCAGGAATCACTAGGAGAACCATACCGAGGCACGCCGTGATCACATTTCTTGAAATCAGTGTTGGAGAGAAATCTTCAAAGCAGCCAGAGGGGGAGGACCCGTTACGTGCAGAGCAAGGATGGTAAGAGTGACCGTGAATTTCTCACCAGAAACAAAGCAGGCGTGGGAGCCAGGGCCACGTGGCCAGGGCAGGCAGAGCGGAGAAACTCCACGTCCCGTGACAAGGTCTCCCCAAAGGACAGATGCAGGGAAGGCTTCTGCAGAGTCCGCGGCAGACCTGCACCGCCAGAAATCTTGCAGGCAATCTTCAGGCAGAAGGAAACAAGTGACACTAGATAAACACACGATCTACTCAAAGTAACAAGGCATACAGGAGGTGCATAGATGTGTTCTTTTTGTATCATCATTTAAGTATTGTTAAAAGGTGACCGGAGTTGTAACAAATGCACCAAAATAATGCAAGCCATTAACCATGGAGCACAGCGGGTGTAGGGTACACCGGGAACTCTCTGTACTAACTTGACAAAATTTTGGAAATCCTGAAAGTATTCTAAAATAAAAATTTTATTTAAAAGTGGAGGTATAAACAAAATTAGTAGGAGCAATGCGAGGTTTACAGCACGTAAAAGTGAAACACGTAACAACAGCAGCACAGACGTGGGGGGAGGGCACGGGAACATGCCGCTGCCTGGCCCTCACGCCATGTGTGACGTGGGCAGCATGTGTCACGAATCCTAGCGCGACCGCTGCAATAACAGAGTCAACGGCTGTGGACCATAAGCCGACGAAGGGAGAAAGTAGTATCATGAGAAATACTCGGTCCGAAGGGAGCAGGGACGAAGGAGTAGAAAGCAGATTGCAAGGCGGGGGGTCTAATTTCATACCAACAGTCACATTAAATACCATGACCCCAGTGCCCCGTGGACACGCGTGGACTGTTGAGTTGTGTAAAAACAAACCCAACTGTACACTGCACACAGAAAAGGCACAAATAGTGTACGAGTAAAAGGATAAAAAGTGTAAGTAAAACCAACACTAATAGAACGAAAGCTGAGGGCTACGTCAGTGTCAGAGACGCAGACTGAAGAGCAGGGACTATGAGCAGGACAAAAAAGGTGCATTTCGTAATGACCAAGGGGTCGGTCCGCCGGGAGCACTTAGCAATCTCAGTGTTTACACACCTCACAGCAGAGAACCGAAACACACGGAGCAGAAACTCATCGTATTATGGTACACGGAGAAACAGACACATTCACGGCATAGCGGGAGACTCGATGCTCCTCTCTCAACACCAGACAGCTGGCCGGGCGCGGTGGCTCACGCCTGTAATCCTAGCACTCTGGGAGGCCGAGGCGGGTGGATCGCTCAAGGTCAGGAGTTCGAGACCAGCCTGAGCAATGAGCGAGACCCCGTCTCTACTAAAAAATAGAAACAAATTAGCTGGCCAACTAAAATATATATAGAAAAAATTAGCCGGGCATGGTGGCGCACGCCTGTAGTCCCAGCTACTTGGGAGGCTGAGGCAGTAGGATTGCTTGAGCCCAGGAGTTTGAGGTTGCTGTGAGCTAGGCTGACGCCACGGCACTCACTCTAGCCCGGGCAACAGAGTGAGACTCTGTCTCAAAAAAAAAAAAAAAAAAACACCAGACAGAACAAGGAGGTGGAAAATTGGTGAGAACGTGAGAGACCTCAACAAACACCCTGCGAAGCTGACTCAGCTGATGCTGATGCAGCCCTCGCCCCGCCCCGCCCCCCCGGCAAAGGCAGAGCACTTGCTCTTTCCCCACGCCCGGGCAACAGTCGCCAAGGGAGACCCTGTCACAGGCCACGCAGCAAGGGTCAGTAATTCCAAAAGGACTCAAGCCACGCAAAGTGCGCTCTCTGGCCACAGTGCAATTAAAGTAGAAGTCGAATTAAATTCAAAGCAAACAGAAAGAAAGAAATAATAAAAATTGAGGAGTAAATCAAGGAAAGAAAAGAGAAACAATAGAAAAAAAATTCCATAAAACCAAAAACTGATTCTTGGAGAAAAATCAATCAAATTGATAAACTTCTACTATGATTAACCAGGGAAAAAAGACGCATAAAATTGTCAATTTAGAAAAAAAGAAAGATGACATCATTATAGAGTCTACAGATCCTCAAAGGATAACAGGGATTGTTATGAACAACTTATGCCAATAAGTTTGACAGCTTAAATGAGAGGGACAAATCCGTTCAAAGACACAAACTACCAAAGCTCATACTAGAAAAAATAGATAATCTGAATAGCCATATATATACACACACACATATATATGCACACACATATGGATATACACACACAGATATATATATATATATATATGTACACATTCAATTTGTAGTAAAAATCCTATTCACAAAGAAAACTAAGGAAGCTTCATGGCTTCACTGGTGAATTCTACCAAACATTTAAAGAAGAATGATAACAATTCTATACATATATAATTTTCTCTTCCTGAAAATTAAAGAGAAGGAAATACTTCCCGACTATTTCTGTGTGACGAGCATTGCCCTGATACCAAAACAAGACAAAGACACTACACGAAAAGAAAACCAAGGCTAACATCCGTCATGCAAGAATTCTAAACAAAATTTTAGTAAATCAAACCAAAAAATATATAAAAAGGATGGTACATTATGACCAAGGGGGAATACAAGGTTGGTTTAACATTTAAAAAGAAAATCAATCAATGTAAATTTTGAAAACTAAAAGAAAAAGCATATTATCATCTCTATACATACTTGTACTAGTCCGGGCTCTCCAGTGGGAGGTGGGGCAGGGAGAGGGAAAGAGAGAGAGAGAGAGAGATAGGTTAGAATTCTACATTTTCAAAAATAGCACCATTTATAATAGCACTCAAAAATGAAAAACTTGGGTATAAATATAACAAAAAAGATGCAGATTCTGTATGCTGAAAACTACAAAACACTGATGAAACAAATCAAAGAAAACCTAAATAAATGGAAAGCTATACTATGTTCATGGATTAGATGATTCAATATTGTTAAGATGTCAATTCTCTCCAAATTGATCTTAGTAGTCACATATCCCCATCATTTTCCCAGCAGAATTTTTTGTAGATGTTGACAACCTGATTCAAAAATTCATATGGAAATGCAAAGAAATGAGAATAGTCAAAATAACTTAGAAAAAGAAAGTTGTAAGGCTCCGCAACCTGGTTTCATTTATGTTGCTATATATTTACTATTCACTATCTGATTTTACTGTAAAGCTACAGCAATCGAGACATTGTGGTACTGGTGAAAGGGTAGATGCATAGATCAGTGGGACAGAACAGAGAGCCCAGAAGACCTACATAAATATGGTCAATTGAGTTTTGGCAAAGATGCGAAAGAAAATCAATGCAGCAAAGACAGTCTTTTCAACAAATGGTCCTGGCTCCATTAGACATCCATATGCAAGAAATGAACCTTGGCACACAGATCTCACACCTTAATACAAATGATTCACTTGGGGTTAATGCAAAGATTAACCCGAAATGAATCACAGACCTCAGTGTAAACTACAAAACTTGTAGGAGAAAGTCTTCGTGGCCTTAGGATGGCCAGGGCCTTCAACCTCAGCCCGGTTGCCACTGGGGCCAGACAACTCTTCGAGAGGGGCTGTTCTGCGCACCATGTGATATCTGCCAGCAGTACTCTCCAGTTGTGACATCCAAAGATGTCCCCAGACATTGCCAGAGGTCCTCTGGGGACAAAACGGCTCTGAGTTGAGAACCACTAGGTTAGACAGAGAGTTTTTAGCTGTGGCACCAAAGCACAACCCATAAAAGAAATAAAATGATGCACAGGACTTTGCTAAATTTAAAACTTTTCTTCTATAAAAGGCAGTGTTAGGAGGTTGAAAAGACAACACACAGGCTGGGAGAAAGTATTTGCAAATCACATATCAGATAAAGAATCTGTATTCAGAATATGTGAAAAATTCTCAAAACTCAACAATGAGAAAACAAATAGCCCTATTCTTAAAAATCAGTGAAGGACTTGACTAGACCCTCCACCAACCGCAGCAGAGATGAGACGGCAGAGACCAATGGTGGCTGAGCCCACGGAGGCTGCGTCATGCCGCTGGCCAATATGGAGCAAAGCCATGAGATGCCTCTCTGCGCCGACTGCAGGGGCTACAATTAGAACAAAATGGCAGAAACACAGGGGGGGTACCCAGTGCACGTGAGGATGTGGAGCACCGTGACTCTCTTGCCCCACTGGAGGGACGCCCCTCAGTGCAGCCCCCTGTGTGTTGGGGGGCCTGCGGGTGAAGGGGGAGGAGGGAAGGGGCTCCCAGCCCGAGGAGGCTCATGGTGCTGGGCCCGCGTCAGCGGCTGCCTGAGGCCACAAGTGCAAACCTGCTTTGGGTGTGTGCATGAGCGTGTGTGCTTCTGCGTGTCTATGTGTATACATGTCTGTTCACGTATGTGTGTCTATGTCTGTGTATGTGTGTCTCAGTGTGTTTCTATCAGGTATCTGTGTCTGTGCGTGTCTGTGCGTCTGTGCCTGTGTGTGTGCAGGAGGGAGCAGGGGAGGGCTAGGCCTCGTGGTCTCTTCTGTGCAAAGGCCCTGGGGCTGAGGGAGGGAGCGCAGGAGGCTGAGCTGGGCCAGGCGGTGGTTCCAGGCCGGCAGATAAAGTGGAGCAGAAACAGAAGCTGGAATCCAGCCCCAGCGGCGGTGGCGCCTGGCCCTGCCCAGAACAGGTTCAACCTGAGCCAGCGCTGCCCCTGCCCTGGGGGGTGGGGGAGGCTGAGACAGGGAGGGGAGCAGGGCCTGGCTCACCGCCCACTGCCCACGCCCGCACCCCTGCCCGGGCTGTGCTTCTGCTGGTCTGGGGCTGTGCCACGCCCACCCCCAGGATCCGGCAGGACACCCCGGGGTCTCTCTTGCAGCCCCTGCCCACCCAGCACATGGGCTCTCATCTGGGCTCTGGAAGCCCCACACCAGGTCACCTCCCAGCGCCCACGGGGGCTTCGGAAAGGCCCGGAATCCCAGCTATCTGGCAGGACGGGTTCCCCAGAGACCGGCCACCCACCCACCTCCCCTCCATGCTGGTGCAGCTGGGACTGAGGCCCAGTGGGCGCTGAGGAGGGAGGGCGGTTGTGGCAGCTGGGGCAGGGTCCTCACTCCCCGTACCCCAGGCCAGGGGGAGGGGGGTCGCATGGGGAGGGGCACGTCCCCCCTGCTGCCGGCTCCCCCACCTGCTTCCTTTGCCTTTTACAAGTGGAGCAACTATTACTGCCTCGGTCCACGAGGAGTGTGAGAGGAGGGAGCAGAAACAGACCTCCACAGACCCGAGTAGATGTCTGCAACACAGACAAGGACACCTGACCGGGGTGCAGCAAGAGCCGAGGGCACCGGGCACGCCGGGCACACAGGATGCGGGCGACGAGGAGCAGGGGTCACACCATCTGCCGGGCACCCCCCAACACACACCCGCCAACCGCAGCCCTGGAGGGCAAGGCCAGCGTCTGCCGTCAGTGGCCACCCCTGACACAAACATAGGTGACAGCCAGGCCCGGCCTGTCCCCTGCTGGGCACAAGCACAGGGCGCGGCTGAGGGCCCAGGTCCACCAAGACACAGCCCCGAAGGAGCCCCCCCAGCACATTCCTAGCAGCCGAACCCGGAGCTGCCCGGGCCCACCCACAGGGGCGCGAAAGGCGAGTCCCGCATGGGGCGCTGTGGCCGCCTACGCCCGACCGCCGCAGGCAGGAACGTGATGACACACAGAAGCCGGACAGAGAGGTCCACGCTGTGGTTGTGCTTATGTGACATTCCAGAGCAGGCCTGGCCAACGGTGCCAGAGGTCGGGACTGTGTGAGGGGTGGGGGAGGGAGGGGCAGGTCTCGGGGAGGCAGCGCGGCGTGGTGACCTGGGTGGAGGCTCGGCAGGTGCAGACACGCGCCAACCTCAGCGGCTCGCCCGCCATTCCTGCGCTGGAGGTGTTTGTACCCCAGTTAAAAGCAGCTCACCTGGCTGCCCCCAACCGGATCCTCCAGGGTGCCCTGGAAGGCCCCGGAGGGGAGGGGATCCCAGGCTGGGCACGGGGTCGTCTGCAGGCTTCTGGACAGCCCAGCTTGGCACCTGTGTCCCGGAGCACACCCAGGGGGGACGTGCCCACCCAGACAGCCCCTCGGGAGAGGGCCTGGGAGCCTCTGCAGGGAGGGTGCCAGGGCCCAGGCCTCCCCAGGCTGAGGGCAAAGGCGCGTTTCTCGCTGACCCTCTGCCCCAGGCCGCACCCCCCTGCCGATCCCTCTCGCCCCACCTCTTCTTTGCAGCCACTGAGGCGGCCAGGACATGCAGGCTGGTTCAGGGAGGCAGGCGGCGCTGAGGTCACCCTGCCCCAGGCCCGCGATGGGAGATGCGCCAGGCGGGGGTCAGGTCACTTGAGGAAGGCCTGAGACTCGCCCCTCCACATTCCAGCCAGGCCCTGCCAGTCCGTCCCTCTCTCTGCGGGACCCACGGGCCAGGCTGGCCGCGGCCTTAATCCCTCTCTCCGAGCGCTACAGGGGCTGCTGGCCTTGCCCTCCGCTGCCAGCCCTGGGCCACGGCCCGGACTCCAGCCCCAAGTCTGCCCATTCTGGGAGCAGAATCCTGCTCCCTCCAAAGACCCAGGTGTTAAATCCAAGGCCTGAGGCGCTCAAAGACACAGCCCCTTCTGTCCTCTGAAGTCCCCTGCCGCCCGCAGCTGCCCTGGGGCTCCCTCAGATGGAGGGCAGGGCAGGGGCCCAGCAGAAATCGGAGCAAGAGGACACACAGGGCAGAAGGGTGGGGGCAGACTGGGCCCCCACCTCCTGCTGGCACCACCCACAGTTGGCCCATCCATGTGTCTCCCCCCAGAGTGCTGCCTGAGGTCTGGTGGAGGGGCAGCCCAGGGAGGCTTCCTGGAGGAGGGGGCTCCCAAGAGGTCCCTGTGAACCTGTGTTGGCAGAAAGGCAGCTCTGGCAGAGAGGGGCTGGGGCAGTGTGGAGCTGGACCTGTCTCCCTGCAGATGGAGAGGTGGTGTCTAGGCGCCTGGCAGGTGTCCTCCAGCAGCTGAGCTGACCCCAGCCCAACCTACCAGGTTTCTCAAAGCCCATGGCCCCACCTGGAGCCCCTGCAGGGTTTCCCTGGCCCAGCCCTAAAGGCTCAGTCCAACTAGGTACAGGCCACCCAGAGAGCCGCGTCTGGCCTGAGGGCCCACTGGGAGCAAGGGGTGAGTGCCGGGGAGCTGGCATGGGAAGGGCATCCCACCCCAGCCCCACTCCCCCAAGCAAGATGCCCATGTATGTCCCCCGGGAGCGGCTCTGGGTGCAGACAGCCTTGGCTGGGAATCCCGCCCTGGCCTGGAGAGGCCAGGAAGTGCATCTGATGTCCCCAGAGTCTCAGTTTGCAGGCCTGTAAAATGGGCACAGTACACCAGGAAGAACTGAGGCCATGCCAGGAAAGCAGCCTGAGGCCTGACACCACCAACAGGGGCGGTTAGAGCTGTGATGATGTGGCCACAGGGACCAAAACACACCGCGAGTGCCAGACCTGCCCGCGGCAGGATTCTGGCCAGGGAGGGGCAGGGCAGCCGCCTGCAAGAGGACGGTTCACTGGGGAGGTGCCAGGCTCTGGTGCCCTCGGGGAGGCTGTCACCCCAGGGGGTGCCAAAGCGTGGCATACCCGAGTGTGTCATCCCAGAGCAGGGCTCTCAGAGGGCTGGAGAGGTAGCGGGCGCAGGTGCACCACCCTGACGCAGGTTCGCACCGTGCACTGCTGAGAAAGCCACACGCTCTCCCGAGGGGCCGTCCACGCCCACCCCCCACTCCCGAGAGCCTGCCAGCTGGCATGTCCCTCCCACAGAGCCCGGCTCTGACCTGGGACAGGAGGACCCAGGACCCGTCCCAGCCCTCCCCTCAACAGCCTGCATCCCCGAACAAGCCTGTCCTGCCTCGCGCCTCAGTCTCCTCATCTGACAAGTGGGTCTCAAGCTCCTGCTCCGTGGACCCTGCAGGAGGGTGTGGGCAGTAGAGGCTGAGCCCCGGGAAGGGTCAGGCCCTGGGGCCCAGAAGGCCTGCAAGGTGGGTCGGGCAGGGCCCGGGATGTGTGAATGGGCGAGCTGCTGTCAGCTCAGGGCTCCCCAAACCTAGCGTGCATGTGAGAGAGCGCTGGGCCCTTCCCAAGGCCCTGCCCCCCAGCCCACAAAAGGCATTCAAATGAGACACAAATCTTCGAGGCCCGAGATAAACCCCAGCCCGGCCTCTCAGGCCCAGCCAGGGCTGCTCCCGGGCCCTCATTTGGGTATTAATTGGATGTCGTTTAGAGATTTGCATGCTTATCAATGCGGTGGTGGCGATGCCGGGGCCAGGCCAGCCTGGACAGGTCCCAGGGCTCACAGGCAAATGCCAGCTGGGGAGGGGGGCATGGACACAGGAGCCAGGGTGGCTGCCAGCCCTTCCGGTGCTCAGGATGGCACAGCCCGGGCTGCCGCCACCCAGCGTGGCCCAGGCCACACACGGCCACGACGCGGACCCCACACCCACCAGGGTAGGACAAGCAGGGAGAAAAACGTGGATCCCGAAAACAGGGAGGGTCCCACACACCCTCAGGGACTGCCGCCCCTCCTTGGTCTATCCGGGCAGCCCCACGTGTCCCTGTCACATGACCTCACAGGTAGGCAGGCACGCAGGGACCCTCCCAGCCTGCATCCCTGGGGGGCCTGGAGTCCACCCCCACGGGTGCTCCCCCAGGGGCTCCAGACATCTGCTCCGTAGCCTCTGGTCCACCCCCTGCGTCCCGGGTGCGCTGGCCCAGGGCAGATGTCTCGTCCACGGGGACCTGGGCCTCCCTGTCCGCAGCCCTGTCTACCTTCCACGAGAGGGTCCCCGAGGGTTGATGCTGGACCCAAGAGGACGAGCTGTGACTGTGGAGAGGTTGGGAGACGGAAGAGACCCTCGAAGGCTGGAATTTCTAGAAGACCCTTTTGTTCCTGCCTGTTAGGTACTGAATTTTATGCCCCCAAAATTCGTATGTTGAAGTCCTGACCCCCCGCATCTCAGCACGTGACTTTCTCTGGAGACGGGGTCTTTACAGCGGCGTCAAGTTAAAGTGAGGTCACCAGGGTGGCGCTAACCACAGGACCGGGGTCCTTACTGGAAGAGGAGGTGAGGACACAGACACACACGGGACGGCCATGTGAGGACACAGGGAGAAGGCGGCCGTCTGCAAGCCACGGAGAGAGGCCCCAGAAGGAGCCCACCCGCGACTCTCTATCTCGGCCTCCAGCCTCAGCGTGGGGAAGCACGGTTCTGCCGTGTGAGCCGCGGGGCTGCGGTGCCCCAAGCCTGCGTTCGGGGGTGTTCATTAATGCTGGGGCCCACCTTTCCCGTGGTGTCACCTGCGGTGAAGAAAGGGGTCTGGGAGGTGCAGGCAGGCAGGACCCCAACCCCCCCGACCTTCTTGCAGGGCAGCAGCCGGGTGCTGGGGGTGTGACTGCCCCTGCGTGACACAGGACTGCAGGGCAGGCACGCACCTGCTCCCCCCTCGCTCATCACAGCCAGGGGCAGAGGCCACTCTGGGGAGCTGACAGGTGATGCCTCCAGGGCCCTCCCCACCTCTGGGCTGGGAACCCGCCTCTGAGGGGCACCTGGGAGCGGGGAGGTTCAGAGACCTGGTCACGGTGGCCTCTTCCAACTTGTGAGGGGCAGGGTCCTGCCTCGGCGGGAGGCACTGCTGGGGGCCAGGCGGCGGGTGGCGGGTGGGCGTCGGGGCCTCCTGCTGAGTTGCCCCATTAATCACACTGCAGCTGCGGGGGGCTGGGCACGGGGCAGGGCAGGAGCCCATGGCCCAGGGCTCCCGACTGGGCCCGCACCTGCAGGCAGCACCTCCACCCGGCCCTTGCCTCCCTCCCAGGCCAGCTCTCCCCCACCCAAGCCCCCCGGCCCAGCTCTCAGGGTCCCCCCGCCCCAGGGCACAGGACCCTGCACCCACCCACCCGAGCCTGGGGGTCTGCTCCTTCTTCACTCGCCAGCAGGACCCTCCACTTCAGCGGGAAAACAGCAGGAACCTGCCCCTCCGGGTGCCAACAGAGGCATCATGGGAGGGGCTTCAGGCTCTGCTGTGGCTGTTTGAACTTCCAGGTGCCTGTGGACCTCGGGCAGGTCACTGGGCCCCCCTGGGCCCGGGAGCAGAAGCGAGACCCCCCAAGGGGGCCGGGAGGGTGGCCCACCCAGGCACCCCGGAGCTCCTGCAGCTGTGGCCGTGGCCCCTTCCCGATGGGCAGTGCCCTCCCTGCTGCTCTGCCCTCCCAGCCCCGGGGTCCCTCTCGTATTCTGTGAGCTCCCCGTGGGCCTGGGCCGCCCAGGAGCACGGCTCGCACGCTGGGTGGCTTTGGGCAGAGCAGAGCCCCACCTGGCCACCCCGGCACCCCAGGGAGCCGCCCATCCCCCATCTGCTGTGCAGAGGGGTAACAGAGCCATGTTTGACCCTCTGCCTTACCCCTCCAACACCGGGCTCTGCCGCTCCCCCCACAGTCTCGCAGGCCTCCCCCCACAGCGTGCCTGACCACCCACAACGCCCTGGCTACCGCTGGGACCCTCCTCCCGTGCCCGGCTGGACAGCTCCAGCCCCTCCTCCCTGAGTGCTGTCCCCTCCCAACAGCCCGGGCTCCCCTTAGCCCACAGGGACACACCTGGCCCCGCATGCGCCTTGCCTGGGATCTCCCCTCCCCTTCCCCATCCCGCATCCCACCTCTTCCTTCCAGAAGGGTCTTCTAGCAGTGGGTCTGTTGGCCTCAGAGCCCTGGGGCCCTCTCCCCTCCCTGGTGGTCAGCACGTGCAAGTAGCCCCTCCAGGGGACCTAGCACGTTGGGACCACCCTGGGACGAACATTCGGGTGGGGATAGGGGGCTGGCCTGAGGGGGGCTTGGGAGCAGGGGGACCTCCTGCCCCTCACTGAGCACCGGCTGCACCAGGCCTGGCGCAGCCCAGCTGGGCTTCCTCCCCAGCCCTCCAGGCTTCATGTCACCTTCATGTCATCTTGAGGACTCACCTGGAGAGCTGATGGTCACTGAGGGGCGGTCTCCATGTCCCCAGCGGGGGCAAACAGAGCAGGGCTTAGGGGCAGGTCCCACCGTGCCGTCCAGCTCTGGCCAGGGCTCACCCCGGCCAATCACCTTCAAACACAACCACGCAGCCCAAGTGTCCACAAAGGTCACCTTGGGAGGAGCAGGTGTGTGGACACCAGGGGCCCTGCCCCGTCTCTTTCTGAGTCAAGGGGGCTGCTCACTCCCACGCTTGTCTCTGGTGGGACAGGGACTGGGTGA
The DNA here is from genome assembly GCA_028533085.1 of Varecia variegata. NCBI lineage: Eukaryota > Metazoa > Chordata > Mammalia > Primates > Lemuridae > Varecia > Varecia variegata. Next base: position 179,631,998 of record CM052438.1, read on the forward strand.
CCGAGGGACACCTCCACGCGGCACCCCACCCCAGCTGCGGGGCAGCGTCAGGGCCGACCTCACAGGTGCAGGACGCACAGGTCCGGAGCTGAGCTTGGCTTAATGCTCTGCTGTTGAAATCTTGAAATTCCGAATGCCTTTGTCTTTGGATGTGAGTTTTGCAGGTGAAGGTCAACGGGACGCCGGCACACGCACATCAGCCACGGAGGGAAGGCACAGGCGCCGCCCGCGTGCCCACCCTCGCTAGTCCCCCCGCTCGAGCGGCGCATTCACAATGCCCACAGGAAAACGGTGCCAGTGGACCCGTGACATGGGGAAGCCCAGCGACACGCCAAGCAGGTGCCAGGTCAGCATGTGACGCCTGCAGCTGAGCCGGCAGGGTGTCGAGGGGCCACGTTCTCCGCTCAGACCCGACTCGCTTCAAAGGCAGCAGGAAGACGGCGGTGTTCTAACCACCACGCGTGAGCAAGGAGCCCAAGGAGTCCTTTCCCACTCATGTGACTCTCCGTACTGGCCAAGCACTTGCGCTGACAGTAGGACAGAGGCGGGACCGGATCGACCCGCAGCTCCTTCTCCGTCCCTACCCTCGGTCAGCCGCTGGCCGCGCTTGCAAAACGTCTGTGCTTCGAGGAGTGAAACAGAAACGGCTGTTTGCACTCAACACACACACGCATGTGCAAGCTACGAAGTGCACGGTGCCATTCCCGTGACTCTGCACAGCCGGTAAACGATCTCATATTTGCATTTAAAACTGGCACCACACAATGTAAAGAATGAAGACAAAACTCACGCTAACAATTTAAACTGTTCATTTTTCTTTACTTACAGTGGCATTAAAGAGTGAGTATAAAATGCCATAAGTCGAGAGATGAACCATGGAAGAAAGGAAAAAAACTTTAAATTTTAGCACCCTGACGTCATGTCGCAATCACCTCTTGCCTGACTTCTGACTTCCAGGTGGGGGCAGGCCCGGGCCCCCCCTGGGCCCCCAGCAGAGCCTGGGATGGTCTGGGCACCTGCGCTGGTTGACTTGGCTGCTAAGTTGCCAGGGGTGCCCTGCCCAGGAGAGCCACCAGGCTGAGCCTGACTTCCCGGAGGGTGACTATTGCAAGGGCGTGGGACTCAAACAGTCCCCGGGTTAAAGCACAAGTCCCAACCGTTTCAAGCTCTATGGCTTCAGGAACTTAATCTTTAGTGACTGGCACTTAGTAAAGGACAGCTTGGGATGAGAGGACGTTATAACTAGGGCACAATCTGCAGGCCCATGTGCCCAGGACACTACCTGCGTCCTGGCTCATTATAAGGGCAGTCCATTCCACGCCCCAAAACGTCCCCATACACAGCGATACGGTCACTGTAAGTCTGTCTCCTAGCGGGAGGCACTGGCAGGGAAACGGCACCGCCAGACTGGAACCTGATCTCTGGTCTGCTTCTGGCCCCTCCACCCCCACCCGTTCTCCAGGAAACACAGGGACAGGCACCCAGTAAATGACGCCCAGGACGACGCCCAGAGCATGGGAGTGTGACAGAACAAGCACCCCATTTCTTCAACAAAGAAATCGGGGAACTGCTTCCAAGATGCCCAAGAGACCCACTCAGCAGATTTGATGTGTGCACCAAGGTGGGTCCTGAGTCTATAAAACCTACTGTACAAAACTCAGCCCATCGGGGGACTGTGCCGCTGGCTGGGGACGTGATAGGAAGGAACCGTCGTTCATTTGAGGGGCGATGATGGTACTGGAGTTTCCTTCAGAGGCACACAGGGAAATTTTGCAGGCGAAATAGCTCGAATCTGGCATTTGCTTCAAAACAATGTTGGGGCGGGAGGGGGGTGGGGCCGGAGAGGCCACATGTTAGTCCGTGAAGCCACCTCTCCTGAGTCCCAGTGTGTCCCCCACTGGCCAGACTGCAAGACTGACTCATGGACACTGCTTCAGTCAGAGCCTGTGTCCCTGCTAGAACCCAGGCTCCTTGGGGACAGGAAAAGGTGTCAATAAAGATTTCAAAGCTTTTGCAGGTATTTGGAATTTTCCATAATAAAATATGGGAAAACAAAAATGGTAGCACTGCTTACACTTGGCAGGCCCGGTGCTGTGTGCCGGCCCCAGCTCCTGTGCACGGGGTGGCCCTACACGCCCTCCCCGTCTCCCCCCCACCCCGAGTTCCCTCCCTCCCCTTCACCAGCCCAACACAACCCCATTGTCCTAGTGACCTCACCTGGGGTCAAGGTGAGGCACTGCCAGGAGAGCTCGGGTCCTGTGGCTCAGTGAGGCCCCTGCCCTTGGTGTGTCCCAGGGAGGCATTATGGGCTGGCCCTCACTGAGGGACCGTGACAATGTTGAGCCCCAAGCCACAGCTGGCCCAAGGACCCCAGTGAGCCTGATCCTCGTTAGACCAACCGATCCTTGACCCCAGCTGGAGTCAGCTTTGACCCTGGCTCCTGAGGAGCCTTGACCCAGGCGGAGGCTGCAGCTGGCTGGAGAGGATCCCTGCTCCTCCAGTAAGGGGGCCCCGGCCAGCCTCGCTGAAATGGCTGCACCCCAGCAGCTGTGTCCTGTTGTCGTGGTTACACGGGAGCCACCTGCTCCATGACAACACCATGGGACCCTCCTCTCACCCTCCCACCGCTCCCACCTCCCAGGGTCCAACGGCTTTGCACCAACCACTCCCTCCTGAAGGAGGAGGTGCCTCCAGAGCCCTAAAGCAACTTGGGGATCCCCAACCCCGCCCCACCCCTGCAATAAAAGGGAGCTCTGGGCACCGCTAGACTTCAAAGGCGCCGAGGCCCAGGGTCACAGGTGGAGCTGTGTGATGTCCCGACAGCAGCTCCCAGGTGGGGGGGCCTGGTGGGGTGGGGTGCGGTGGGTGGGGATTCCTCAGGAAGCCTCCCAGCCTTCCTTGTGCAAGGGTGGCTCTCAGGTAAACAGAGACCTGCAGGGTGTCACACTGCTGCCCACCTCTGCAGCTGGCTGGGGCCACACTTTCAGCACCTCTGGCCAAACCCTCCCACAAGCCTAGCAGCACCCCCAGGTTAAGCCACTTTCCCCGGTACCCGGCTGGTAATGGGCAGTCGAGATACGGACCTGGAGGCCGCGCCCTCAGCCCCGAGACAGAGGGCAGGCGGGTGCTCACAGTCAGACCACCTCAGTCTGCCCGACACTGGGCACCGGCCCAAGCCCTGTGTGGTCAGCAGCCTCCAGCCTGCAGCTGCCCAGCCAGAAAGCAGCCCCGGGCGGGCCACCCACCGGCCCGCCGCCACCTGCAGAAGACGCCGGCCCCATGAGGCGTCTGGATCGCCTTGGCACCTATCAGTGGCCTGGCTGGACTCCGGTCTCACACCTCTGGGCCCGCACTACAGAGGAGGTGGCAGGGTCCAGGAAGAAGTGACCACAGAAGAGTGTGGCCCTCACCTGGGAACAGGAACAGGGAGCCACTGACACACAGAACTGGTTTATTTGCAAAGTTCATGCTCCGCAAAGGTTTCCCCTGCAGGTCTCCCCTAGACGGGACCCCACCCCTCAGGGGCCACTCGAGTCCAGATCTTGGCCGGTTGGAAACTTCCAGGTGGGGGGTAAGGGGGTCCAGAAACTTTATTGTGCTCCAAGTCTAAGGAGTCTTCATACAAAAATCAGTCTTCAGACTGCCAGCACTGTCCCTCCAGCAGTTCAACTTAACGTGCGGAGAACAGATTCTCTGTGTCCTTATAAAATCCTTGCTCCTCCAGAAAAATCTCGCAGCACACCCGGGGGGCACCGGCGTCGGGAGCCGCCAGCCCAAGACCGTTTCCACGCTGGCATCTGGCAGGCTGGATGCAGCGGGGCAAGCGTGGGCGGCGTCCCAGCTAGGAGAGGACGGTGGGGACCGCGCGCGGGTCGGTCCACCTCGCGGGCTCCAAGGCGAGGCGTGCTCGGCAGCGGCTGCGGGGGAAGGCGAGGAACCGACGCGTCACCGCGGGCTGCGCGCGGGGCAGACCCCGCCTGGCCCGGCCCTGCCCTCCTCCCCCAGGCAGAGTCGGCAGTTTCGCTGCCTAGTTGGTTTTGGAGTCTGAGGCCCGCGACGGGGCGGGGGCGGGGCGCGCACTCCGGGCCGTGGTGACTCAGGGCTCCGCGCCTCCGACTCATTCTGCCACCCGGCCGATTTGCAATGCAAAGTCACCCCGCCTCCAGCACCCAGTCTGCCCCGACGCGCGGCACTCAGGACCTCCCCGCCGCTCCCTCCGTCTCCCCCGCCCGCACTCGGCGGCAGGCCGCGAGAGGAAGTTTTGCAATCCCGGACAAACAAACGCGGTCTTGCTCGGGCTTGAAAACGTTGGGGGAAAATGAAGAGTGAGCGCAATCGAAGCCATCGCCCGGGCCCGGCGCGCGACCCGCCAGGCATGCCCACCCCGCCCCTCCCCGCCGTCCCCACCCCTCCTCCCTGCGGCCGGGGGTTACCTGCGTAGTCCCATGGCAGCGCTCAGTAGCCCCCTAACCAGCGGGAGAAATCGAGCAGCTCGCGCTCCGCGGGGCTCAGCGCGCCCTCGCAGCCGCTGTCGTCCGACGAGTAGGCGGAGCGCGGGGAGCCGGGCTCTGAGCTGCCTCCGCGGCCTGGGGACGAAGAGGCGCAGGAGGGTGAGGCAGCGGCGGGGGCGGCCCCGGGGGGCCCGCGGGACGTGGAGGGCCGCATGGCCGGCGCCAGCAGCCCCCCGGCCAGCGCGGAGCGCACGGCGTCGTGCTCGGCCAGCAGGCGCTGCAGCGCGCGGATGTACTCCACAGCCGAGCGCAGCGTCTCCACTTTGCTCAGCTTTTTGCTGGCGCCGCCGAGCGGCACGTGCTGCCGCAGCGCCTGGAAGCCCAAGTTCACCAGCTTCACGCGGTTGCGCTCGCGCTCGTTGCGCCGCGCCACGGCCGCCGCGCCGCCCCCGGCCTCCGCCGCGCCGGGTCGCCGCCGCCGGCTGCAGCGCAACAGTTCCGGGGACGCGGGTCTCCGCCGGGTCGCGCAGCCGCTAGGGACGCCGGGCGCCGGGGGCGCGGGCCTGAGCAGGGCGCCGCGGTCCATCGCTCCCGCATCCAGCCGCCAGGCGCCTGCTCGGAGTCCCAGCGGGTCCCAGGGAGGTGCAGGCAGAGGAACTGGGGGCGATGGGGAGAATGGTCGTGCCCCCAGGGGGCCTCTTGCACTGCCCCACCGAGCGACTCCCCGGGGCACGCGTTCCAGGTCGTCTGGAGCCCGGGACCCAGAGGCGCCAGAAGCCGAGAGGTGGGGAGCCGCGAGCCGTACGCGCCCGGGAGCGTGGGACGCTCGTGTCCCGCGCGTGCGACCAGACGCTCCCCAGGTCTTCCCTGGCGCAGCGCAGGCGACTCGGTTTTAAATGTATAGATAACCCTCCTCCGCGCCGCCGCCGCCGCCTCCTTTCTCACGCCCTCCTTCCTTCGCCTCGCCCTACCGCCACGCTTCGCCCTCCCCCTCGCGCACACATTCTGCAAAGCCCAAACTGAGCGCCCCCCCTCCCCAGGGCGCAGTCCGCAGAGCCCAAGTGCGCCCCCCTGGCGCAGTCTGCAGGTCTCCAGTGCGCCCCCCTGATCCCAGCAGGTGCTCAGTTCTTGCTCCAGAGCAAAGTACGTAGGTCCCGGTGTGCGTCCCGCAGCCACAGTCCGCAGGTGTCAGGTGCACCCCTGCCCCCACCCCCAGGCGCTGTCAGCGGGTCCCTAGTGCAACTTTCCGGTACCTCTGACCCCCGTGCGCGCAGCCAGCAAGTCGCCAGAGTCGCGAGCCCTCCGCACGCGCAGCGCGCGCTGTGGGAGGGAAGGCGTGGTCAGGACCGCAGCGCAGCCGTCCCGGAGGCGCGCTAAACCCCCGCGGGCAGCACGCGCCGTGCAGCCCACACCCGCAGCCCGCCCTCCTGGGCCCAGAAGGCGGGGGCCAGGGTCTGAGCCAATCGTGGGCCGCCCGTTTGGCCAATCGCTGGGGGCGCGGCCCCACGCCCGGCCCCAAGGAGGAAGCGCGTACGCCTGGCGCGTGGCTCCGGGGGAGCGTCCCTAACAAAGCTCCGGACCCGTTCGCCCCCGCCCTGCTCCTTTCCCCGCGACGGGGCGTGCGCGCTCGCCCAAGCACACCTGTGCCTAGCCGGGTGCACACCTGTGCTTATCTGGGCCCCAACCTGTGCGTCCGCTTGGACAGCCCTTTGGGCGGGGCGGGGCGGGGCTTAGGGCGTGGTCGAGGCTGAGTTGGGGTGGAAGGTGCCGGTTCCCTGGGCACGGTCCCCACCCCGCCCCTCACCCCAGTCCCTCTTTGCACACCTCTCCAGTGGTGTCTGTGCGCCCTGGGCCTGAGGGATCTTGCATCCCACCAGTTCAGGCCCACTTCCCGCCGCGGACCCCCCATTTCCAGTAGCACCCCACCCCGTCCTGCCCTCTTGTTCCCACTCGCTCCTCCTCCTTCCTTGCCCCGACCGTTTTTCCTCACTGACACCCTCTTGGTTTCAGCCACCCACGGGGGCTGGCTCGCGCCTCCCTCCCCACCCCGGCCGGGAGGGCACAGAGATTGCCACCATGGGAGAAAGGTCGCTGGGGGCAGCCTTGCGCCCCCGCGGCCGGGCCTCCCTCCCAGGGCAGGTGGGATGTCCAGAGAATCTCTCTCTGGTCCGTGGGGGGAAATGGGGGTGTGGTCTGAGGGGACAAGGACAGAGGAAACGTGCAAAATGCACTGTTAATGGAAGAGTTTTGATCCTACCTCACTGTCTGGAACAGGAGCCCCTGGGGCACCTGTGGCCAGGCCAGTTTTTCCAAAGGTGACCAGATGCTCCTGGGCCAGGGCCTATGGGATCTCAGGGAATGGAGTGGTCTGGTGGACCCAGGTGCCTGGAGCTGCCTTCCTGATTTGGCTGGTGGAAGCCCCTCCTCCAGGGAGCCCACCTGGCAGAGGGCAGTGTCTGCTGCAAACCTCGTGGGTGCCCACTGGCTCTCGTCACCCTGCAGGGTTCTGCTGGGCTGGGCTGCCTGACCTTCCTGCTTTGCCAAGTGGCCTGTGGGCTAGTGGGCACCTGTCTCTGGCTTATGGGGAGCCAGCTCAGAGAGGACCCTGGCTGTGTGCACAGCTGCCTCGGCACAGTGGCGCAACGCAGGGAGAAGTCAGGGCGCTGAGTCTGAATCCAGGTTTCCCAGCCAGGGCAGATGCCATCTCACCCTGGCACCTGCTCCTTCCCCGACGGTCACTTGGCAAACCACAGCCTGAGAGGGATTGGCCTGTCGTCCCTCCCCTGCCTACGCCAAGGCTGCAAGACAAGGTGTCGGGAAAATCCCAGAGCCCTGCAGACCCAGCCTCAGTTATCCTTTGATGTAGAACAAACCACCAGGATTGTGGCAGCTTGAATTTCTCATTTCTCAGGGTCCTCTGGGTTGGTGGGTGTTCCCTCTGCTGGTCCCATGGCGGTGTGCACCTCGGGATCAGTATGGGGCGGGGGGGGGGGGCACAGCTGGGTTCCAGGATCTCGGGAGCAGACCCGGAAACTTCCTGTCCAAAACTCACAACCCTCTTTCCGCCCTGTCCACCTGCACAGCCCTGCCCCCCCGTGTGTCCTGCGCCATGGCCAGGCCAGCACCTCTCTCCACCTTCACCCTCTCTCCCGTCCTGGTCCTCCCAGGGCCTGCCCCCGCCCCCAGATTGACACAGTCAGCCCTGGGGACCCAGGATCGCTCCCCAAGGTACCCCTCTCTTCATTTCTTGGCACCACACGCCACACAGCCATTGGCCTGTGGCCCTCCCTTGATCCAGAAGCATGCTCTCTCCGGAGCTGGGGGTCTCCGTGCTGTCTGGGTCATCTTCTTTTCTGCAACTCGTGGACCCTCCCTCCGTCCCGAGAACACACCTTAAATAAGCACGGTGCCCACGTGACATTTCCAATGTTCATCCGCAGATGATACACGGAGCGTGGTCTAGCCACGCTGTGGAACATCGCTTGGCCATAGAAAGGGGGCGCTGATGCACCCCACAGTGTGGGCGACCCAGAAGCCAGGATGGAAGCACGGCGTGTGACTCCACTCGCAGGAAACGCCCAGAACAGGTGAACCCACAGAGGCAGACGGCGGTCAGTGGGGGACAGGTGACAGCTAAAGGGTAACAGGTTTCTTTGCGAGATGATGAACATGTTCTACAGTGGACTGTGGGGATGGTTGCCCAACCCCATGAATATACTAAAACCTTCTGAAATGTGCACTTTCAATGGATGTGCTGTGTGCCCGCACCTGGCACCCTCTCGGGCTCTGCCCACTCTGGGGTGTGCACCCCTGAGCTCTGGAGCAGGGGCAGACAAACACTGCAAAGGATGGGATGGTAAATGCTTTGGGCCTCACGGGCCAAACATGTGTCTGTCACAGATCCGCTGCCACCGCGGAGCAAATGCCAGCACAGACAATGAGGAAACGGAGGAGCATGGCCGTACTCCAGCAAAGCTTGATGTGTGGACACAGAAATGTGAATTCCAGATCATGTTCATGTGTCACAACATTTGATTTTTTTATTGTAGTTAAATATACATGACATAGCATGTACCTTCTTAGCTGTTTTTGCGAGTGCGGTGCAGTGGCGGTAAGTACACTCCCATTGCTGTGCAGCCATCACCACCCTCCATCTCCAGAACTTTCTCATCTCCCCAAACTGGAACTCTGTCCTCTTGAAACACCCACTCCCAGCCCCTCCCAGCCCCCGGCACCCGCCACCCCTTCTTGTCTCTGTGACTCTGACTCCTCCGGGGCCAATAAAAGTGCCGTCCTCACGTTGCGTGTCCTTGTGTCTGGCCTGTTCACACAGCACCACGTCCTCACGCCGTCCCTGCTGTGGCCTGTGTCAGGGTCTCCTTCCTGTCCCACCGGACGGACGGCCCATGTTCTGTGTGTCCACTCAGCCCTCAGTGGACACGTGGGTGGCTTCCACCGCTGGCTGTCGTGAGTGACACTGCTGTGAACACGGGCGTGCAAACATCCGAGTCCCTGCTTTCCACTCTTGTACGGAAAGTTCCAGCAACTCCTATGCTCATTGCATGTTTCACCTCTTGAGCAGCCGCTGCATGGTTTTCCGCAGTGGCTGCACCGTCTCACATTCCCACCAACGGTGCTCACGGGTTCCGGTGTCTCCGTATCCTCACCAACACTTAGGCTCTGGGGTTTTTTATGGTAGTTTTTTGGTAATAGCTAATAGGTGTAAATTTTAACTTTTTAACCACTTAAAAATTTAGAAACAGTTCCTGGCTTTCAGGCAACGAAAGCAGGTGACGGGCCGCATCTGGCCCAGGGCCTGGGTCCAACAACACTGCTCTGAGGCCTGGCGTGTCCCGGTGACACCCGGGCCAGGCCACGGTCCTCACAGGCTCGGCAGACTCAGCTGGTGGCAGGCGGGACTCGGCCCCCTTCCCTCTGCGCCCACCCAGATCCCCGTCAGAGAAGTCGAAGAAGGCCCCTCCGGTCCAGGTCAGCAGGGTGGCGCTGCCTCCCTCTCCCCCTCCTCCGCCCTTTCTTGCGGCTCCTCTGCCAGCCTTGGTGACCTGCGTGAGTCCCGGAGCTCGGGCAGCGCCAGGCTGGCGTTGGCGACGGGACCTTTCAGCCCAGGGGGTCAGAGCCTCTGGCGGCCAAGGGCAGGAGGAGCCTAGCGGCGCCCAGGCCTAGCTCTGCAGTGGGGGGGGGGCAGGGGTCCTGCGGCCGAGCATCCCGCTGCCCGGCGGAACTGGGGCCAGGCCCTGCCCCAGGGGTGACCAAGGCTGGAGTCCACTCTGAAGGCGGCCGCGGGCTCTGTGGAACTGGCTGGGGGAGCCCAGGAGCTGGGGTACCCCGGGGAGACACAAACGCCCAATTGACTGGCAGGTGACACGTGTGAGGGGCAGCTGGGGAGAGGTAGAGGGACAGACACATGGAGGCCTGGGGGCCAGTGTGGGCCTGGGGTGGGCAGTGCCGCTGGGCGTCGGGCAGACTGGCCTCAGCAGGCCCCACAGTTGGGCACGTGTGCCCCCTGCCAGCCGTGCGGCTCGGGACTAACCTCTCTGGCCCTGGGTTTCTCGTCTGTGAAATGGGGGGGTGGAGAGGAAGTGAGGACATGCACAGAGTGAGGGCAGGGGCTGGGCCACCCCTCCTCTGCCTCCCCAGCCTCGAGCCAGGGGGAGAACTTGCTCCAGGGCCACCCCTCAGAGCCACCGGGCCGTGACCGGGAGCCGCAGCGGAGCACTGGGGCCCTGCCAGGGCCGAGCACTGCTTGGACAGGCCCAGACAAGGCCTCTGCCCTTGCAGGGGTCCCGTCCCCATCCGCCGGCTACCTGGCTGCACTGCTTGGGTCAGGTCAGGGCTGGGGGGCCGGGGCCAGGCAGGGTCCCTCCAGACACGCAGACCACGCTGCAGTCCTCCTGTGAGAGTCCAGTCTGTGTTCAGGTCACCAGGGAGCCCTTGGAACCTGGCAGGAATACGGCGGGCTAGGGTGGGGTGAGGGCGGGGCACAGTGGTTCACACCTGTGATCCCAGCACTCTGGGAGGCCCAGGCAGGAGGATCCCTTGAGCTCAGGAGTTTGAGACCAGCCTGAGCAAGAGTGAGACCCCATGTTTACTAAAAATAGAAAAAATTAGCCGGGCATGGTGGCGCATGCCTGTAATCCCAGCCCCTCGGGAGGCTGAGGCAGGAGGATCGCTTGAGCCTAGGAGTTTGAGGTTGCAATGAGTTGTGATGACACCACTGCACTCTACCCCTGTCTCAAAGAAAAAATAAATAAATAAAGAGGAATAGGTGGAATTAATTCTAATAATGCATCCAAAATATTAGCATCTCAGCATATAATCAGTATAAAAATTCCTTAAGAGATATTGCAAGTTTTGTGTTTTGTACTAAGGATTTGAAACCAGATGTGCACCTGTTTACACTGACAGTGTGTCTCATTTCAAGTGCTCAGTAGACGCCTGTGGCCGGCGGCTGCCACCGGGACGGCACAGCTCTGCACTGAGAGAGCACGGGGCCCCTTGTGATCACCAGTTTTCTAGTTTCCGTATCTGATACTTTGACATCTCAGGGCCTTGCTGACCCTAGATACCCCTCCCAGGGTAAGCTAATTCCCAGCCAGAGTAGAGACTCCCCTTTCATATGTAAATCAACCAATCCAGACCCCAACTCTGTGGGGCTCCCACATTCCAAATCACCCTGGGTCCAGGTACCTACGGACAGCCCCTGTGCCCAGTGCACGCTAGAATTACTCAAACTAGCCAATCCTAAACCCCTCCACCCTGCCTGGCCCGTTCCTTCCTTCAGAAACCACAGTAAAGTTTCCTGCCTTGCACCCCAACTCCCACTGCCTTCCGACTGACCCGTGTCCCTGCCCCCCACCATGGCATGGCAGGCCACCCCCACTTTAGGAACTGTGAGAATGACAACTACTTTTTCAGTGGCAACTTCTACTCCTGACCTGTTGGCTTCACCATACCTGAATGATAATGAAAGCTACATTTAAAAACACCTGTGGCCTCACATGACAGAAGAGGAAACTGAGGCCAGAGAGGAGAAGCCACTCACCCAAGGCTGGCTGGCAAGTAAGAGACAGTTGTTTAGCCCATCACTGAGCTCAGTCAGTCCTGCCTCCCTCGAATCCCGGACCCCGCACGGGGGCTCGGGGCTGAGGAGCTCCGGTGGCTGCGACTCCGAGGGCAGGTCCAGCCAGGCGGGAAGCAGCCGCCCAGCCCGCAGGTAGGGGAGAGGCTGCCCCGTCGGAGCACGTCATTCTCCCATGAGACAGAAAATTGTCAGGTGTTAAATCACAAAGACAGTTGCCGTACACTCAAGACAGGACAGATTGTCTAGGCCACCTTTTCTAGCCACAACACATAAAACCAGAAAGAAGATGTCCACAGTGTAGTCACGTGGCAGACGTAAGAAAGCGCAATCTTCCAAAGAACTCTTAAGTCAAAGAGGATATAAAAACAGCAATTGCAGGCCTTTTGAAAATAAATAGCCCTGAGACCCATTCCTATAAAAACCCTACCCCAAAGCAATTGTATAACCTTAAATGAATTTCTTAAAAAAAACAAGAAAAATCCAACAAAAATGAACAAAGTGTTCAACTCTAGAGTGTCAGGGGGAAGAAGTCCTAAATAAATTTAAAAGATGTAATCAGGGCTAATTAACGGTGATGAGGAAGGATATTAATGAAGCAGAGAAGTGAACTATTAACTAAGTCAATGAAATGAAAAACTGATTTTTAGAAAGACCAACAAAATAGGCAAGTCTTACTAAGAAAGAAGACACATTAAAAAACAACAAAACTATGAAAGCTGACTTAAGTACAAATATGAAAAAGATTAAAAATTAAAGATTTCGCTGAGGCAGGAGGATCGCTTGAGCCCAGGAGTTTGAGGTTGCTGTGAGCTAGGCTGACGCCACGGCACTCTAGCCTGGGCAACAGAGTGAGACTCTGTCTCAAAAAAATAAAAAAAATTAAAAAAAATTAAAGATTTCCATTTATGACCAAGATGAAGTAACAGGAACTGAATTTACATGACTCTACAAACAACAACAAAAAGAACCAAATTCTGGAAACAACAGTTTTCAAGACTCTGCACGTCAGGCAACCAAGGTCCCCAAGAGATGCGGAGCAAGGGAGGGACGCCACGGTGGCCCGGAGAGTTTCCGGCTGCGGCCCAGGAGAGGCAGAGCCCGGCGGGGCTGGGAGCCCTGGGCTAGAGCCCGCAGGACGGAGCAGGGACCGGGAGCTACACAGAGGGGGCCGCGGAGATGACCAGGCCATGAGTGTGAGGAGGTCGGAGGCTGAGGAAGGAGTCACCCTAAAGGATTAGAGCGCAATGCCCAGCCCTCCCTCGGGATAGGAATAGGGCCGTTCCAACCTCCCGACCCACGAGGCGTTGGACAGAGCACACAGCAGGCTCTGGCCTCGGTGGTGGGGAAGATTTGCCGTAGGCTGAGCACTGCTCCATCAAAGTGTTTCTAAGTAGCTTAACTGTGTCCCAAACAAATCTTAAAAAAAATAGAAATACAAAAATAGCTAGCACCGAACAAGATAAAAGTTACAATGTATAATACCCAATCGAAATTGCCCAGTGTGCAAAAATGCGGGAAAATGTGCCGCATAATGAAGAGATGGATTGATAAATAAATAAACGAATATCCAGGTATTTATTAATCCAAGGTTTTAACAAGGACAAAACATTAAGACAGGTATTGCATTTCATATGTTGAAAGCTGCGTAAAGATATGGAAGTTATAAATGAATAAAAGCCTCAAATGGAAATTCTAGAGATGATAACTACAATGTCTGAGATGAAAAATGCACTGGGGAATGCTGGACAAATGGCAAAGATATTGTGAAAGACAAGCTCAGTGACTGCAAAGACACTGCGATGGGTGTCACCAAAAGTTAAGCACAGAGAGAAAAGAGAACTGTCCAAAAGACGGCGTCAGTGAGCCGTGGACAAGTTCATGTGGTCTAACATACATGTAACTGAAGTCCCTGAATGAAAGGACAGATGGGGAGACAGAAAAATATTTGAAGAAAAAATGGCTCAATTTTTTCCAGATTTGATGAGTATTTTAAACCTGCAGATCCACGAAGCTCAACAAACCCTAAGAACAAGGAACATGAAGGAAAAAAGCACGTCTTAATCAAATTGCGCTCAAAACCTACAGTAGTAAAGGAAAAAATCTTAAACGCAACCAGAGGAAAAGAGGCACATTTCCGTGGCACATTTGAGCACATACTCACGAGGAATGCACCAGTGAGGCTGATGCAATGCTACTGCACCCACGTTCATGCAAGACCCCAAGCGTGGAAACAGCCCGAGTATCTACTGACAAAGGACGGATAAGCAAAACGTGGTCTGTCCAGACAATGGAATATTATTCAGCCTTCAAAAGAAAGAAAATTCTGACGCAGGCTGCAACACGGAAGGACCTTGAGGACACAGCGCTAAGTAAGATTAGCCAGACACGAAAGGACAAATACTGCGCGAGTCCACTCATACGAGGTCCCCAAGTCGTCAAATTCACAGAGACGGAAAGTGAGTGGTGGGTGCCAGGGGCTGGGGGAGGGGGCCGGGGAGTTGCTGTTTAATGGGGACAGTTTCAGCTGGAAAAGATGAGAAAGTTCTGGAGATGGGCGGTAGTGACGGTTGTACAACAATGTGAATGTGCTTAATGCCACAAATTGTACACTTAGAAATGATGGAGACGGTAAATTTTTATGTCACGTATATTTTACCCCCATAAAAGAATTAGAAAAAAAACAAAAATAAAAAGGATAATACAGATTTCTCATTGGAAACAATGCAAGGAGAAGAGAGGGGGGCGGTGTATTTAAGCTCCTGAATGAAAAAAAACCTGGAATTCCACACCAAGTGAGAATGTCTTCCAAAAGTGCAGCTGAAATAAAGAGTTTTTCAGACAGTCAAAGGCTGAAAGAATTCATTGCCAGCAGGCCTGGACTCAAAAGTGTTACGGAAAGTCTTTCAAGCAGGAGGAAAGTTGCATGAGACGGGACTGTCACCTACACAAAGAAACAGAGAGCACCCGAAATGTAGCTCTGTGGGTCAATATGTAAAAGTTTGTGTTATTATCTACATAGTTTGAAAAGATAGGTGACTATTCAAACAAACACAGTCACTAGTTAGTGTGGGGTTGATAGCATCTGTAAAAATAGATTGCACGACAGGAACACAAAGGCCAGGAGGGGAGCACCAGAGGTTTGCTGCTGTGAAGTCCTCGCACTGCAGGTGAGGTTGTGTGACATCACTCAAAGGCCAGCACGACAAGTTGGAGACAGAAGCCATAAACCCCTGTGGCAAATACTGAACAACAAACAAACACACCAGAGTTACAGTGAACAAGCCAACAAAAAACTAATGGGATCATTAAAAATCATTCGACTAATTCCCCCTCCCCCAACAAAAGCCAGAAAAAGAGGAAAGGAACAGACAGAGCAGACAGAAAACAGCAGAACTGCAGACTCGAGCCCACCCCCACCAGTCATCACATTAAACGTAAGTGGTCTCAACGCCCCAACTGAGAGCAGAGAGGCCGGATACAAACGCAAGACCTGTCTGCCGCCTTCACAGCACACGCTTCAAACATAAACATACAAATATGGTAAATGTAAAATGATGGGATGGCAGGCAGCCTCTGGGGGCCCCAAGTGTCCTGGTGTTCACGGCCAAGGCTGGCACTCGCCTCAGTCATGAAACAAGCACCAAAAAACTCGGTAATCAAGATAATGTTTTAATGCAAAAATACAACAAACAAACTACAAAGACCAAAATATCAGAATTACAAACAATGACGGGATGAGCAGCAGCACCGGCCTGCTCTGTTGAGCCTGGGGCAAAGCGGAAGGTTCAGCCTGTGAGAAGCCGTGGTCTGGAGGCACCAAGGAGACTGTGAAATGATCAATATCTGTTGATCTTCTGTGTCAGAACTAGTCAAACCAAAGCAGGAGAGGCTGCTGCAATTGCAGACAGAGTGGACTTCAGAATAAGGACTATTGCTAGGGCTAAAGAAGGTCACTTCACAGCAACTGAGGGGTCAGCCGGGAGCCACAAGGATCCTAAATGTTGGAGAGTAAGGAGCAGCGAGGGACCCGCAGGCGGCAGCGGCTTCACCCCGAGCACAGGAGGAGACTCAGAGCTCCGCTCTCGGCACCTGGCAGAGCACGTCGGTAGGAAATCAGAAAAGATACAGAAGAGGTAAAAACACTATCAGCCTGCTCCACCTAATCGACGTTGACAGAAAATTCCACCCAGTAACAGCTAAATACACCTCCTTCTAAAGTGCACATGAAGCATTTACCAAGATAAACCGTATTTTGGGCCATAAAACAAGTCTCAAATAATGTAAAAGGATTCAACGAAGTATATTCTTCGACCATAATGGAATTAAATTAGACTAGCAACAGAGATATCTGAAAAGTCCTCAAATATTTGGAAATAAATAAAATAGATCTAAATAGCTCATTGTTTGACAAATAAAAGAGAAATTAGAAACTATTTTGAATCAAGTAAAAATGAAAACACAATATTTTAAAAATGTGTGGAATGCAGTACTTAGAGGGAAATTTTGAGGGTTCAACACATTTCTTAGAGCAGGATAAAGATCTCATGTCAGTGATCTCAGCTTCCTTAAGAAACTAGACAAATAAGAGCAAATTAAAGCCAATGTAAGTAAAAGAAACACAAAAATACGGATCAGAGTAGAATCAGGGAAACTGAAAACAGGAAACAGTAGAGGAATCAGTGGAACAGAACGCTGGTTCTTTGACAAGGTCAATACATTGATAAAAGCCAGACTGATCAGGAAAAAGAAAAAGACACTAATTATCAAAATCAGGGGTGAGTGAGGTGACATCATTACAGACTCTACAGATGCTTCAAGTATAATAAGAGAGTATTAGAAACAACTTTATGACAATAAATTCATCAACTTAGATGAAATAGATTCCTTGAAAAATACAAACTAACAAAACTTACTCAAGAGGAAATAGACAACCAGAACAGCCTCATATCTATCCAGTGAATTAAAGTTGTAGGTAAAAATCTCCCTACAAAGAAAACTCCAGGCCCATATGACATTACTAGTGAATTCTATCAAATATTTAAGAAAGAAATTGTACTAATTCCACATAAACTCATCCAGAAAAACTGCAGAGGATGGAACACCCTCCGATCCCTGCCGCAAGGCCAGCGTTGCTCGACACCAACGCCAGAGAATGGCCGCACAGGGAAGGAAACCACAGGCCGGTTTCCTCGGCAACACAGACGCAAGGATTCTAAAGAAAAGTTTAGCACATAGAACCCAACAATACACGTGGGGTTTATTCTAGGAATGCAAGGTTGGTTTAACATTCAAAACAAAATCAACTCAAGTAATTGGCTATATTAAATTTAAAAGGAAAAACTTTGTCATAATCTCAATACATGCAGAAAAAGCTTCTGACAAAATGCAACAGCTGGCCATGACTTTTTAAAGCTCAGGAAACTAGAAATAGAAGGAAACTTTCTCAGCCTGTCGAGGGCGTCATACTGAAGGGTACAAGACCCGATGCTTCCCCCTAAGGTGGGTGACAAGACAAAGGTGTCTCTTTTCATCCTTTCTATTTAACAGTGTCCTGGAAGTTTCAGTCAGTGCAATAAAGCAAGAAAAAGAGACAAAAGGCATCCAGTTCGGAGAGAAAGAGCAAAACTACCCTTATTCACAGAAAACATGATCACCTATGAAGGAAACTTAACCAAATCTACAAAAACACTGCACTAAGTAAGGTGAGTTTAGCAAGGTTGCAGGATATAAGAGCAATATAGAAAATCAATTGTATTTCTATATAATAGTAAAGAACAATTGGAAATTGACCTAAAAATGCCATTTACAAAAGCATGGAAAAGATTAAATGCTTAGCTATAAATATGGCAAAAGACAGGCAAAGCTGTACACTGAAAACTGCAAAATGTTGATGAGGAGAATTAAAGACTTAAATAAATGGAGACAGATACGGTGTTCATGGACTAAAAAATTCAGTATTTTAAATGTTAATTTTCCCCAAATTAATTTATGGATTCAATACAATCCCAATCAAAATCTCAGACGGTTTCTTTATGGAAACTGACAAACTGGTTTTAAAATCTGTAAGTTCTTAATTACACAAATTTATCTTCATTCTTCAATTAATATATTATTTTATCTGTGAAAATTTGAGGGGAATTGGGTTAGGCTGTAGCACATCATAATTTTCCCATTAAAATTAATGGAATTTTTTTTGTTTGTTTAACTGCTTTTCACCTCACAGAGGCAGTCACGAGCAAATGAGTATCTGTCGTGTGGTGTACGTGTGCCTGGGAATCCGTCCCCACGCCCTCTGCTCTCTGGTTTTGGTCCAACTTTGTTCTTGTGCTAATCCCATGTGGTTTGGGATTTTGATATTAGGCTTCATCTCATGTCTTCATGTACTTCAAGGAGGCCACGTTAAGGTTGATGTTCCCAATAAGTTTGGCTTCACTGCTCTGATGGTTGCTGCCCAGAAAGGATACACCAGGCTGGTGGAAATCCTGGTTTCTAATGGCACAGACGTGAATCTGAAGAACGGGAGTGGCAAGGACAGTCTAATGCTCGCATGCTACGCAGGCCACCTAGATGTTGTGAAATATCTGCGAAGACACGGTGGCTCTTGGGAGGCTAGAGACCTGGGAGGCTGTACAGCTCTGCACTGGGCTGCGGACGGAGGCCACTGCAAAGTGATTCAGTGGATGATAAAGGATGGCTGTGAAGTGGATGTTGTGGACACTGGATCGGGGTGGACCCCGCTCATGAGGGTCTCTGCGGTGTCGGGAAACCAGCGGGTGGCCTCCCTCCTAATCGAGGCCGGGGCCGATGTGAACGTGAAGGACAAAGACGGAAAGACGCCTCTCATGGTGGCTGTGTTAAATAATCACGAAGAGTTAGTTCAGTTACTTCTTGACAAAGGGGCAGATGCAAGTATAAAAAATGAGTTCGGCAAAGGTGTCCTAGAAATGGCCAGAGTTTTTGACAGACAGAACGCAGTCTCCTTATTAGAAGAAAGGAAAAAACATATGCCGAAGAAGTCTTCTGTCTGCTGACCAGGGCACTGCTAATTTACAAAATCCACGTAACACGGAACAAAATCTCTCTGTTGAACTAGAGAGATGAAATTCTGCCTCCTTGAGGGCTGTACATTTATTTATTTAGTTGGAGATTCACGGTGACTTTTGTGTGACATACAACTGTTCCCACTTTAAAATACATCTTTTTACCTAAGCAAAAAAAAAAAAAAAAAAAAAAAATTTCAGACGGGGAAAATTCCTCTTTTCTGTTCTTTTGTTTGTTGGTTGTTTTTGTTTTGTTTTGTTTTAAGACAGGGTCTCACTGTGTCACCCCGACTAGAGTGCCGTGGCATCATCACAGCTCACAGCAACCTCAAACTCATGGGCTCAAGCGATCCTCCTGCCTCAGCCTCCCGAGCGGCTGGGGCTACAGGTGCACGCCACAATGCCCAGCTAATTTTTCTATTTTTTGTAGAGATGGGGTCTCACTCTTGCTCAGGCTGGTCTTGAACTCCTGGCCTCAAGCGATCCTCCCACCTCGGCCTCCCAGCATGCCGGGATCACAGGCGTGAGCCACCATGCCCAGCCTTTTCTGTTCTTTTTATTGAAAGCTGACCCAGGTGCTCGTGGACTTGGATAGCATTGTCAGAGCAAGTTCATCGAGCATTTCAAACCCCCAGCTGAGGTGCCTGAGGTGTCACTGGGGACGTGTGACATCTCTGTGACGTTAGGGCAACCCTGCAGGAAAGGCCTGTCTATTTACTCGAGTAAATTACCACGGTCCTCAGCTGCGTGTAGTGTTTTCCACAGGGGGTCTGGCATATGCCTGTCACGTTAATTTCTGCAGACTTCCAGTGCTGTTGCCATAGTGAGCGGCGTTTTATCGTATTTTCACGCTGGTTACCGCAGGCACCCTGCGGGGTTCCTCAGCCCCTCCCCCTCACGTCGTTGCCGGCATCTTCCAGAATCCACTTCTCTGGCTCAGCGTGTCCCGCACGGTGCCGGCAAGGCGGGGTTCCTGTGCCGTGTCCTCACCTGCCCGGGGTGCTGGGCGCGGGATCTTCCCCCCACCTTGCACTGCGGTGACAACTGTGCTCTGGGGAAATCCCACGATGGACGCCGCTTGTCCTCCCTGCTTTGGAAACGGGACTCCTGTCTTCCTGCGTCCAGCATTGCCCTTGTGAGCGACACGCCTCTCCTTGTCCTCGTGGGCCACCTGCTGGTGAGCTCTGGGCCACTGGAGGACTTGGACATTTCCAACTTTCACACAACGCATCAGGTTCTCCCTCATCTGTCTGCACGGGCTTCCCTTTGGCTGGGTGTTTGTTATTTCTTCAGTATTTCCTCCTCTCCCTTTTCCTTTCTGTCTGTGACTCCTCCCATCAGCCAACACACCCGCACAAGCCCCCTCCACCCCCCATCCCCAGCGCCCACCTGGCGGATGCCCTGCACAAGTCCCCCAGTGCCCATGGAGGGATCGTCCTCTGCCCTTCTGGTCTCCCCGACTCCGGCCATTGCCACTGACCTCTGGTGAGGGGGACACAAGCCTCCCCCACTGCTGTCCCTCCCCTCCTCCAGCTGCCTCTCCCCAGGCTGCAGCCACCACCTCCACACACACACACACACACACACACGCACACATGTGTGCACACACACACATGCACACCAGCTTGCCACATCCTGGAGACTTCTCACAGGGCTGATGTGTCCTGGGACCTGCCCCCCCACCCCACTCCAGACTCTGCAGATTCTGCAGCGCTGGTTTGGGGTCGGAAGCTGGCAGCCTGGGCGAGGTCCCCATGCCAGCAGCCGATGCCAGCTTTGACAGGGTGGGACTGCCTGTTGTGTGGGCAGATTGAATGGGGCGGGGGCCGGGCCAGGGAGGCCAGCTCAGCAGAAGAGCCGGACACGGATGGGCAGACACCGTGTGATTCCACTTACACGAGGTCCCTAGAGTCACCAAACCCATAGAGACAGAAAGCAGGAAGGTGGGCGCCAGGGGCCGGGGAGTCAGAGCTCAGTTCGGGAAGATGTCCTGGAGGTGGACGCTGGCAGTGGCTGCACAACACCGTGCATGTGCTTAATGCCGCTGAACTGTGCACTGAAACACGGTTAAGACGGTAACTTTGTGTTAGGTGTGTTTTGCCACAAATTTTTTAAAAACAGAAACCTCCTGGAGAAACTATCAGCGCGGCTGCCGGCAGGCAGGGATGGGGTCTCAGCTCACGTCAGGGTCTCTGCTCCAGGGGCTCGAGCCACCGCCCGGGACGCTGCGGGAGGCTGGTGCACGGGGGCGGGGATCACGGACGTGGGAGGCAGCCGTCCGAATTCCAGGGAGGGGCTCCAGGGAGGGGAGGGTCCCCTGTACTCAGTGGCAGTTGGGTCCATGGGGATTGATGGACCCCTCTAAGGAGCAAGAGTAAGAAGAGAAACGGGGGCCAGGAGGAACCCCGGTGTCTGGACCACTGGGCAGTGGGAGGAGCCAGCGAGAGACAGAAACAGACGGGGGCCGCGGGGGCCAGCATGGGCGGCTACACGGGGTGAGCACAGAGGGGTCGGCTGGGTTTGGGGGTGTGGGGCTCACTGGTGACTCTGACGGGAGTTCTGGGCCCCCAGGAATGACTCGGAATCTGAGACGCAGCTTCCTCCACCGTGGGCAGGGTGCTCTGACCTCTGGGGGGACAGGGCGGTGGGCAGGGTCTGAACGGCAGGGGAGGACGCCCAGCCACCTGCACCCCAGGAGCACAGCCGCGGCCAAGTCAGTGCGTGGGCAGCGGCCAGGCTAGAAAGAGGGCAGCCACCACTTCCCCTGGCCCCCAGAGCAGGTCTCGTGGCCCTCCTGGTCCCACAGGCAGCGGGAGTGCTGGGGAACGTGCCAGCAGCTCAGCGAGGGTGACACGCTGCGAGTCTGTCCCCTCGGCCTCCCCCTGCTCCTCTGCTCCTTTAGACAGCTCCACTGAGACACAATTCACGTCCTGAGCGGGTTTAGCACCTTCCCAGAGTCCTGCAGCCACAGCCGCCACCCAACTTCAGGACATTTGCAGCAGCCCCCACAGAGCTCCCTCCCCATCAGCAGTCGCCCCCAGGCCTCAGCCCCCGGCAGCGGTTTGCCTGTTCTTCACCCTTCACGCAAGTGCAGTCCTGCAGCCCCGTGCACGGATTTAACTGTCCTCAGCTTCCGGATAAAGACACAACCACACTCGTGCCTGACAAGGTGCGGTGAGTCTGCACAACAGAAACCCCGCCCCTCCCCACAGAGGAGGACCCCTGCCCATCCTCGGGTCGTGTTCATCTCCCTCCAGCCAGACCACGTCCCTCCTTTGGTGTCCTAAACTCAAGTGCTGATGGCCGTAAGTGCACAGGTGGCAGTTCCGGCAAAAGCGCTGGGGCAGGAAAGCCATTCGCGTCAGGAGCAAGCGTGTATTCTAATGGGGTCAAAGCAGTGCCCCTTCCACAAGGAGCCCTCGGACACACTGGGGCGGTGGCGTCAGTCTCTGCTGTCACCGGCCAGGGCACTTGGCGAATCGGCCCGGAGAGTGGGTGTCCATGTGCCCAGCCAGGCATAGCCTCCATCCCGACGGCCACGGTCACGTCCTCTGAAACCCGCCGGGCAATGACAGGGTGGCCGGGGGAGGAGGCCGAGTGATGTCCACAGACATCTTGTCTCCCTGGTGAGTGAGCGTCCCCTCGGCCAAGGCGGGGAGCTCTCTGACGACCATTCACGTGGGTCATGGATACTGGCACGCCTGCACCCTGCGGAGAGGTCTCACCACACCGCACTTTCCGGACCTTCTCCCGCCATTTTCCCAGTGGACACCCTCCCAGGCGCTGAGCGTCCAGCCAGCCGTGAGTAACCCACTGAGAATTGGGGTAACCTGTAGCTCTGACCTCTCCCCTGTCTCCTGCTGGGAGCCCTTCCCCGCACCCCTGTCCCCAGGGGCTGCAGCAGCCTCTGGCCCCTTCTGGGCGGTGCCTACGCATCCTGCAGAACCATCCGTGAGCCAGGACCGGGTTTTGTTGTCCTCAGTCGTCAGGCACAGGAGCTGCCTACGGAGCTAGTCGGGGGCGGGGGGGGGGGGGGATGATCCGGCAGCAGGGGTGGGTGCCATGCACGCAGGGACACTCGGCCCTGTGACCTACCTGTGCCTTCAGGGTGGCTGGAGCCCAGCCTTGTGCGTTCTGCAGCCATCTGTGTGCCCAGCTGCGTGGCTCGGAGGGTCTGACAACACGCCATCCCGACAACACGTCATCCTGACAACACGCCATACCCACCACACAATCCAGGTCGCGTGTTCAGTCTCTGCTGAGGCCTGGAACCAGCCGAATCCAGTTCTCAAAGGGACAGTTATCCAGAGGATGGCAGAGCTTTGCTCCCGAATCCTAAGGCTCCGGGCTGTCACAGGCTCCGGACAGCGCCCTCATCTGCCACCTCAAACACCACGGGGTCTGCGGGCAACGTGGCTGGATGGCAGAGCTCGCGTGGCAGCCTGGTCCCCCGTCACACAGCCCTTCCTGCTCTGGGCCTCGCACAAAACTGACTGCGTGTCCGGTCCCTTGACAAACGGGACAGAATATCACATATGAGCCACCTCCAAGATCCAAAGAGGCCTGCTAGGCGCTGTGCCTCCTCTTCAGCGGGAAGGAGGACCAGAGCGCCCGACCCTGGCGGGTTCATCCCGGCCACAGGACCCACCGCGGCACACGTTGCTCCCAGGCTGCGGGGGGTGCGGGTGGGGGCTGCCGGCTCTGCTCCCCGGCCCCCCGCACGACAGTGTCTGTGTAACGGGCCAGCGTGACGTCCTGTGGAAGGGGAAGCTGACACGGCCCTGTGGACTGGATTGCCACACGGAGCTGACCTACCCCGGAGGTGGGACAGGGAGGGTGTCGCTGGGCTTCGGAAAGCAGCTGGCTTCGGGGGTCTCTGCGAAGGTGCGTGAAGGACGAGGGGCATTCGCCACACCAAAGACTCCACCTCGCAAAAGACACAGAAATGACTGCAGGTGCCCCTGGGGGAGGCGGGGGCAGACGGAAGGACCCGCCTCCTTCACCCGGAAGCTCTCGCTCTGCGACCCGGACCCTGGCTCTGGCCGACGGGCCGAGACTCCGCTTCAGAGATTCAGTCCCCAGGTCCGAGTGCCTCGCTGTCGCAGACCAAGGGAGGCTCTGGAGGCCACCGTTGTCCCAGTGGCACCGTCTGCGCGGCGGGGGTCTCTGTGGGCCGGACCACTCTGCCTGCCGGTGCCTTTCGTCTGCCCAGTCCTGTCGCTGGCAGTGCCGTCTGCTCTGAGCACCTGGCTGCCCTGCTGCGAAGTCCCCAGGTGAGGGGTCCTCGTCCTCCCTCCCTGCAGCAGGGAAACGCTCTGGCAGCCCTGACCCTCGGCTTGTGACCTCTAGGGATGACCCTGAGTGGGCCACCTGTCCACCCTAGGATCCCCAAGGGACACGGGGGGCTCCTGTGACTGCCGTGGTGGCAGCGTGGCAGACGGGCCCCCCACGCCCACTGCTGTGGCTTCTCGGGGAGGCTCCCTGGGGGCTCAGCTCCCTCCCTGGCCCCCAGGCCTCTGTGCCTTGGCCTCTTGTCCCCGTCCCACCTCTCACTGGGATGGTCTCTTGGGCCTCCCTCGGGGTTGGTCTAGGGAGGGTCCAGGCTGCCACCTCCGGGCCCAGGGGAAGCGAGTCCCACCCCACCCTGGTAAGCTGAGGCGGCAGGAGCAAGCCAGCACGTGGAGACCTGGGGGGTAAACAGCTCCATGCCGGGTGGGAGACGGAACAGGCCCGAAGGGGGGTGCGTGGCTGGGCAGGGGCATCGCTGGGGGGCATCCGGCAGGTGAGTGGACGGAACTCCTTGTTCCTGAGGACCTGGGCAGCTGGGAGGCTGGCGGGGGCTTGGAGGACGCCCCTTGGCTGGGCTTGGCGTTTTCCTCCAGTTAGACTGGGCTGTGGCTTGCGGCTGGCACTGCCCTCCACCTCCTGGCGGAGGTGCTCCGTCGGGCTCCACTCACGTCCCCATCCACACCGCGCCCTCTGGGAGGAAGTCTCGTGCGCGGCCCACATTACGGGGAGGGGAGCTGGGCCCCACCGCCCTCGCCCTCGCGGAGGAGGGTCCCCGGACATGGCTTGGGCTTCGGCAGGAGGAGCCGCTGCCTCTCCCTCCTGGACTCACACGCAGCTCATGCGGGGCCGCGGGGCCGTCTGACACGCGGGCTGTAACCCCTTGTGACCACGTTCGTTTTGTTGCTCAAATTTTTCCAGCTTTGGCCATTGGAGCTTCCTCAGTGGGGTATTGAGACAAAACTATTTTTAATTGATCAGTTAATTATTAGAGGAAAGAGGGAAGGATCAAGGAAAAGGAAGTCCCAGAGGGAAAACACCACAACACACACACACACACACATACATGCACACACATGCATACATGCACACGCCCACACACATCCAAGCTGACATCTTCCTTGGAAATAGACAGGAGGCCACCCAGGCCCAGGCCTGACCCTCAGGACAGGCTCCGTGGTGGGGGGGCTCGGGCATCTGTGTCCCGCCCGCCCCTCAGGCCTGGCCCCGGCTCCCTCGGCCAGCACTGCCGTCCGGAGCGAGTGGGCAGCCGCCGGGAGGCCAGAGCAGGTAGGCAGCGGGTGGCACAGCGTCTGCTGCGCGAGGGGCCCTTCCGCTTGCAGGAAAGGGGTGGGGGTTCGCAGGCCGCAGCGGATGCGCCCCAGACACGCCAGGCGCCCAGCCCTGCCGCGGGCACGGCGTCCTCCACCTGACAACAGGACTCCACCTGTCCGCAGACTCGAGGCGGGAATTCCTGGGGCGAGAGCGGCAGAGGGGCTGCTGGAAGGTGCGGGGCGGATGCAGGCGAGGGAGGAGTGGCCTGAGCAATCCCTCCAGTGGCGGGCTTTCCGCTGGCTTCTAGAAGGCCGAGGGGTTGCCATGGCCTTGGGGGCCTCCTCCCCTGCTGAGGTCGCCCGTGTCCAGGAGGACCCTGCGTGATAAGATGAAGAGACAGCAATTTCAGCCCAAGACATCTCTGCTCCAAATTACCCACTTGTGCCCCTAAAGCATTAAAAATCGAATTACC
>CM052438.1:179658123-179704262 GCA_028533085.1 Varecia variegata
GGAAGGGGGAGGAGGAGGAGAAAGGGGGAGGAGGAGGAGGAAGGAGAGGAGGAAGGGGAAGGGGGAGGGAAGGGGGAAAAGAGGAGGAAGAGGAGGGGAGGAGAGAAAGGGGGAAGAGCGGAAGGAGGAGAGGAGGAAGAGGAGGAGGAGGAAGAAGGGAGAGGAGGAAGGGGAAGGGGAGGAGGAAGGGGAGGAGGGGGAAGAGGAGGAGGAAGAGGAGGAGGAAGGGGAGGAGGAGGAAGAGGAACAGGAGGAGGAGGAAGGGGGAGGGGGAAGGGGGAGGAGGGAAGTGGGGAGGAGGGAGAAGAGGAGGAAGAGGGAGAGGGAGGAGGAGGCAGCCCCCAGGCGTCCCCTAAACAGGCCCTGCAGCCTCCAGGCAGGGGGTGGGGACATGGGAGTCACCCCTGCAGGGCTGGCCCTGGCGCCTGGGCCGTGCTGGAGGCTGGTCGGGTGGCGCTGGCTGTCCCCACAGGCCTCTTACTGAGCCTCCTCAGCAAGGACAGTTTCCTGGTCCCAGCCTGCCCCGGCCAGGGTCTGTGAGCCCCTCTGCATCCACAGGCACCTCCCTGTCCCCTGTCGGTCATCTGTTCTCCGGGGTGTCACCCTGAGTGAGGTTCCTGGGTTGGGAGAGCCTGGTCACAAACCGCCCTAGTCTGTGGACAGCCTGGGGGGATGCTTGTCGGCACGTAGTATGATGTGCCTGGAGCTCACGGGGAGGGGAGGTGACGGTGGAGGTGTGTGGCCAGTGGCCGGACCGGCCCCCGGGGCTCTAGGAGGAGACTCGGGAGAGACCCAGATCCTCGGGTCCCCAACATGCGGGTGGCAGATGAAACTATGGCAGGGGGATGTCCCCAGCGCCCTCACTCTGGGGTGACCCTCTGAGGCGGTCCACAAACGTGTGTTGGGGACACATGCACAATGTTACTGAGCCTCTGCAAGGGGGTCTCAGGAGAGGGGGACCCCTGCTCGAGAGTGGGGCACGCTGGAACAGACGTTCCCGCCGGAGGACTCCTGACCCCAGCACTGGGAACAGGTTGTGGGCAAGAGCGAGGGGCCCCGGCAGGGGTGCGGAGGGAAAGGGGGGGCTGACCACAGGGGGAGTCACACGGCTGCACCCGCTCCCCAGGTCGGGTCAGCTCAGGGGCGTTTCAGAAAATTAAACCAAACCGAGCAACCTCGGTGTCCCCGCCTTACAGATATGGGAGTTTCTTCTCCCGGCAGGATTTTGGGCACAGGGAGGCCCTGCCTGGCGCTCCCTGGGTCAGTGTCCCCGCTGGGAGCTGCCCAGTGGGCGGGGCTCCGTCGCACATGGTGACTGCCCTCTGGGGCAGGGGTGCGGTGCCGCCACACGGCGTGACCCCCGCCACCCTCTGCCGCAGGCCTTCCTGAGCTTCGCCCTGGGCTTCTGCGTCCTGGTGCAGGTGGCCTTCTGGGGGTCCCGCAACCCCACCCAGGTGAGCTCCAGCTGTCCCCGTCCTGCTCTGGGGGTCCCCGCACAGGGGGGCGAGCACAGGGCAGCCCCTACAGTCCAGGCTCGGGGCGACGGTCGGGGGCCAGCCACCATGTGGGGCAGTCTCTGCCTGGGTGTGGGGGTCTCTGCCTGGGTGTGGGGGTCTCTGGCTGGTCTCGGGGTCTCTGCCTGGCATGGGGGTGCCGGGGCTGCAGAGGGGCCAGAGAGCTGGGTGGTGGGAGAGGGGCAGCAGCTCCCAGGTGACCTGCACTGTGCCCGGAGCCACCGCCCCAAAGGGCCCACGCACCCTAGCCTCGCTTGGGGTCACCCACCTAGACCGGACGGGAGAAAGACCATTTCTTGAGGCCCGGGAGGATCCTGGAGGGGCCAGGCCCCTGCAAGATGGCTGTGGCTTTGGGGGGTGGTCGGGTGGTCTCGAGGCACACAAGCCGGCCAGGCCAGCGTTTGGGCCTCATGTGTCCTGTCCACACGGGGTGGTCTGGCCCATTCCAGGTCTGGGTTACAGTGTGGGTGGCCCAGGTGAAGACAGCGGCCAGGGTACCCCGGGGCTGGTCCGGGCCCCTCCCTGCGCCCCAACACTCCCTGTGTTTACTCTGAGCCCAGGACTCGCGGTTCTGGAGGGAGGGGCCGCCAGGGGCCCCAGGATGGAGCCCAGCTGGGGCTGCTCTCCGGGAAGGGAAGGGGCCTCCGCTGGGGTGCACGGGGCCCCCTGAGAGACCCTGACCACTCACCGGGGCAGCCATGCGGGGCTGAGGCTGGTGGGGAAGGGAAGGCTGTCCGCCGACTCCTGGGGCCACAGACCCCAGCCTGGGCAAGACTGGCCCCCCCACCAGGGAGCCCCGCTTGGGAGATTTTCCAGCTGCCACTTAGGAGCCGGAGGGCGGGAGGCCCAGGCTGGGACGGACGCAGAGTGTGAGGCTATTAATTACGTTCTCCCTGCGGCCTGAGCGCCACTCTGCCGCAGCTCTCCGTCCCCAGACACGGCAGCACCGGGAGATGGATTGCCGGCTCCCCTGAATAATTCATGCGCAGATTAAGTACAGCGTGTGGGGAGAGGGTCAGACGCGGTCTGGAGCCTCTGCCATCCTGCAGGCTCAGGCCAGAGACCAGCTCCCCACGGGGCCCCCGGGGCCCAGAGCCGCCTGTACCATGCCGAGCACAGGGAGTCCCCACGCCCAGGCAGCTACCCAGGGACGACCCGGCCTCGGGGATGAGCCCTGGGCACCCCCTGGGGCCCTGGAAGATGAAGCTTAGAGCCTTGGGGCCTAACAGGGAGCCCCCGGCCCACTCCACCGTCCTCGGGAGAAACTCGCCTCAGCCTCCCACAGCCCCCAAACCCAGAAACAGGCAGACAGTGAAGCACCACCTGCAAGCCTGGCCCCCCAGACCCCCCGCGCCGGGCTGTGGGGTTTGGTCGTGGGGAGCTGGGCGGGGCAGGCAGGGCAGCCCCCTCTGCCGCTAGCAGAGCGTTACTACTCCTGCCAAGGCTGCGGAGCCCAGGACAACTTGCCCAGAGCCCTGGAGGCCTCGGGTCCTCCCTGGGCCATGGCAGGGGGCAGGTGGGGGTCCCGTGCCAGCCCCGAGCCAGCTTCTCTAGGCCCACAGACTCCCCAAACCCCCCCACCCCGAGGACACGCGCCAGGCCAGCTCCCCTCAAGGAAGCTGAGTGCCAAGGGCCCGGCCCAGGTCCGATGGTGGCTGTGGCCAGCTTGGCGCTGGCTCCCCAGGCACTGCCGGCCTCCCGTCGGGTGGGGAGCGCAAAGGCTGGCTGGGCTGGCGTCGACCCACGGAGAGATGTCCGACTTCGTCAGCCATCAGTAGGGAGGGATTCATCAGTGCAGGAGCCGTGCTTGGCACAGGAAGCCCATCCGACTTGTCGGGACATCCGGGCTTGGATGGAGCTGGCTGGAGTCTCCACTGCCCCCTTTCTGGAGGGCAGGTGTGAGTGGCTGGAGCAGGCATGGCTCTCCCATGCAGCCCTTTGGGACAGCCCCTCAGGGTGTCCCGGCTGCCTGTATGGCTTGGGGGTGGGAGGGAGGCACCAGAGGGAGCTCAAAGAGGGCCTCGCCCTGTGCCAGGAGACCAGCAACTCCTGGGGCAGTCAGGGAAGCCTTCCTGGAGGAGGTGAGAGTCCAGTGTGTCTCTGAAGGAGTAACTCGGCATTTGGGGGGGGGAGTAGCACAGCAAAGGCACAGCAGGGTGCTTGGGGGCAGAGACATGTGGTCCCAGCGAGGCTGGGCTGTGGAGCAAAGGTGGAGTGGGGCAGGTCCCTGTCACCATCCTCTCCATCTCCTGCCCCCAAGTGGCTCCATCCGCCTAGATCTGACCCAGTTGCCCAAGGTGCCTCTGGTCAAAGGCCGTACCCAGAGTCCAGCTACCCGGGCTTTCGGGGATGCAGCTGGTTACCCCAGCTTTGGGGGAGCTGAAGTCCCGGCCCAGGCCCAGCCCATCACCCATTTCTGGCTGGACGGCAGTGGGGCGCCCCTGCACACCCCCAAGCCCACAGCCCAGTCTCTGCTCCATCCCGCAGGCGCTCCTGGGGCAGCAGGGGTCACACTGACCGCTACAGTAGGGGGAGGCCCCACAACTGCGGCCGGGGGGTGCGGCCGGCTGCCCAGGAGCCGGGGCTCCACCTGGTGCGGGGACACAGGGACACCCTCGGCACTGGGCCTCCCACCACGGCCGCGCCCCCCATGTGGCTCTTGGTGCAGGTGGAGGACGCCGCGCTGGACACCTACGACCTGGTGTATGACCAGGTGGTGAAGACGGCGTCCAGCGTCCGGCAGCGGGAGCTAGCGGCCATCCAGGACGCGGTGAGCGTGGGGGCCGGCCCTCCCCTCGCAGGTCGGCCTCGCTGCCTGGACCGGATGCCGAGATTGGGCAGAGAGGGGCCCCGGAGTGAGCGGCCTGGCCCGGCCCGAGGCGCATCTCGGGACACAGGCCACGCCGTCCCTCTCCCTCTGCCTGGTCGCCGGGGCCCAGTGCAAAGTGACGAGGCAGGGCCCCTCGTTCAGAAACAAGGAAGGATTTCTAGATGGCGGCTAAGCTTTATGGCAAGCACGCGCCCTTCCCTGCGGGCTGGGGACTGCGCCGTGAGTGGGCTCTCGGCCCTGCTGCCCAGTGGCTGGTGCCCCCTGCAGAAGCCGCGGCCACACCCCAGCCCCAGCCCTGGCCTCCACCTAGGCCATTAGTCCTGTGGCACCTCAGTTTCCCCATCGGTCCCTCCCGTCTCCCGGGGTTGCCAGCGCGAATCGCGGCTCCCTCCCGTCTGCTCTTGCAGTTCCTGTGCTGTGGGAAGAGATTGCCTTTCGGCCTGCTGGGGCGCTCCCACGGCCTGTGTCAGGGAGAGGAGGCGGCAAGACAGGTGAGGAGGGCCGGACCCGGACACAGGCGGGCAAGTCCCCTGGGGGCGGACACTCTGGGGCCCCACCCCAAGACTCAGGGACATCCTCCCGCCCCTCCGCCTCCCCTGGACCCTCCGGACCTGCCCGCTGAAGGGCTCAGGGAAGGTTCCGGTGTGATCGGGAGCAACACTGAAGGCTTCGCCACGCACGGAACCCCTAGGGCGGCCAGGCCCTTCCCCAGGCTCCGGTCCCTGCTTCACCCACTTCCAGGTGGGGCTGCCCAAGCCCAGTTGAGACCTGGCCCGTGGAAGCCTCTAGAAGCACACAGATTAGGTCTCAGCGCCAAGGGCCCACAGAGCAAGGGCAGTCGGCTCTCCTCCCTGAGGCCTGGAGGGGACTGGGCCCCCCTTCCCTGGCCGCCCTCCCCGCCCACTCCGCCCCTCCCTGGCCTGCCGTCCTGGAAACAAACCCACCCCTGTCCTGGCAAGAGGGCCTGGCAGCCCTCCAAGGCACAGCCGGAGGAGGGCGGCTCGCGCCCTGCAAGGGGAGGGCCGTGCGGGTTGAGGCTGCCAGGGACAGGACAAAGCAGGGCCCGGCAGCGCCGGGGCAGGGCTGAGAGTTAGGGACCCTGCTCCACACAAGGAGGGTCTCCAGGTCCCCAGCTGCTAACAGGAGCCTCAGGTGCCCCGAGATGGCGGGTCGCAGCAGGGGCCAGCACAGACCGAGGACTGCCTCGGGGGGCAGGCCGGGCAGGAGGAAGGCCTGCCCTGGGGGGCGTATGGGGAGACCATCGTGCCCTGACGGAGGTCTGTCCCGGAAACACTGCCCCAAATGCCAGAGTCCTGCCCCAAACTAAATGTCAGCATCTGGGTGGTTCACGGCCGTCACCTCCCAGCAGATGTGTGCCCTGGGGTAGCACTGGAAGCCCAGGATGGAGCCAGGACCCGGGACAGTGTGGGGACCCCATGGCCCTCCGCCTGCCCTCCCTGCCAGCCAGCACCCTCTGGTCCCTGGGCTGGGTGCTGGGGACCAGAGTGAGTCAGACCCCCTCACCGGGGAGCCAGACATGTGGCCCAAGACCCCAACACCAGAGCTCAGGGCAGCTGGGGGAGCAGCAGCCCCTGGGACCTCACAGAGGCCAGTCTCATCCACTTGGTGTGGCCCTTTCCCCAGAGCTCTGGGGTGGTTCCCCTGGGAATGTGCTGCACCCCCTCTTCCCACGGCCCTGGCATTGGCCCCGCTGGCCAGGGCGGGTGCCATGCCTGCCGCCCCCTCCCAGGACTGCCTGCAGGGCATCCGGAGCCACCTGAGGCCTTACCAGAGTGTCCTCTCCACCCTGAGCGGCATCGGCCTGGCCCTCACGGTACGCCTCAGCCCCTTCCCTCACCCCGTGGGAGCCCCGGCCCTGGGCGTGGCTGGTCCCCGGTGCCCAGGGAGGTGGGCTGGGGGTGCCCCTGCCTCCTGCGGCGTGCAGACACCCAGACACTCCTGGAGGTGGGGAGCCCCTCCCCGAGCAGCCGGCGACCTGTCTCCTGCAGGGGTGCGCCGTGCTGCTCAGCGCCTTCCTCTGGTTTGCCGTGCGCTCCGGCCGCAGCTTGGACCGCAAAGGCAAATACTCCCTGGCCGCTCGGTAGGCCCCTGCCCGCCCCACCCTCTCCCCCGGCCCCCGGGAGGCGTCTGCCAGGCTGGTGCCCTAGAGGAAGCACTGTGGGGGTGGCTGGCAAGCTTCTGGACCAGCATGCACCCCACTCTCCGGCCCACACAGCACCCCCACTCGCTCCCTGACCCCCGCCAAGACCTGGCCTCACAAATGCACCTCCACTGACAGCAACAAGGAGGGGCGGGTGCTCCTGGGGCCCGCCCACCTCGGGGACCCCAAGGCTCCCCCTGCACAGGGCACAGGGAGGACCCAGAGCTGTGGCCAGGAAGCCCCACACCCCCCGGGCCGCCCCTGCCTGCCCCCTCTGGTCACCCCAGTGCTCGCTCTGCCCCGGCCATCTGGGCCCCTCCCTGCCCAGGCATCCTGCCTGCCCCCTTTGCATTCTACAACAGCCTCCTGGGGCCCTCTGGAACATTCTGGAACAAGCTTGTGCTCCCCTCTGCTCCTCAGAGCTCAGGGCTGCCAGCCCCAGGAGCCTGGCTTCTTCAGACACTCCCAGGACGGACCCGCCACTGGAGCCCCGTCCGGAGCAGATGCTGCTGGTGACTCAGAGGCCCTCAGCGGCTCCAGGACAATGGAAACGCCGCTGCGGCCCCTGTCCTGGCACCGCCTGCCCTCGGCCTGCCGTGATCTGTAGGGGAGGACCCAGGCTGTCTCCCGGCATCGCAGTGGGTTGGGGGGGGGCCCAGCCAGAGGGACAGCCGGAAGGAACCCGTGGGAGGGCTGAGAGGGCGTGAGAACTGGGAAGCCAGCCCGGGGACAGCCCCGGGACCCCCTGGACGCGGGCATGGCGGCTCCGAGCCACACTCGCTTGTGGGCTCACAGTTCCCGAGTCCAGCCGGGTGGGCTGTGCCGCTGTCTAGGGTCCAGGCTCACCGGCCGCCCGTGGTGGCGGGACTGGGGCCCCCACGCCCTGGCTCCGCGCCTCGAGTGCCGTGACTTCTTCCCCGGTGGGCGCCAGACAATCTCCCTGCCGGGATGAGTGTTTTTTTAATTATGGTAAAATATACATAACGTAAACTTACCGTCTTTGCCGTTCTTAAGTGCGCGGTTCAGTGGCATTAGGCACAATCACATTGTTGTGCAGCTGTCACCACCAGCCAAATCCAGAACTTTCCGTAGTCCCAAACCGAAGCCTTGTCCCCGTGAAACACTAACACCCCTCCCCCGCCCCAGCCCCCACCCCCATCCACTTTCTGTCTCTGTGGGTTTGACGACTCCAGGGCCCTCCTGCGAGTGGCGTCACACAGCGTCTGTCCTTCTGTGTCCCTCTGTGTCCGGCTCCTCACTCAGCACGGTGTCTTCAGGTCCGTCCGCGCGGCAGCATGAGCCAGGATTTCTGAAGGAGGAATCTCACCATATTGACCACGATCCAGGGATTAGGGCAGGACATTCGCGGGGAGAGGGGCAGGACTTTAGAGATTCTGCCCGCCGCAGCCACTCTCACTGGACATTCAAGCCACCTTATGGCGAATTAGCCCTAACTGTCCCTAAATGTTTGCACAATTCGCTCAAAGTCCTAACTCCTGGGTAGAACCAAGTTGGCCCAGCCTAGGCCGAGGCTTCAGTGTAGCTGGTGAAAGCCAAGGGGTGTCAGGGCCCTTTGAACTCCCACAGCGGGGTGTGGCCCTGCCGCCACCAGGACCACAGGGGGTTCCCCCAAATCAGGACTGTCTTATGACAGCGTGGTGCACCCCACCCCATCTTGACAGCGACACTCACACTGATTCCCACACACGCTTCCAAAGTCAGGAGTGCCCCCAACAAAGCACCCCGACAAATGCAAATGACAGGTCTTGCCCCCAAAGCCTCGCGGGTTCTGGGGTCTCCGGCTGTGGGCGTCCCCCTTGGGGACCTCACTGTCCTGCGGCCCATGAGACAGGTGCTTGAGGGGCACAAGCGTGCAGGGAGGCTCGCTAACTCCTGTGCGAGCTCATACACCGCACAAGAGAGGAAACTTCAGCAGAAGGCTCGGGACGCTCACCTCCGCGGTGGGCGGTGAGGCTGCCACTCGTGTCCACGCCTGCCCGCGCCGCTTCTCTGGGTGGCCCAGGATCCGAGTCCTTGCAGGGCCTGTTGCCGGGGCCCCCGCCAACCCTCACCCCCAGGTGCGGTGGGATGAGGGGGCCGCGTCGAGTCGCAACGCCCTATTTCCTCTTTCAGGATTGCCCCGGCCGGCACCGCGGCCTCCCTGACAGCAGAGGAGCCCACGATGGCCAGGTGGTGCCCACGCGTCCAGCTCAATGATACTGGTGTCTGGCCTCGGCTCAAAGCATCCCCTCGTCACTGCTAAAGTCTCCAAACCAGGACAGCGGGACCCGCCGGGCCAAGAGGCGAAACTCAGCGGAGGTCTCGCCAGCGCAAGTTGCAGACGTGTTGCCCTCACTGCCGCCCGTGGGCCCCCACCTGCGCGTTCCGGTGCCGGGGAAGCTGTACACTCATGAGGTCCTGGCACCGTGTCCTGCAGGACACGACACTCTGGTGACAGTGCCTCCCGCCGTCCTAAGTGGTCCTGAGAAGCCAGAGCCCTTCCCCCAGGGTCAAGGGACACCCCGCGGAGCCCACGGCATCATCCCGCCGCCCGTTCCTGTGGCCGTAAGGTCAGTTCCTTGGCCGGAAACGGGTCAGACGGAGACAGGCTTCGCTAAGGAAAGGCCGGTGGCGGCAGAAGCGGTTCCAGCAGCGGAAGCAAATCCGAACAGAGAAGCGCCGAGGGCAGCGAGAAAACCACTTCCCTTATCCACGGAGGAAGGCGCCAGTCAGCCTGTGGCCAGGTTGCGACTGGCCCCCGCGCAGCACGGGACCACGCTGGGGCCCAGAGTTGTGCGATGACAAGTCAGTGTCCAGCCGTGGGTGACAGGGGGCTCGGTAAGGCCGAGTCTGTGTGTTTGGGCCCATGGCGGCTCCCTTCCTACCCCGTGTCTGCCGCTGGGCAGCACCAAGTCACCAGGAGGAGCCGCCTGCCTGCCACGGGCCCCAGGGACCTTATTAGAGTCCAGTTACCCAAACTCACCTGGCAACAGAGAGCACCTGGCCGGCCCGGCCCAGGTCACACCTGCTGCCTGGCAGACGGGCTCAGCCTCCACCTGCCCCCAGACTCAAGGGCGCACTGCGATTCTCCGTCACGGCCTGCCGCAGCCACCATGGGCACCCTGCTTGTTCAGGCACCGCTGGGACCATTGAGTCCCCGGGTCACAACAGCCAGGTGGCTCAGCCTGCCCACAGCAAGGCCTGCACCCTTGGGCGTTCTGCTCACTCTGCCTCCTGCTCAAAGCGGGCCACCCATTGGGCCACCTGGGTACAGGTAGCAGCACCTGAGGGGAGTTTTGTTTCCTCCAAGAAGTGCTATGCACAGATGACCCAAGGTGCAACAACAACTGGTCCTTCCCCGTGGGGGGACATGCCTGAGTTCTCTGTACCCCAGAGAAGAACTGCACGAGGATGCACGAGCCTCCGTTTTCACGGGTTTTACTTCTCACTCTGCCACACACAGCTCTTACCAAAGCAGCCTACAACCTCCTCCTCTCCAGGGCCCATCCGCAGTGTCCTGTGGGCGGGGGAAGTGGCCAAGGTCCATGTGGACTAAATTATGGCTGAGAGCCAGCGTGTGCACATAATCCCCGTGCGAGACCGTGCTACTGCCCCTTCCAGGTGAGAGCAAGCTGCCTGCCTGGCTGGGGTGGACTCAGCACAACAGCCACAAAAACAGGTGTTCAGTGGCTAAATGGTTGCTTGCAGGTGTGAAAGCCGGCATTGATTTGCTCCAACTGGGAACATCTGAAACTACAGCTGCAATTCCGCTACCACCTGACGTCGAGACCCTCCTTGGGGGTCAGCGGCTCACAGGTTGAGAAGCTCTGCTTTGGGGGTTGCAGCTGGAGGGGGATTACTGACTCTCTGCGTGTGCACACAGGCCCCTCCACTGGGCAGCACGAAAGCACTCGCCCAGTGTGTGGACAGTGGTCCCCAGCACGACAGCGCTCTCCATGGTTTCAGCAACCTGCGGTCAACCGTGGTCTGAAAACAGGTGAGTACAAGGCATTTTGAGAGAGAGAGACACCACATTTGCATTTATTACAGTGTACTGTTATAATTGTTCAATTTTATCATTAATTATTGTTGTGCCTAGTTTATAAATTAGATGTCATCACAGGTGTAGGAAAAACATACTACTAATACCTATAGGGTTCAGTACTACCCACGGTTCCAGGCGTCCCGGAACACGCCCTCCATGCACGGGGGCTACGGCACCCACCAGCTGTGCGCCGGCGCCGGCCGGGATGCGCACCGGCCCCCGTGTGAATCTCCGGCCTGTCCGGGGGCGTCAAATGTTCCTGCAGTACCGTTTTGATTTCTCTTCCCTATTCCTGTGTCCTGTTCTGGGAAATGCCTGTCTGTGTCTCTCGCCCCGGCCACAGTGGGCCACATCCCCTTTCTTGCTGATTTGTGGGGAAGTTCTTCTGTATTGCTGGGTGGGTGGACACCGTCTGTCCCTACGTTCTCCCTCCACCCGTGATGGAGTCTCTTTAGGCGTCTTCATACATACGATAAATACTGTCTCCTGATTAGCAGCTTGACTTTCATTACAGTGACTTCTGGTGGATAAATATCTTGCTGTTCACCTTTTTATGAAAATCTTAATACAGTGATGCAAGGAACATGCAGGTCCCCCTGCAATGGCCAAGTCTGTGTGTCCACTTGGCCAGGCCACGGTGCCCAGCTGTTGGTCAAACTCTGGTCTGGGCGTTGCTGTGAAGGTGTTTTTCAGACGCGATTAACATTTAAATCAGTGACTCTGAGTGTAGCAGGTCGCCCTCCATTCAGGGGGCCTCGCCCAGCCAGCTGGAGACCTCAGAGCTACACTGAGGCTTCCTGGAGAAGAAGGACCCGGACTCCGGCCTGTGGCACGGAGACCCCGCCTGGCTTTGCACGCGTATGGGATATATAACATATGTGGACATGTGATATGCACGTATGGGATGTATAACGTATGTGTATGTGTGATATGTACGTATGGGATATATAATGTATGTGTATGGTGATATGCACTATGGGATACATGATGCATGTGTGCATGCGATATGTACATATGGGATACATGATGCATGTGTACATGCGATATGTACATATGGGATATATGATGTATGTGTATGTGTGATATGTACGTATGGGATATATAATGTATGTGTATGTGTGAAATGCACGTATGGGATATACGATGTATGTGTATGTGTGATATGCACGTATGGGATATATGATGTATGTGTATGGTGATATGCACGTATGGGATATATGATGCATGTGTATGGTGATACACACGTGTGGGATATATGATGCATGTGTACATGCGATATGTACATATGGGATATATGATGTATGTGTATGGTGATATGCACGTGTGGGATATATGATGCATGTGTATGGTGATACACACGTGTGGGATATATGATGCACGTGTATATTTGATTAGTTCTGTTTCTCTGGGGAACCTTGGTACACCCAGCACCTAGACTAAAACAATGGTAAACATTTGCCTTACGAGCATGCTCTCTCTCTCCCTGTATAGACGTACATATATAAAAGTTTCTTAAAGTAATTGTAATCTAGCCACAAACATCACGACCATGACACCTCAAGCATAAGTAGCTCAGCAAGCTCAGCATTCATCTCCAGAAGTGGAGGACATTTTCCAACAAAACTACACTCCATTACCCACCTAGCTACGTCAACAGTCATTCCCTGATAGCATTGAGAGCCTAATCCATGTTTGATTTTCACCAAGTCCCCCCAAAACTACCACTGCTGTTTGTTCAGGCCAAGATCTAATCCAGCCCTGGGCTTTGGGACTGTCTCTGAGTCCTTTAAAGTTTACAACGGCTTCTTCCTCAGCAGCCTCCGGATCTTTCCCCCAAGCCTCTGACTTGCGTCAGGAGCCTGGGTCACCTGCAGGAAGGTGCCGTCCCGCCTGCTCCACTCTCACCTGTCCTCCCAGGACCTGGAGGTCCGAGCCGAAGGCCTGAGGATTCCAGAGAATCTGCCCCAGGTGGTGCCGGAGGCCGTGCACCCCTGTGGCCTGCACGGAAGTCACACGATGTCTCCTTAGTGAGGCGAAGGTCACTGGCGGACAGCCAGATACTTCCATTTGCTCTGTCGTTTGAATATTTGTGTCCTCCCCAAAACTCATGTTGAAACTTAGTCCCCAGCGCGGCAGTATTAGAAGGTGGGGCCTTTGGGAGGTGACCAGGTGGTGCCAGCTCTGCCCTCATAAACTGGATGAACACCTCACCAAAGAGGGTCACACAGCACTCCCCCTCCCCCTTCAGCTCTTCTGCCATGTGAGGACACAGCGCTTGTCCCCTCTGGAAGACACAATGACAAGGCACCGTCCCAGAAGCAGAGAGAGCAGCCCCCACCAGACACTGAATGCCGGCAGCTTGCTCTAGGACTTCCCAGCCCTCGGAACTGTGAGGAAATAAATTTCTATTGTTTATAAATTACCAGTCTGTGCTATTTGTTATAGCAGCAGAAACAGACTAAGACATCTTCGTACAGTTATGTCTTCTCTTTGCAACTAGCAACCAACTGTGGGTGCCCTGGGGCCACCCAGTTCCCAGCAAACACTCTGCTCCTGGCCAGAGTGTCTGTGGACGGTCCTTGCCTGAATCACCGTTTCACCAAGTGTTGCCAAATGGCAGGTTTCTCATTGTGCAGCCCCTAAAACCACCCCAAGGAACACACCTCCTGGTAGTCACACCCATGTGCCACCCCTTCCTCTAGAGCTGCGGTCCCCAAGCCCCCAGCCTCGGCCCATCACAGTCTGGGGCCTGTTAGGAAACGGACCTGGCATCACCGCCTGAGCTCCGCACCACCCACGACACCCCCAGCCCCATCCCCCGTCTGTGGAAAAATTGTCTTCCATGAAATCGGTCCCTCATGCCAAAAGGGCTGGTGACCACTGCTCTAGAGTGTGGGCTGGACCCGGTCATTTGCTTCTGACAAATAGATTAAGGTGAAAGTGACGGGAGGTTCCTTCCTCCCTTCTGTGCTTGGGCTGCAGAACTGGCGGCGTCTCACCCTCCCTTGCTCTCTGCTATTGACAGCATCCTACGGAGAGGCCCAGGCGGCCAGAGAGCAACTGAGGCCCTCGTCCACCCCCACAAGGCACGGAATCTGCCTCAGTCACTAAGTGAACTTCCCCGTGGGCCCTCCCGGTTGAGCCCGCAGAGGAGACCACAGCCCCGAACGCTGAGGGCAGCCCGGGGAGACCCTGAGCCGGGAGGCTCAGCACAAAGCCATGCTCAGACTTCTGCCCTGTAGAAACGGCGCGGCGACAGACGCTGTTGGCTTGTTGTCTGCGTGTATTCATGCAGTGCCGGTTATTGCTGGCCGTACGTGTTGCACGGCACATTTTGAGAAAATTCCCAAAGATAAACATACTTTAAAAGCTACAGTTTTTAGCAATGTAACATATCAAATGTTTTTTAAAAACAGTTTTGGTACCAAACCTTAACTACGACGAGAATACTATCTATAAAACCTCCAAATACTGGTGCACTGGTTTTGCCTGTCTTTCTGTGTCCTTATCTGCCCTTCTCTGGGAAGACGATCTCTTTCCTTCATCAGACGGGACTGCTTAGGAGCTACAGAGAGATTCTTAATTTTGTTTCTTCTTTAGTCAGTTTTGTCCATTTATATTTTCCTAGCAAGGTTTTCATTTCATTGACGTTTTCAAACTTCATGGCTTACACTTTTTTAACACTCTGTTTGGAGGCAATTTTAGACTCATAAGAGGCTGCAAAGCAACGCACAGGACGGCCCCGCCAGCATCCTGCGTGACGCTAGGGCGGCCTCGATACCAGGAGGCCACGCTTGTCCACACCACGGGCCTGTTCAAATTCCACCAGTTACACATGCGCTTGTGTGTGTGTTTCTGCGTGATCACATCACATGCGATTCACGTGACACACGTGCATCTTCAGGGAACCACGGTCACATGAAGAATGGCAACTGCCCCACCCCCACGGACCCCTCCTGCCCCCGCAGCCCCTGGCCCTGCCGCCACCAGTCAGTTCTCCAGCTCCAGCAGGAATGTTGTATAATAACCGTCAGATGGTCCACGGCCCGCGCCACTCAGCGTAACTCCCGGGGTCTGCCCGCGTGGCTGCGCGTATCAACGCTGTTCTTGCCTGTGGCTGAGCAAGAGTCCCTGCCATGCACGCCCGCGGTGTTCAACCACTCACTTTGTAAGGCACGTTTTGGTTGTTGCCGGTTTGGGGCTATCACAAATGAAGCTCGGTGAATATCCACGTGCGGTTTTCTGAATGGGCATAAATTTTCATTTCTTTTGGACAAATGCCCAAGAGTGTGATTGCCGCCGTCGCGCTGATCTGTAAGAAACCGCCAACTTCATATTCTCTTGCGTTGCTTTTGCCTCCCACGGATCTGCACGTGGCCCCTGTTTCGTGGCCCTACGTGGCGTTTGTTTTGCCGTGGTCTGATCCACCCGACATTGCTAGTTTATGAATCTTTCCGAGGAAGCTGCTGGCTCCGGCCGCTCCGTGGCATCTCCCCCTCCGCTGGTGCCGCTCGTCTTCACTCCCGATGTCTCCTCCGTTCCGCGTCGTCTGGGCTGATTCTGCGTCCTCAGCGCCGCCAGCGGGCGCCCTGTTTCCTCCCAAACTCTGCTTCCGCATCCCGCGAGTTTTTAACATGATTTTTCCAGTATCATTCACTTCTAGTATTTTAAAATTTCCATCACAATTTCTCGTGCCTCCCATCAGTTGTTTGGGATGAATGTTCTCAACTATCTTGTGGTTATCGACTTCTGATCGCTCTGGTGGCGGGAGAGATGCCGGCTGAGACTGGCCCGGGATGGGCAGTGGGCCTTGAGGGGCACCGCGGGGAGGACAGCCTGGCCCTGCCCTCCATGTCCTCATCCTGAGTGGACACGACCCCACGAGAGCCCCTCCTCCCCGCACACCCGCTGATCGGGTGGGTGGGGGACACCTTCAGCCCACCGTGGGCCCCCACCTGCCCAAGCCCGGGAGACAGGCCTGGCGCTGTCAGGAGCAGCTGTCCTACTCTGGTCCCAAAGCTGCGCCTCGAGCACCCCGGCCGGGCTGGCCACACGCTTCCCAGGGTGCCCCAGTGACCCCAGACCTAAGCCAGGGCTCCGCTCAGTGCCTGTCCTCCCGGGAGCCTCCTCCTGGCAGTAGGCCCTTCCTTCCCGCTGGGTGTGCGCGGGCCACTGGGGTTTCCCACCCTGGACAGCACACTGCCGAGACCCCACGTGGACGGGCGTGCAGGGGCTCTGACAAAGCCAGCCACGTCCTTGTCCTTGGCCGGGTGCTGGCTCTGCTGGACCCACACGTGTACAGTGTACACGCTCTTCCGTGCACGTGGGCACGTCTCACAGTTTTACGGACGTGAGGGCAGCGTGGAGGCCTGGCGATGCCGCCCCCAACCCCTCTGCCTGTCTGGTCTCCAGCGCCAGCGGTAACGGCCTGCGGAGGGGGCAGGAGGGTTGCTGGGAGCTGAGCGCCAGGGCAACCGCTTCCCAGGCACTGCCCCCCCGCCCTAGGAGAGCCCCGGCGCCATCCTGTGCTGTTTCACATGTAAGGAAACTGAGGCACAGCTGTCAGGAGGAGGCAGCCGGGCCATGTGGGCTTCTCACTGGCCGACAGCAGGGGCAGGGCCTCGGGCGGTGGAGGTCACGCTCCCCAGCCCCCACGCACCATGCCCGAGGGTCGGGGTGAAGCCCAGGCACGTGTGTGGGGCTCCCATCCCACCTTCCACGAGGCACGACAGCTGCTTCTCCCCACCGCTCTCGGGCACCTCCTCCCTGCACGTCTCCAGGCAGTGGGGACAACGGCAAGAACTGCCGTGGTTGCACCGTTGTCCTATGAGAAAGGTGACAGTGGCCAGGGGGCCGTAGGGCTCGGTTGGCAGGTCCGAGAGGCC
The DNA here is from genome assembly GCA_028533085.1 of Varecia variegata. Classification (NCBI taxonomy): domain Eukaryota; kingdom Metazoa; phylum Chordata; class Mammalia; order Primates; family Lemuridae; genus Varecia; species Varecia variegata. The sequence continues at coordinate 179,674,559 of CM052438.1, forward strand.
CCTCCTGGCCCCCAAGTGGGTGCTGGTCAGGGACCCCCGTGCCTCCCCCCACAGCTTTCGGGGCCCGTTCACTTCCAGGCCGTGGGACCCAGATTCCCAAACGGCAGAGGAGGAGGGGGAGGCGCCGGGCAACATCAGCAGCCTCCAAAGGGCTGGGCCGGTTGGAAACAAGGCCCGGGAAGGGCCAGCTGGGCCTGCGTCCTCGCCACAGGCCCAGAGCCCCTGAGAAGACCACGGGTGTCCCCTTCTGCGTCCTCAGTGGAATCACCCACAACACTCTGCTCACAGCAATCTGGGCTTTTCCCACCCTTGATTTTGGCCACAAGTCCAGGACGCGAGAGGGTGGGCGTTTCCTGGCACGCACCTGCCAGCCCCTGCCAGCCCCTGCGGCCTCTGCCCACTGCCCAGCTCCAAAGCGGCTTCCACGCTTCTGGGTACTTGCGGCAGCCACACCCCTTGTCTTGGTACCATTCCTGTCTCAGTCCCTCTGTGCTCCACTGACAGAATGCCACCGGGCAATTCACAAACCACAGACGTCCACTTCTCACGGTTCCGGATGCCGGGAGTCTGGGGCCAGCACTTGGCGTCTGGCGAGGGCCTTCCCGCCGGGTCCTCGTGGACAGAGGGCGGAAGGGCAAAGGGGGCCAAGCGGGTCCCCCCTTTGTAAGGGCACTCGTCGTCTCCATGGGGCGGAGGCCTCGTGGGCAGCTCGCCTTCCAAAGGCCCCGCCTCTTCGTGCCGGAGCGCTGGGGGTCGAGTTTCAGCAGGAATCTGGGACGGACACAGCGCAGCCCATGGAGCCCGACGGTGCACGCGGCACGCCGAGACCAGGCATCTCTGCCCCGCTCGGCTCAACAGCGGCTGCCAGGAGGCTCTCGGGCCTGAATGGGCCTTAATCTGATCTTTGTCCTGTGCCGAGTGACCCAATCCAGGCGTTTGATTGGACCTTTGTCTCACAAAGCTTTTAAAATCCCGACTCTTGAGGCAATTGGCTTTTCTGACCCTGTGACGTTCTGAATTTCCAGGCCATCGCTACACACGCCATCCCCGCTCGTGTGGGGCAGCCTGAGCTCAGGCGCTCCCGCTCGGCCCTTCCCAGCAGCCGGCAGCGCCAGCGCATACAACGCGCTCTTTCCAACTCCTGCCTCGGGCTGCGGGCTCAGGTGTTTGTGTCCTGCCTCCCAGGTTGCCAGGACTGTTTGTTACCAAATCTCTGCCCAGCGTCACATGGGTCCCTGTCGTTTCAGCCTCCACTGTCACTGTCACCGCCGGTACCTGGGCTGCCCAGGCAGTGCCAGGTCATCCCACAACGTAGGCTGGTCCTTCCCGACCGATCTGAAGCAGGTGCTACCGTGGCAGGAAACACAGGTTCACAAACACCTGCAGCATCTCCGCGGTGCACAGCGAGCTGTCCCTGCTCGGGGCTCTGGCTCAGCTTGCCTGACCTCGGCAAGGTCGATAGATCACACGCCCTCAGGACGTGTCCAGGCTGGCGTTGGAACGAGGAGGGGTGCAGGACTGGGGTCACTGACACAGCCCGTCGTGGGAGGACAGGTGACTCGGCGTTTTGGTCAGTAAGTCACTGGGCCAGGGGAGGCACAACCAGCCCGTCGATCAGAGACTGGGCCTGGAGGGGGACGCAGGGACTGGAGGGCTTTGGGTGGCGGACGACGTGTTTTATGAGTGAGAAGAAGAGACAACACCATATGTTCACCACCGTTTCTTCTCCCAGGCAAACAGAAAGCCCAGGGTGGTCACGTGGGGGTCATGTGACTGCATTCTGACCAACGGGGAGCAGGAGGAAGTGATGCAACTACTTCCCACGTGGTCCTTCCCCTTCCAGGGTGACCTTGAGGCCAAATGGTCCCCAAGCCAGAAGAAGAGCTGCTCAGCCCATGTTAGACCACATGCGAGTGAAGCACCTGGGATCAGGCTGTGTCTGTGACGGCCACTTAGCCTCATTCCGAAGTGCGGCCCCTGGACCAGCCGCGCGCCTGGGAAGGTGGCAGGAACGCAGATCCCCAGGCCCTGCCCAGCCCTCCACAGTCCCTGACGCAGGCGGGGCCCCGCGGTGCAGGTTGACAGGCCCTCAGGGAGCCCCACGGCTTGTCCCACTGACAAGGCGCCGAGGACACTGGCCAGAGTGTGCTTAAGGCGAAGAACCCAGTGTCCCGGCCGTGCAGGCAACCACGTGCGGGGAGGAGGCCGTCGCCGTGGCAGAGTGGCTCGCCCACGGCAGAGCAGGTGAGCGCCGTGGACACAGGGAGGGTTGGAAGTGGGGAGGGGTTTGGATTCTACGTCTCAGAAACGGAGCCGAAGGTTGAAAAGGTCCAACAGGCGCCAGTGGGCACAGTGGTGGGGGTGAGGGCTGTGGGACGTGCGGGTCAGGGGTCGGGGGGCCACTGCGTCAGGTGGCCTGTCCCCCCAGGATGGATACGGGAATTGGGAGATGAGCACGAGGGGGTCTCATCCACGCCCTGCTGTCTTCTAGCATCAGACGCTGGAGCAGCTCCAAGGACACTGAGTACAGCCAGTGTTCTCCGGAGGAACAGCCAAGAGGACGTGCGCGTGCACACAGACAGGGCCTTGCTGTAAGGACTGGCGTGCACGGTTACGTGGCTGAGGACCCCGGGACCCGCAGCCAGCAGGAGACCCAGGAGGGCCCACGGTGTAAGTTCCCGTCAAAAAATCTGCAGGCTCAGGACCCAGGAAGGGCCGCTGTTTCAGTTCGAGTGTGAAGGCAGGAAAAGCCACTGTCCCCACTCAGGCAGGCAGGCGGGTGCCTCTCACTCAGGCTTTGCTCTATTCAGGCCTTCGATGGGTCCCATGAGCCACTCGGGGAGACCCAAGGGTTGCAGGCGGTGGTTCCCCTCATGTCTCCCGTTCCCGGAGGATGCAACAGGCCACTGCAAACCGCAACGGGGAGTTTTACTCTTACGTGTCATCCTGACGGGGCCATGGGGTGCCCAGACGTCACTCTGGCTGCAGCCATGGGGGGTTTCCGGACGAGACAGGCATTCGAATCAGCGGGCCGAGCGGAGCAGACGCCCCCCCCGGGAGGGGCCCCAGGCCATTGCCGAAGACCTCAGAACGGCAAGATCAAGTACAGGCAAACGCGCCCCCCCTGCCCCACGGTCTCGGAGCTGGGACGCCGTCTCCTGCCTGCAGAGTCAACGGGAACTTACGGCCCCGGCTCCCGGGACTCCAGCTTGTGGGTGCCGGTCGTGGGACTTCGCGGACTCCATGACCACGTGAGCCGGTTCCTGTAACAATGCCTCTTGTGTACGTGTGGCTAACATGGAGCTCAGCGGCCCCCTGCAGCCGCCGTGCCGGCCGGGACCCTGCTGGAGCAGAGTGACGCGCACTGGGTCGGCGTGTGGCCACCGACGGGCAGAGGAGTTCCAATCCACCCGTGTTAAAAAGGAGCCCGGACGTCTTCAGGCCATCGTCATTCTACCATTGCCCCGGGGGAGGCACACGAACGGACCCCCGGGAGAGGCTATGTGAGGTGGTCTTGGCACCATGTGTATATGTCCGCCAGGGAAGGAGCTAACCCATGCGACAACGTGGCCTCAGAGGGTGACGTCACCAGCCTCCGGCCTTGGCCACCCAAACTCTGGCCCGCTGGGCTCGCGGACGGAGGAGCTTCGGTGGCAGAGATGCAGGCTGTGCGTGGGGCCAGGACACGGCCCCACCCACCCAGGCTGACCAGCTGCTGCTGCTGCAAACGTCCAACTCAGCTGCCGCCGAGCCCCCACCATGGCGCCACCCGTTCCGGAGACCAGTCAGCAGCGGGCGGCAAGCTGGTGCCACTGGGGACTCCTCCCCACGGGGCCACAACGCACCTTCCCTGGAAGTGACACGTGTTCCAGGTTGGCCGTCCCTGGCCGCAGGGTCTCAGCCAACCCCACCCTCTGGGGACTGATGAAGCGTCCCATCCACCAGCACAGGGGCTGAGCAACAGTGCCTTGGACCAAGGGACCCGCTTGACGACACGGGTGGGCGGTGCGGCAGGGCCACGCGGCCACAGGTCTCTGGTGTCCTCAGAGACCGCACCACTCGGAGCCGCCGGTCCCACAGCGCCGTGGAACGGCCTTTTGAGAGTCCACCGAGGCCAGCTTGGTTATGCCATTTAAGGATGGGGAGTCTCGCTGTGCAAGGCAGCCATCACCCTAGCCCGCAGCCACCGTGGGGGCTGTGTCCCCAACAAGGCTGGGAGCAGAGGGCAGGAGCAGGAGTGGCCTCAGGTGCTGTCACCCTCAGCGGCCCCTGGGGGTTTTGCACTTGTCCCCTGCACTGTATGCTGCCTGGGTCACAGGTCCTGGTTTCCAGAGGAGGACAGTTCCACCCGTGGGCAGAGAGACCCCTGGACTTTAGGTACAGAGAGTGCCTGGTCACTTTGTGTTCTTTTGTCCCCAAAGACCAGCAGGCAAAACAAGTGGGCCCCAAACTGGGAGGGGAGACCAATGGCCGTCGGGAAGCAGCAGGACTCAGTTACACGCGGTGGGGCGGAGTGACATGGTGCCCGGGACTCAGTTACACGCGGTGGGGCGGGGTGACGTGGTGCCCGGGTCTCAGTGACACGCGGTGGGGCGGGGTGATGTGGTGCCCGCGTCCACTGGGGAGTCGGGGCCCTTGCTGTTTCCCTGCCTGATTAGCTGGTGAGGGGACGAGGGTGGCAGCCCAGGCCTGCAAAGGGTGGTGACCAGACCCCGCACTGACGAGGGTCCCAGTCAGCCCACCAGGGAGGCCACGGAGACCAGAGGTGTCCTCCGCGAGGGCAGTAGCAACAGAGGAAGGAAGGGCTGTGTCAGCCGCGGCCAAGGCCAGCTGCCCTCTGGGCTCGTTAGCGCACACGTCAGCCAGGGTTTCCACAGAACAGCCAAGGGACAGACGGATAGATCAGTGATAGACAGATGACTGATGGATGATGGATAGATGATACACAGACAGAGTCCGAGGCCAGAGGACCAGGGCTCTGCTGTCGGAGGGAACGAGAGGGTGTCCTGGTCCGAGAGAGATAGGTCCCCCTGCTCTGCCCCACCTCAACCCGCCACATGGTGCCTCGCGTCAGGAGGACAGACCGTCCTTCCTCAAGCCGCCAATTCAAATGCCCTGATGGACACGCCGGAGGGAACGCCCTGCCAGCCGTGGTGGCGGGGATTCGGTGTCACCTCGACCAGACTAAATGACACCCAGAGAGCTGGTGAGGCGTCATGTCTGGGTACGTCTGGGAAGGTGTTTCCAGAAGAGACTGGCATTTGAGTGAGTGGACTGAGTGCGTGTCTCAGTCTGTTTGTGTCGCGGCAAGAAAACACCCATAACTTCGTCATTTACAACACGGAAATTTACCTTTTCACCATTCCAGAGGCTGGGAAGTCAAAGGTCAAGGCACGGCGGGCTCACGTCTTGCGGGGGACCCCATCTCCGCTTCCAAGATGACATTGTGCCTCGTCCAGGGCACTAATGCCGTGTCCCCGCGGCGGGTGGTGGGAACGTGATGCGGGGGCGACTGTCCCCAGAGCCTCTCACAGGGGCATGAGCCTGTTCGCAAGGACAGAGCCTCACGCCTTCGTCGCTTCTCGAAACGCCCCACTGCCGAGGTGTCACATCTCAACATGAATTTTGGACGAGGCGCACGCAAGTCGCAGCGGTGAGGAAGGCCTGCCTCGCCCAGGCTGGGAGGCCACCGCTCAGCAAGCCTTGGCCCGGGTGGAGGAAAAAGGCCGAGAAAAGGCAGCCTGTCCTCCCTCTCCCCTGGGGCAGGGACACCGTCCTGTCCTGCCCGCACAGCAGAACTCCGGCTGGTCCAGCCTTCCGGCTGAGGCTGGCACCTGCAGGTCCCCATGCTCTCGGGCCCTGTCCTCGTCACCGCTTCCCGGGTCTTCAGCTCACAGGTAGCGTGTCTGGCAATTCTCAGCCCCATAACCGCGTGAGGCAGTCGCCAGAGTAAATCCCCTCCCACCTATTCATCTACCTACCTACCTACCTGCCTACCTACCTACCTATCTACCTACTTACCTACCTATCTACCTACCTACCTACCTATCTACCTATTCATTCATCTACCTATCTACCTACCTACCTACCTATCTACCTATTCATTCATCTACCTATCTGCCTACTTACCTATCTACCTACCTAGCTACCTAGCTACCTATTCATTCATCTACCTATCTACCTACTTACCTATCTACCTACCTACCTATCTACCTATCTACCTACCTACCTATCTACCTACCTACCTACCTATCTACCTACCTACCTACCTATCTACCTACCTACCTACCTATTCATTCATCTACGTACCTACCTACCTATCTACCTACCTACCTACCTACCTATCAATCTACCTACGTACCTATTCATTCATCTACCTACCTACCTACCTATCTACCTACCTACCTACCTATCTATCTACCTACCTACCTATTCATTCATCTACCTACCTACCTACTTAGGTACCTACCTACCTACTTACCTACCTGCCTTTCCATTCATCTACCTACCTATCTATCTACCTACCTACCTATCAATCCATCCGTCTGTATCTACCCGTCCACCTACCTATCTAGACCCTATTTGCTCTCTCTCTAGAGCACCCTAATACAGACTGAGCTATAAAAGTAAAAAAGTTTATTTGATCTTTTCAGAAGGACAGAGAGAATGAGAGAGAGAGAGAGAGAAAGAGAGAGAGAGACAGGGGAGAGAGGGGAGACAGCGTCCCAAAGAAAGTGGTGTCCGCAGTGAGGCCGGGTGCCTCGCTAATTTTAAGGGGGACAAAGAGAAGAAAAATGGTGACGCAGCCAGTTGATAACAAAAGCGGCAGCAGGTAGATAATAAAAATTGTAAGGATGTCAAAGTCCAAGAGTTAGTTTTTTGCCTTTTTTTGGAGCAGGGGTTATCACAGGAGATGTGACTCTGTCCTTGAGATATGGCTGAGGCTGTAGGTTGTTTTTCTGTTTATTTAGGAATTTTGTAAAAGCATATTTTTAGAAAAACAATTTCGAAAGAGAGATTTATATTTATATCTCTGTTTCTGTTCATTTAGCTTTTTCAGAAGTTGTGTAAAGTAGAACAACTCTCGGCTTCCTGTTGGTCAGACAATTCACAGGACTGATCTTTGGCTGTTGTTGGGGAAGTTGTAGGATTAGGTATTTTTTTGTTGTTGTTTTGTAAGACTGCACCTTTTATTTTCTTCTTTTTTTGATTAAAATTTAATTTCTATTTAAAAGGAATTCAGAAAATTGAGGGTCAGGGGTGGAGGTATTTTTTTTAAACTGTTTTTTGCTGGCTGTGGATGAGCGATGCCCTTCCGACAGTTCATCTGGATTATCAAGGGGGGACTGAAAATGGACGGTGTTGACAGTTAGGTTCAAGGGGGAATGGGGCTTTGTCGGAGAGAAGCAGCTAAGGCTTGAATTTGGTTTTGCATAAATGTTATTAGATAGTGGAGAATGCAGAGTCTGAAAATGAGGCCAAAAGTAGAAACACAAGGGGCCTAATAAAGGCGCTGACCGAGAGAATTAGGACTAAACATGGATTTTAAAATCTCACCAGTCGAAGCAGTCAGAAGGTGTCTGTTTATGGAGTGTGTATCTGTCCTCTTTAGAATGTTTTTAAAGTTAGTTTGTATTTCTTTTTGACTGATTAGTAAAGAAATAGGAAATAGCATTGTATACGTGTCTCCCTTATTTTCAAAGACAGTCTTTGTGCAGAAAAGACTGAATTAAGTAAATCAGCGGTGTGGGAGGCAAGTCCAGCTACTATACCAATTATTGCAAGGGTGACAAAGGCCTCAGGCTTGGCGCGGCGGTGTGAGGGATCAATGGCACAGGCACAGTGTCATCGAGAGAGTGGGGTTAGGGAGCGTGCCCGCCGGAGCGCAGTTCCAGTTCCCTCGGCCGGGAGGCACAGATGAGCATTTGATCCATAAGGAAAATAAGTTTGATTTCTGGGATTTAGGCAAGTATCAGTGGATATATTGAAATAAGGTCTCGTAAGGTGGCCCCTAAAGTGCCCTGTGCCTTGATAAGTGGACGCTAAAGTCACGTCAGCCAACGGAGGCCAGCATGAGGTACACTTAGGAACAGCGGAGAGGCTATGTATGTGCCCAGCGGAAAGAAGGAACAGTCGGGTTCCATCCCACTGCAGACGCCTGCCCTGCGAGGTTTTTAGTTTCCCACATTCCTGGCAGTTGATGTTACCAGGTTGGAACCAAAAGTTATGTCCCTTAAAGGGGCACGATCACGGAGGTGGGGGACAAATGGTATTTTCCGAGCAACCTGTCTGGGTCCAATGGGTGGTAACATTATGGGGTTTAGGAAAGTATTGCTGTGAAAGGAATTCGAGCAGGCGCTGTGACCCAAACGCGGCCAGTAGACAATTGGAAACGGCAATCTCAAGCTGGGGAGCCATCAGAGAACTTTCCCACCAAAGGGCCCGGGAGAGATGAACTATTGGGCACAGGGGGGCTTGCAGTGAGACTGAGGGGACACCGCTCCCTGGAAATTAAGCTTATCTCTATAGTACAGATGGCTTGAGAGGAGCCAGTCTCTTTCCAGTCGAGATACTGGGTTCATAGTGGACCCCATGTTATCAGAGTAGGAGAGATTACATAGGGCCCTGGCTGACTCCATTCACCAGGTGGGACAGTGGGACAAGCCCCTTTTGTGGAGAGAGATGGGTGCATAGCCAACAGTTTGCATAGGATTGAGAAGGGTCAGCAATTTTAAGAAGGCGGAGGGCCCCTTGGACCACAGGCAAAGAGGGATGCTACATTATGCCTGCGGTGGGGGTGGGAACAGTCAGACTATTCCTGTGGGAGGAGGGGAATGAGCCTGGTACCTGAGTGAGGCAGAAGCATAAGAACAGCGAGCTGTCCCTATACCACTGCACAGCAACGCTCACGGTCCTGAAGCTCATGTCGGGTAAACCGGAGTCTGGTGTCCATGATGGGCTGGACTTTCAGGGAGTTCACGGTGGGTGGAAGCAGGTTCTGGAGGGTCTGTAGGTTTGAGTCTGGAGAGATGACCCTCGGACGGCATTCCCAAAGCTCAGCTATAGTGGTAGAAGCAGCGAGAATTATTTAAAACATTGGAGGCTCACGCCTGTAATCCTAGCACTCTGGGAGGCCGAGGCGGGTGGATCGCTCGAGGTCAGGAGTTCGAGACCAGCCTGAGCAAGAGCGAGACCCCATCTCTACTAAAAATAGAAAAAAATTATCTGGCCAACTAAAATATATATATATATATATATACACAAAAAAATTAGCCGGGCATGGTGGCGCATGCCTGTAGTCCCAGCTACCTGGGAGGCTGAGGCAGTAGGATCGCTTGAGCCCAGGAGTTTGAGGTTGCTGTGAGCTAGGCTGACGCCACGGCACTCTAGCCCGGGCAACAAAGCGAGACTCTGTCTCAAAAAAAAAAAAACATTGGAGGGGAGCCCAGGGTGTTCCGGGAAGTCCTTGAGTAAAATCTAGTCTCTAGGCTGTAAGCGTTGCGGTCCCTTTAAGAAGCTGTGCAGTGAGTTGTACTGGGCACGTAGGCGCCAGGTGGGGCGGAGAAAGATGACAAGGGAACCAACGGAACTTACTAATTCCATTTCTTGAAATCGTCTTTTACAGCAGTTTTGTATGTGGGATAGCGCTTAGGCCTGGAGAGGATGAATCATGTCAGGCCAGGTGGAATTTAATCATCTAAATCCTGGAGATAACTTTGTTATTTATTTAATACTTCAGTGGCTTTGAAAACAAAGCAAGAGAGTAATGTTTTAAATAAAAGTCACGAAAATATTTTCAGTTCTTTCCATGACATTTTTCTAAAGAAGCAAATCTTGGACTGCAGCTGATTATAAATTGTTGTTTAGGAAGAACCAAAGTGAACAACCACCTTCCGTGGGTGGAAACGGCCTCGCAGTAGTCGGGGTTACGGATGAAAAGGAGACTGGGTGATTTCGGTGGCACCCAACTGAGTAGATACAGTTATCACTGGTGATATGTACCACGGCCTGCCAGAACCTTAGGAATCTCACGCAGCCTTGGGCAGATACTTAGAATATATTCATATAAATATAACTCAAAGAAAGTTAAATACCATTTTATATTTGACAATGCCTTTCTGTATGGTCTAACACACCAATAAACATAATAAGTTTTTTCTTGGCCTTCTAGTGTCTCCACTATTAAAAGCTAATTTGAAGTTAAAAGAACAAATCCAGAAGTTTGCTCTTAGAAAGCCTGTCAAACATTACAGGTCTAAAGCATTTGTTTAAATGGAATCACAGGTCACTTCTGAAACAGCAGCTTTCATTTACCCGAGAGTGACAGTCTGCAGGAGACTCGCAGGCCAATGCAGATGGTATCCGGGTGTAAACTTCAACCCGCAGTTTCCTAGTAGTTAAAACCCAACAGAAATAACACAGGGATTATTCTGACAAAGGATAAAATCTTGTCTCCCTTAGGCCAGTCACCAAAGAGGCAAAGAAAATTTTCTATAGTACGACTGTCATCAGTGGCCATCTCCTACGTAGCCACTTTCATTGATGTATCGATTATGATCGTAAACATTTAGACTAATAATTTTAAAACTAGTTTCATTTATCAAAGGTTACCAAGGTCACGTGAACTAAAAGGCATGTGAGCTCCTTCAATGTCCTTAATAAAATTTGATGTAAGCGCTGATGTTTTCTTTAAGTCAATTAATTAGAGCTCTTTCACATATTTTGGTTGTGACAATCACATACACATGACAAACACGGACACGCAAGTGTACAGACATATAGAAGGAGACACTCTTAGGTGGAACAAGGCAGAAGGTTCTACAGTTTGAAAGCTCGGAGCACACCAAGGAAAACGCTGCGTGCAGACTTCCAGTCAAGCTTCCTCCCGAAGTCAGAGGGAGGAGCGTGAGTTCTTCCCCCAGTGGGGGACTGGGAAGCACTAAAGGGTGGGCAAAGACTTTATCCGCCAGTGGACAGAGAAGCCGTGGGACACACAGGGGTCTGTACTAACCTTGCACTCTGACGATGGGGACAGGAGAGGGAAAGAGGACGTGGCTCCCGTGTTCCTACCTGTGCCGGAGAGTCGCCCAAGGCGCGGCCATCCCGGGGTGTCCAAGTTCGGTCTGTTCCGCAGCCTGACGCGCCGTCAGACGGCAGCGGTTGCCGAGGGTCCGTGGGTGTGGAGGACGCCGTCCAGGGCGGGGCAGCCAGGTCGGGAAGGCAGGTGCGAGGTCCTGCTCTAGGAAGAGGGCACGAGTCATTCCAGCGCCCTTGCTTTGTCAGAGGGGGCACGGTCCTGGCGGAGCCCATTTCCTGGGGCATTTTACTCCAGGGACCCAACTGGTGACAGCTAAAGCAGGGTGCAGTTCCCGGAGAGGGTCGCAGTCCTGATGTCCTCTTGCCCCAGCCCGTGGGGCTCTTACCTGTCTCTGGGGAGACTGTCCTGCTTTCGGGGCTCCTGTGGGTCCCACCTCTTTCCCTCTGCCCCTCCCCGTCCCCGCTATGAACCACCGTGAAGGCCAAGTTTAAAGTTGCACTCGTGGAGTCTACGGCCCCTTTTCCAGTTTTGGGAGTTTATGCTGTGTACGGGGCCGACCGGGAGACGAAGTGCCTGGCCAAGAGGGACTGTCCCTCCCTAGCGTCAGGATCTAGACGGGGAAAGAGGAGAAAGACTCGAACAGGAAAAGGCTGGTGTTTCACCCCGGCTTCCCCGATCTGGGTGCTGTCGACAGCCCCGTCTGGCCCTGCCGCCCAGAAAGGAGCGGGTGCGCAGGGCAGGGAGTCCCAAACGGCCAGCCGGGGTGGTGCGGCCAGGCGGGAGCAGCAGAGGCGAAGAGGAGGAAGGAGGGACAGGGGACCCGAAAGAGAAACAGCACCTAGGAAGTGAGGCCGGGAGAGAGGCGCAGGGGTGAGAAGTGAGGCGGCAGGCGGAGCCACGGCCAGGACGTGCAGGAGTTCAGAGAAGGTTTGAGGGGAGAGACGAGACCCCTGGGTGGCCCGCAACGACAGAGGGCAGGAGGCCTCATGCAGAGATACGTTCTCGGGCCAAGTTTCCTGGTCATTTAATTTACTGAACGTCTGGGCCGGGGCCAATGAGTCCTGAAGTTGCCCATGACGACAACCAGGAGGAAGAAAAGGACGTTTTAGGGAGGGTCACATGTGGAAATAGAAGTCTGAGAGGGCGTCCCCAACTCAGATGGCCACTGAAGAAGGTCTGATCAGACATCAGGCGTCCCCCGACGTCACACCAAAACCTAGTGATCTGGGCCAGAGACCGGGCGTCCCCGAACTATGGCTCAGACTGTGACCTTGAAGTCTTCCCCGTAGCCCGGCGTCCCTGGGTCTGGGTGAAGACTGATGGGGACAGTGTGCCCCCGTGCCACCCTCCTGTGTGGCAGACCCAGCGCCGGGTTTCCACTGACCAAACAAGAAAGCTGCCACTCTCCACCTCGTGCACGTGACCATTCCCAAAGGTTCCAGGGACCGAGCGACTCACCGAGTGCTGAGTGATTCGAAGGCACCGAGTGTCTGAGGAACTGCGCAGAGGAGGGAGCAGTTTCGAGACTGAAGCAGCTCCCCGTCCCGAGGTGGAGAAATGAGAGAACGAGACAGTTCCCCCACCCCTCACGGGGGACAAAAGTGACTTCTCCCCATGTGGAGGCAGAGAAAGGTCCCCGGGCGGGCCACCACATGACAGGGTGGAAGGGCTGGCAGGTGCTCACGGCACAGGTGGAGAAAGATTTCTCACTCAGAGATTAAGATATGAAAGTAAAAAAGTTTGTTTTATCTTCTCAGAAGGACAGAGAGAATGAGAGAGAAAGAGAGACGGGTGGGGGAGCGAAGAGAGCAGGGAGATGTCATGACATCCCAAAGAAACAGAAGGGGGCCAGCAGCGAGGCAAGTCGCTGATTTTAAGGGAGACGCAGAGAGGAAAAAATAGTGACCACCGTCAGTTGGTAACAAAAGCGGCAGCAGGAAGATAACAAGAACAGCTAGGGTGTCCAAGTCCAAAAGTTGGTTTCCTGCCCTTCCTTGGAGAAGGGACCATCATCGCAGGAGACGTGACTCTATCCTCGAGAGGTGGTTGAGGCTGGAGCTCGTCCTCCTGCTCAGCAACTCTGGAAAAGCAGATTCTCAAATAAACAATTTCAAAAGACAGAGATTTCCATCTTTCTTCCGTTCATTAGGCTTTTTCAGAAGTTGTGCAAAACAGAACTCCTGCAGGGCCCCAGTTGGTGAGAGAGCTCATGGGACTGATCTTTAACCGCGACTGAGGAAGTTCTAGGAGGAGGTATTTTCCTGCTGTATTTTCAAGGCAGAGAATCCAACTCAACTCCTGCACGTGGACGTTCATCCCAGCAACACTTCTGGAAAGACTATTCTTTCCGCCATTGGGTTGCCATGGCACCCTCGTCAGAAATCAGCTGACCACAAACGTGAGGGTTTGTTTCTGGAGTCTCGCTTCTATTCTGTTGATTTACATGCCTGTCCCTACGCCAGTACCACGCTGCCTAGGCTACCGTAGCTTTGCAGTAGGTTTGCATCAGGACGTGTGCGTCCTCCAACCTTGTTCTTCCCTTTCAAGGTTGTTTTGGCTATTCTGGAGCCCTTGCATCTGCATGTGGATTTTAGGACCAGCTTATAAAAACCCAGCTAGGGATCTGACAGAGATCACCTTGGATCTGTAGGTCAGTTTGGGAGTACTGCCATCTAAACAACAGGAAGTCTGCTCCGCGACCACGGGCCATCTTTCCATTTAGTTAGATCTTTGATTTCTTTCAACAATATTTTGTAGTTTTCAGTGTCCAGGCCTTACATTTCTTTTGCTAAATTTATTCCTAGGTATTTTGTTCCTTTTGCTATTTTGTTACAAATAGGATTGTCCTCTTAATTTTATTTTTGCATTGTTCATTGCTAGTGTACACAAATGAAATTGATTTTTGTATATTAATCTTGTATCCTGCCACACTGCTATACACATTTATTAGTTTTAGTAGGTTTTTAGTGGATTTCTTAGGGTTTCCTATATACAATATATGATAAGCAAATAGAGAATTTTATGCCTTATTCAATTTGGGCTGCTACAATAGAATATGATAGACCAGGTGTCTTATAAACAACAGAAATGTATTTCTCACAGTTCTGGAAGCTGGGAAGTCCAAGATCAAGGTGCCAGGAGATTCGGTGTCTGATGAGGGCACTTTCCTGTGTCCTCACGCAGTGGCAGGAAGGGGCCGGGGTCTGTAGGGCCTCCTTTAGGGCACTAATCCAACACATGACGGCTCTGCCCTTGTAACCTAACCACCTCCCAAAGGCCCCACTTCCAAATATAACCACCTTGGGGGTTAGGATTTCAACAAACAAATTTGGGGGAGACATGAACATTCAGACCATAGCATTTTACTTATTCCTTTCCAATATGGGTTCCTTTTACATATTTTTCTTGTCAACTGCCCTGGCCAGAACCTTTAGCACAACGTTGAATAGAATTGGTGAGTGTCCACCCCTATCTTGTCCCGATCTTAGGGGGAAAGATTTCAGTCTTTCAGCACTGAGTATGACCTTAGCTGTGGGCTTTCCACAGATGCCCTTATCAGGGGAGATGTTCCCTTCTATTAATATTTCTGGGAAGTTAAGTGTTTTTATCGTGAGAGAGTGTTAGGTTTCGTTGGGTAGCTTTTCCTTCATCTATGGAGATGATCCTATGGTTTTTGTGCTTTATGCTATTAATGTGGTGTATTACTTTGATTGCTTTTTGGATTTTAAACTCTCCCCTCCCTCTTTTTTTTTTTTTTTTTTTTGAGACAGAGTCTCACTCTGTTGCCTGGGCTAGAGTGAGTGCTGTGGCATCAGCCTAGCTCACAGCAACCTCAAACTCCTGGGCTTAAGCGATCCTCCTGCCTCAGCCTCCCGTGTAGCTGGGACTACAAGCATGCGCCACCATGCCCGGCTAATTTTTTGTATATATTTATATATATATATTTTAGTTGGCCAGATATTTTCTTTCTATTTTTTAGTAGAGATGGGGGTGTCACTCTTGCTCAGGCTGGTCTTGAACTCCTGACCTCGAGCAATCCACCCGCCTCGGCCTCCCAGAGTGCTAGGACTACAGGCGTGAGCCACCGCGCCCGGCCTCCCCTCCCTCTTTTTAAATATAAAGCTGCCCCACTCCCTGTCTGCCTTTGAGTCTCTGCCAAACACAAGTGACGGTGGCCAACTCCCTTGCTAGAGCAAGCTCTGCACGAACAGCCTCCGCTCGTTTTCAGGTTGGGGGTCTGCATGTATGTCCACAGGAAATCAAGGCACAGGGGCTCCATAACGGACCCCGAGACAGAATGTGTGCTCCTTGGAAGTCACCAGCCCCTGGACCTCTACCAGGCAGAGCAGCCTCCTGGACAAACATCACATGCGACATAAAGGAGCCAGCGACCTTGTGCCTCCCACAGGCCAGGCCCTGCTCCAAGTGCCGTGGGCACATTGCTGCCCTTCACCTGCCCCACAGATGGGGAGACTGAGGAACCAGCCCAAGTCACGTGGAGGGGAAGAATCCTAGACAACCCAGCAGCCCCACCTGCCCCGGGCAGTCAGTCCTCTCAGGGCCTGCCCAGCGAGGGGGTCTCCTATCCCAGGCACACCTGCCAGGCAAGCGCCCTCCCCTCTCTTTCCCTCATCCTCCGACACAGCCCACATTTGTCCACAGTGTCCTGGAGCCAGGACAGAAGCTCAACTAGGCCCAACTGTGCCCCCTGGGTGCCCACTTGCCCCAGAATGACAGTGACACAATCATGCCATTGTTGGTCAGGGGTCCCCCAAGGTCCTCGTGAGGTCCAGCTGGTGGGCTGCTGGGAAGGACACCTAAGATGTGGAGCTCACAGGGGTCAGCCTTGCCGGGTGGCCCCATAAACCCTCAAAGCCCAACCTCCAGCGAGTCTCCAGGGGCCTGTGGGCAGTGCCAGCTGCTGCCCCACCCCGTTCAGTCCAGAAGTCACCATGCTGCAGCCCACTCTGGCCTTCAGGCCCCAACGCCAGCCCACCCGCCTGCCCAACCCACCGCCTGCCCAGCCCACCCGCCTGCCCAGCCCACCCGCCTGCCCAGCCCACCGCCTGCCGGCTCAGCGCCCGCCTGGCCTCAGTGTCTGGCCCTCTCCCCTGCTCTGTTTGCACCCAGCCCAGCCTCCTCTCGGCTCCCCCAGCCTCACCTCTCCTGGAATGCTCCTCCAGCCCTGCCTGGCTGCTGCTCCGAGCCCACACTGCAGGGGTGCCCCCATGCCCTCTTTCAGGCATCCTAGGAATTCCCTCCCTCCAGCGTTGATATGATGGGCATGACAACTGTCCCCCACCAGAGCCCAAGGTCTTCAAGAAGAGGGGTCCAGTTGCCTGGTTCCCCACAGCCGGTGCCTGGAACGGCGCCTGGTGCACAGCAGGCAGCGCTAAATATCTGACGCATGACTGAAGAAGGGGACAGAACAAGCAGACCTCGGGCTGGCCTGACCTGCTTTGGAGGCTGGTGGACCAAGGACACCGTGTGCATGGATCTGCCCCCTCCTCCCACTCCCTGAGGGTGAGGTCACTGTCTCCCTCCACCTCCCCCTGCCGAGGATACAGCCCACACCTCTGGGGGCAGCGTCCTCATCACTGGGGACAATGAGTAGCCTAGGGGACAGCAGGCACCCAGGACATCACCGAAACGCTTCCCCACACTGTAGGCCTTTTGTGCCCCTTTTACTCAGAAAGAATCCTTGCAAACCCCCAAGTGAACACTCCAGTTTCTTTTCTTATAATGGTACTTCGCAGGCACAAAACATAAAACTGGGTATCAACTTGTGCTTGTAGCTCTATTGCAAGCATTAAGCCAAAACAAATTTACAAATTCATCACCAAGAAAACTACAGGAGTAGAGCACAGATGATTACCACAGAGCTGCTCTGGCCAGCATTAGCTACTGGCCACTCAAGGCTATTTAAATTTAAGTTATCATGAAACACAATGAAAAATTCAGTTCCTTGTGGCCACACTCTGGTGTGTGGCCACTGTGCCAGAGAGTTGCCAGACACAAACACACCTGTCACTGCAATTCTGCCGGGCAGCACAGGACAGATGATGCTTTGCTAAGAGGAACCAGAGCGTGGTAAAGGACAGCTCTCCTGACCTGGCCCCCCAGGGGAGCCCCTGCCCACGAAGCAGCCCCAGGGCCCATCAGTTTTCCTGGGGAGGATGTGGAGAACCTCCACCCCTTCACCCTGCGAGAAAGCGCCCCTCACTCCCTGAACCAGGCTCCACGTCCTCACTGGCCCAAAGCAGCCAGCCAGAGTGCAGGGCTGGCATCCCCGGGTACACACGCCAGCACGTGTTTGGGGTCAGCAAGTCACCCTTTCCACGGGACAAGGGACTGGCTGCCTGTAATCGCGTTCTAGGACTGTCATGTGGACACCCCCGCTGACTCTCGAGGCCTCGTGCCTGCCCAAGCTCCCACCCACAAGAGCGCTGCAAGCAAAGCGCTATCTTTGCAAAGCCATCCGCTTGCGCATCACCTTCTCCAGGGAGCCCTCCCGGATTGTCCAAGGCGCCTGAGACGAAGCGCTGCGCTCCGGAGTAGACGCTGCACTGTCCTCAGGCGCGGCTGCGCCGCCACCCCCTAGGGGACTCGGAGGACAGCAGCGCGGGGTCGCCTTCCACCCGTGCACAGTGCACCCAGGCCCGAGGCCGCGGCGGCGCGTAGGTCCGGATCCCCAAAGTGCGCGCGCTGCGCCCGGGCGGTTGCGGCGCCCTCGAGCCCAGGCGGCGGGAGGAGGGGTGGCCGGGGCGGGGCCTGCGGGGGGCGGGGCGCGGCGGCCTATAAGCAGCGCGGAGCGGGGCGCGCGCCCGGCCAGAGAGCGAGCGCGCAGCAGCGGCCGCGACCCCTCCGCTCCCCCGGCCAGGCCGTCAGCGCCCGCGCCCCGCGCGCCCCGCGCACCCCGCGCACCCCGCGTCCGGCTCGCCGCGCCCGGCCCCCAGCCCGGCCACCCCCGGCCCGCACGCCAGATCCCGGCCGCCCTCGCCCCGGCCGCTCGCCCGCCCGCCGCGCAGCCCGGCCCGCGCCCCAGGCCGCCGCCGCCATGGGAGTGGAGGGCTGCACCAAGTGCATCAAGTACTTGCTCTTCGTCTTCAATTTCGTCTTCTGGGTGAGCGCGGCGGGGGCAGGGCGGGGGGGGCCTGGCCGGGCCGGGGGCGGCGCACCCCTCCGCGGCCGGGCCGGCGGCCGTGCTAGGCCCCGGGCCGCCAAGTCGCGGCGCCACCTGTGGGCTCCCGGCGCGGCTGGGGGGTCGCCGGGGACGCCACGCCCCCGACGGAGGGGCCGGGGGCTGCCAGCCGAGTTTCCGGGCCCCTGCGGCCAGGCGGGCGTCGGGGCCGCCGCTGCGCTCCCGCTTCGTGCTGTGGCCGCGCTGGGAGCCGCGCGCTCGGCTGCCCGTCGGCCGGGAGGGGCCGTGCATACCCCCCCTTGCCGCAGTTTCGGGGACCACCCGCTTCACGGGGCGAAGGGGGGCTCGAGGGCGGGACTTCGGGCGCCCCGCCCCCATGAGCTCATCAGGGCCACCGCCCCTGTATGGGGGGACGCGCACTCTCCGCCGGAGCCCTGGGGACCGTCCGCCCCACTCTTCCCCCATCCCAGCCCACCCTCCAGTCTGCTGTCGCCACCCTGGAGACCGCCCTGAGGGTCGGGCTGTGGGCAGAGCGCGCGACAGGGAGTTCACGGTGCCCGGGATGTCCCGCGTGCTGGAGTGCCTGCACCATGGTGGCCTCGTTTCCTGGGAGCCGTCTCCCTCTCCGCACCGAGACAGATTCCAGCCCTGGCCTTGCCCCCAGTGGGGGTTGTGGGAGCTTTAAAGGGAGGGCCCCGGGCGGTTCTGAGTTGGCACAAGGCGAAGGATGGCCCCAAAGACCCGTGGGTCTCCGAGTACCAGGGCCTGCTTCCCAGAGCGGGTGCCCAAGTCTCCACTGTGCAAGGCGGTGCCCACGCGTCAGCCCTCTTTGGGTGCCCACTTGGGTGCAGGACGGTCTCCTGCCAAGAGTTGCTCTCCGCTGACCCGTCTTCCCGACCGGGACGTGATTGATGGGGCTTTTGCCTTTTGTTTCCATTTCCTGTCAGCGCTGGAGTTGGGGATGGGGTGGAGAGTCCTTCTTGGCCTAGAAGCACTGAGTGGCTGTGCCCTGCCTCCCCTTGGCTGGGCCCCTTGTAGTGACCACAAGCCCCTCCCGGGCCCCCAGGCTGCCATCCCCTTCCCACGGGGGAGTCGACATCCCAGTGGACCGTGTATTGCTCCAGTTGGGGCAGGGAGGGCAAACTTCTGCAATGGCCCCTGCAGCCCGTGTGTGGCACTGGGGACATCTGTTTTCCATCTGGACTGCTGAAGACCCCAGCGTGGATCACTGGGGGTGGGGGGAGGACAGAGACGGGGCTGGACTCCCAGCTGAGAGTGGAGTAGGGGGTCACGTGGCACCTCCCCGAGCCCACCTTGCTGCATGGCCCGCCTGGGGACACCAGTGGGACATCACTGTGGCCATTGCTGTGCCCTGGGAGTGGGAGCAGCGAGCTGGCTGGGGTGGGCTTGCCCTGCCCAGGCGTGGCCCTGGGGCCTGGGCTGCAGAGGCGCACCAGTGCTGACTGGCGTTTGCCTGTTTCTGCCCAGGCTAGCGGGACCGCCCCTCTGCCGGCCCTGCCCGGGCCCCTAAAGGAGAGCCTGGGTGTGGGGCAGACGGCTGAAGCGTAGGCGGAGGAAGGGACTTCTCCAGAAGTGGGTTTTTGCCCTCCTGTCGGTACTGGTGAGTCCCTCCCACCTGCCCAGCTGGGACGTCTCCTGGGCAACTCCCGGGAGCTTGTCCCGGCCAGCCTGGTAGTTTCCCAAGCAGCTGGGGTGGAGGCCTAACCCGGCCCGTCCCCAGGCGCTCTTTACTGAGGCCGGCCCCTCCCCTCCCAGGGGCCCACCCAGTGCAGAGCATTGAGAGCTGCTTCCGGCCAGAGTCCCCGTGGACCCACCACCCACGTGGGCCCTGCCTAGCCAGGGCTGAGCAAGGCGGTGCTGGCGGCCCGGTGGAGCCCCCTCTGCCCCTGGCATCACAGGGCTTGTCCTATGAGGGCTCGGTGCCAGGGGGTTGGGCCTTGGCGAAGTCCCCACGCCATTACTCCAAAGTGGGGTCCTCAGGGCCCCTGTTTCAGGGCTGTTGGTGGATTAGCTACTGCCCTGAGTGCTGACTGAGGGGCTTGGCAGGGAGGGCTCGGGAGTGGATGTTGGCATGGCGTCCAAGGGGAACGCTGCCAAGGAGAGCCCAGCCGTCGAGTAGGAAGCACTTGGGGGAGCTTCCTTGGGGAGCAGGTTGCAGGCGCCCTGCAGGGCCTGGAGGACCTGAGGCTGTCCCAGACATGGCGCATGCTGGGGGGGCAGGAGGAGGCTGGCGGAGGAAGAGGTCGACAGTGGGTGTCTGGATGGGGCACTTTTTAAAAGTTACATTTTAGAGAGGAAAAGGCTTTCCCTTGGGGGGGAAGCGGAGGCATCAGAGGCAGCCTGTGCACTGATGCACACGCTCCCCTGTGCACACGAGCTCACTCGCACCCCCGGCTCTCCCTCCACGGACCCCGGCAGTGTGCACTCGGCCTGCCCTGACTAGAGCCTGCTTTGGGGTCCAGCGTTTCCCTGGCCTCCTGCCTGGGGGTGCATGGCTGGGAGGCAGGGGCTGGGGCAGGGAGACAGTACGGAGGCCCTGGCTGGGCAGCACTGGCTGGGCAGCACGGGAATCCCATCCATCGGGGGTTCCGGAGACCTAGAAGGACAGCTGGGGGCAGGGCAGGAGAGCCAGGCGCCTGGCCTGCGTGAGCCTCACTGCCACATCTATGAAATGGGTATGATAATAGCCTTCTCCCTGCGGGCTGGCCAGGGAGTGCATGAGAGGTGCCACCAGACCCTGCGGGGAGAAGAGCAGCGTCCCCCGCCTGGGACTGGCTGCTCCTCCAACTTAACGTAGCTGGTGGCCGCCTTGTCGGCCAGACCCGGCCAGGAAGGAGACTGATTAGAAGCCTTGAGGAGACTGATTAGAAGCCTTGCTACCTGGCATTTAATTCTCGCTTCCAGACAGCACATGACTGTCACTTAGCAAGTCTGTCACCATCCTTCCGGGAGAGGGGCTGCAGCCCAGGCTGCAACCCGGGCGGGCGTCTCTGGGTGGGGGCGGGGACTTCCTGTGCCTGGTTTCATGGAGCTGGGGGAGTGGACTTTCCCCCAGGCTGTCCGGCTGCCCAGCTCTGGGGAAACGGCCCAGGCCAGGCCCCATCCAGAGAGGAAGTCTGTGGTTTGTCTCTGGGGCAGACTGGCCCTGTGCAGGTGTTTAAGCAGGGAGGGGTGCAGCCCTCAAACAAGGAGCTGGGGGGCCTAGGACCTCGGCCACCCTCCTGGCTGGCTCTGCTCTGGTCCCACACGGGGCCCGCCCTCCCTTCTGGTACCAGAGCTGGTGCCTGAGAGCAGTTCCTTCCCTGGGTGTGAGGGGCTGGCTCCCACCCCGACCCAGCCCCAGGTCAGCTCTACCTGCGGAATCGAGTCCCCCCCATCCTCATAACTGTCTCCGAGCCCAGACAGGGACACACCCCACCCCCGTGCCCCATCGCAGCACCTGAAATCTGGTCAGGGGAACCTCCAGTCATCGATCCAGTCATCGAATTAATAAGGATTTAAGCCCGGGCACCCAAGGGAGGGAGCAGATCGGGGTTCTGGAAGGACCCTGGGTAGGGGTGGGGCTGGGGAGAGGCCAGGTGCACCTTGCTCTGGCCCTGACCCCCTGTGACCCAGGCCGGGCACACAGTGCTGGCCGGTCTTCCAGCCTTGGAGGTGTCCACCTTGCCCCCAGGACCCCTCTTCTGCACAGAGAGCCAGGCTCACCCAGAAATGGCCCCCAGCAGCCTTTGCCTCTGAGTCATTCCTGCCTGTGCAGTGAGATAGGGTGGGACCCGCCTGCTGGGCAGCTTCCAGAAGCCTCTGTACTTATTCAGTGCCCCCCCACACACACACACACACTCTGTACTTCTGGGCCTAACCTAAGAAGCCTCTCCACTGGTGGGCTGTTGGGCAGATGCTGAGTCACAGGAGACCACTTGGGGGTCCTCTGGGTGGGCCCCCCTCTGGTGGGCCAGCTC
This sequence comes from Varecia variegata, assembly GCA_028533085.1. Classification (NCBI taxonomy): domain Eukaryota; kingdom Metazoa; phylum Chordata; class Mammalia; order Primates; family Lemuridae; genus Varecia; species Varecia variegata. Next base: position 179,696,718 of record CM052438.1, read on the forward strand.
CCTGCACAAGTGGGGGCCGACAGCTGGTGGTTGGGCCTCACTCCAGCTGCCCTGGTAGCTGCCCCCAGGGGCAAGATCTGGCAAGGGCTGGGTGACCAGGGGCCCGGACCTCATGAGTGCCTGTAGTCGGTGGTGAGGATACTCCAGCAGGGGCTGAGCGCCATGCAGGCCGGGAGACAGGGAGCCAGCCTGGCCGGAGCCTGGGCTCACACCCCCCACACCGACTGCCTTGCCCCCTTCTCTGGAGATGCGCCCCTTTTACTAGCGTGGAAAGTGAACGCTTCCCTCTTTCTCTCTGTCCCCAAGTACCGAGGTGAGTGTGGAAGACAGGAAGGCTCAGGTCCCTGTGCCTCGCGGAGGGGGTGGGTGCCGGGCGGCCCCCCAGGGTGTCCTGTGGTGCACGGGGCCCACATCAGCCTGGATCATTAACTTCTCGGGGCGAGTCCGGGCTCCCTGTAACGGCTTTCCTGGGCGGTTGCTTGTGGTTAGTGGTTAGGCACCATGGCTGATTCTGTGCCGCAGCGCACAGCCAGCTTCGGGGGCTGCTGGGGGCACTCTGGCGGGGGCGGGGCGGTCGTCATTGAAGGACCCAGGCCGCCTGCCCTCCCTGGGCTCTAGTCCTGGGGGCTGCGGGCCTGAGCCTGGAGCTCTAGAGGGGGCCCAGGAGCTTCCGGGGGGCAGTGGTTTGGGAGGCGCAGACTCACCCTCGCCGCCCAGGGTGAGAGGGGGGCTCACCCCCTCAGAGCGTCCTGCTCCCCCATCCTGCCCTCTGTCCCCGAAGCAGCACTCCTCTGCGCCAGGCGGGCACTGGGCTGGGAGCCGACCCCATTGGGGTGTTCTCAGGGTCACTGGGGCCATAAGGAAACTGAGGTTCCCAAGTGACAGCAGGAGGAGGTGGCTGAAAACCAGAGCCACTGCCTGGAGTGTCTTGGTGTCCTTGCCCAGGTGGGAGTAGGTGCCAGCCCTTGGCCAGGCAGTGCCCAGCGGCCTCCCAGGTGCTGCTGCTGGGCAGACATGCCGGGCGCCCTGGGACTCTTCCACCCGCTCGCTGGTCCCTGCCTGAGACGCAGCCACCTCCAGTCACCTTCGCTGGGGGGTGCTGGCCCAGCCAGACCTCTTCCTTTGAAGCACACAGCTCTGGGGGCGCCGGCCACACCCCCCAGCTGCCCTGTGCCCTTCCCAGCAGGTCTGTGTCGCCTGCGCCTCCTCGCAGGGCCCAGGGGGCAGGGGGGCTTCCCAGAGGACGGGCAGGTACAGGTCGGGCGGCAGGTGCGGGGTGTGGCCTGGAAGGGGCCTGGTGCTCAGGGCGCCTGTGCCCTCCCCCAGCCCTGAGAGATAGCGGAGTGTCCCCCGAGCCTGTGCTCACCTCCTGGCCCTGCGGGAAGTGGCTCTCACGTCCTCTGGCCAGCAGGTCCCAGAAGGGCCAGCGTCCTCGCCTGGCATCTATTTTTAGATGCTGGGACAGGCGGCTTCCTGAGGCCAGGGGCCGCGTGAGTGGAGCTTCCACTTCCTGACCGAGGTGAGGATTCCTGCTCTTCCCGCCACACTTCCTTCCCGCCCGGGCCCCGTCGCAAGGGCAGCTGCGGCTTCCCGGGAAGGCCTGAGGGGCCCTGTCCCCTGGTGGGGGGAGAGCGAGGGGTTGGCCTGCAGGGACCCAGCTCCCCTCCCCCACGGCATCAGCACCTGCACCCCCAGTGCCCCGGCGTCCCATCCTGAAAGCATCCTGGCCAGGACTCTTCCCTCTGGCTTGTCCCAGCATCCCTGAGGGGACTTCCTCTGTCCTTCCCATCTCTGGCCCTCCCTGTCCTCCCAGGAGGGGCTCTCAGGCCCCCAGCACCTCACACTGGCCGAGCCAAGTGGGCACTTTCTGTGCATTTCCCAGCACGTACCCGCACCCCCCGGGTGGCATGAGGAGGCGCAGGGCCTGCAGCCCCCCAGGCCCACAGCGCACTCCCTGCCTGGCAGCCCCTCTCTCCAAGAGCATCCATGTCGGGTCTGGGCTGGAGACTCAGGGACGCTCAGCTGCTGCTTGGGGTGGGGGGCAAGCCTGCGCGTGCCATCCTCGCTCCCCGGACGTGTGCGCAGGACGCAGGGTGGCCACTTGGTCCGGCTGGTGGGGGTGACCAGATCCCCGTCCCTTGCTGAGGCGGTGGGTGTGTGGGCTGGAGGGCAGCGCCCCTGGCCCCACAGTGCCTGGCTGTCCGGGCTCTGGGGGGGCAGTGGCGGCTGGCACAGGGGGGGCTGTCCCAGGTCTGCCCGGGCAGCGCCCGCTCCCTTTGCTCCCTTGTAGCCGCTTTTTGGAACGAGCAGACAGGCTGGGCAGGAACCCTGTGTGCTTGGCAGCCGCTGGCTAGAGCTGCTCTGTTATTTATTAATTCTCAGGAAGGAGAAAGAAGGAAACAGAAACAGAATCTTTGCGGAGTTACGCACACTCCTTTCTGTGTCTGCACCCTCGCGCGGGGCCCTCGGGGAACCCCAGCACGTGACTCGGGCCTTTTCCTGAGAACCACCCTGCCCCCATGCTGCGCGGGGTGTCCCGGGAGGCAGGGGCAGGTGGCGGTGCCATGCTGACGGGTGGGCTCTCGGCAGGGAGGCGTCAGTGGGGAGAGGGACGACTTTTGTTGATGAAACCCAACCGTGGTGACAGTCGAGAGCTCCGCACTCGTGGTGACAGTCGAGAGCTCCTGGGTATCGGCCTCTGTGCCTTTGTTTCCTCGTGTAGGCACAAGGGTTCCGGAGGCACAGAGAGCCTGCAGTGGGCCTGAGGTCACCCAGGCCACGGAACCAGCCGCAGGCCCTCGGGTCATGCTTCACGTCCGTGCTCCGGGCCTTCAGCCAACGCGTCACTCCCTGTTCCCACTAGCGCCGGCTCTCGTCTGTAGTTGACACGCGTGCCCGCAGTCACCTCCGTTCCAGGAACCGGACTTCAGCGTGTCTGACGACACTTGCTGGCCACAGAAAGCCCGGAGCACTAGCTCCCGCCTGCAGAGCCCGGCTGGCAGCCTGGGCTCTCTGGGGCCCAGAGGAAACATTGACCCCTGAGGAGTTCGGTTGTCAGGGGTTTGGGGGTGCAGGGGTTTTTCAGACAGCTTTATTTAATCCCACTTAATCACACTCTGTGATTGACACAGAGTAAATGCACGTATTTAAAGTGCACAACTCAGTAAGTTTTGACATATTTGTCCCCAGAGAAACCGTCACTGCCATCAGGAGAGTGACGTGCTCTCCACCCCCACAGCGTCCCCAGGGCCCGTGAGCCCCCATCTCCAGCTGCCCCACCCCCCTTGGCCTGGAGGCTCCTCCTCACTGGCGGCCCCTCAGGTGGGCTTCCCTACCCTGTCTCTGGGCGGCTTGTCACCCTCCACGGGGCGGGCCTGGGGGCAGCCTCCCCCCAGCCCTGGCGATTGAGCCGAAACCCCTTCCCGAAACAGAGCAAGACGTGCCGCTTGGCCTCAAGTCCACGGGTGGCGGGTTGGGTTAGGAGCTCGCGCACACGTTTGGGCTGGGACCATGTGCCCGTTAGATGGGATCCCTCACACCGCGGGGCCGGGGCGGCTGCCCAGGAAGACAGGGTGGTCCCTGCGCAGCCACGGAGGGCGTGGGCTGCGATTGGCACCCATGGAGTGACTTTCGAGCACAGCTCTGCTTTGCACATGGGGACACTGAGGCACAGGAGGATGGCGGCCTGCCAGCAGCCCCACGGCTTCCGCAGCTGAGTCACGGCTGTAACCAGGTCTCTGTGACCACAGAGGGCAGGATGGGGCCAGGGCTCCCCCATCCACCTGCCCCCCTTCCGTCCTGGAGCGTCTCGCAGCCATCTCTGGAACACAGATTCAAAACAAAATAAGTGATGTTTTCAGAGCCGCTGGAGGAAGCCAGAGTTACCACAGCAACCCTCAGCCTGCCACCTCCTCCTGCCCCCGGGGCCACCTCCAGCCGCCCTCCCGCCCGCCCCGTGGGAGCGACAGGCTCAGAGGAGCCCGGGCTGTCTGCACCCGAGGCCCTGTCATGTGAGGGGCCCACTGAGGGTCCCAGCTGCCAGATGGTTTCCGCCGTGGGCCCCGACGTCACGCACACTCCACGGCCCAGCGGGAGAGCCGGGGCCCCTCCCCCCAAACCAAAGTTTGAAAACTTGAGTTCAGACTCCCCTAGGAGCTGCCGGGGCGCAGCCTACCAGGAAGGGGTTGAGAAACCACAGCGCCAGCCCCTGCGGCGGGGCTGCCCAGAGAGGGGGCTGCCCAGAGAGGGGGCCTGGTGGTCCTGCCAGGGTTGCCACCCACAGGCCCTTTCAGGGTGACAGCCCGCAGCTGCCGGCACCAGCAGACCTCACTGGCCTTCTTTTAGGCCAGGCCCCATTTGGGAGGCCTGGGGAGGGGGGTGACAGCAGGCGTCTGAGGGGACAGACGGGCCCAGCTGCGGAGCCCACACCTCCCCCACCGCCTGCGCAGGGGGTCCCCAGGGCCCTTGTGGGCTTTCCCTGGGGGTGAGCCGTGCTGCTGGGGCCTGAACTTCCCACTGCTCTGCTGCGCACACTCCTCCCCACCCCTGCTGGGCCCCTGGGGCAAGAGCGGGGCTGCCAGGTGGTGTTCTGCGCCCAGGTCTCGGTTTCCCTTCTGCATCTGACCAGTGGCCCCCGATCTGTGGTGGGCTCAGCGTCCAGAAGCAGCCAGTGCCGGCGTGGCAAGGCCTCAGTGGCTGGCCCTGCTTGCACAGGGGACGCGACCTGCCCGGGCGCCTGCAGAGCCAGGCGTTCCCACCCGAGACCCCCTGCGTGCTCACCCCCTGTGCCTGCTCCTCTGTGCCCCCTTCCCCGGCAGCCCCTGCCAGGACCAGGTTTAGGTGATTCTCATGATGTCCTCCCAGGGAGACGGGCTAAAGCCTGGCCCTCCGTACTGCCCTTGGACCCTGGAACTGACCGGCTGTCCTTGCCCTTGGAACGCAGTGTCCCCAGACCGCAGGAGGGGTGTGGGGCCGAGCTCCACACCTGGGGCCAGAAGAAACCCCAGAAGGGATCTGAAGGGCCCCCCCCCCGCCCATCTGACCAGGGAGGAGCGTCTGCGGGCAGCGGCCGAGGGGTGCTGGTGTGGGGGAGGGTGGGGCAGGCAGGACTCGGGGTCACTGGTCATTCACGGGGGCCACGTGTCGGAGAGGTGCCGTGTGTGTGCCAGTCCAGGGGCATTGGCGGATGAGGCCGTGACCCCCCCGGGAGGGAGGGGCCGAGCCTGGCTGGTCAGATGCCCCGGGTGGCCGAGCCTCACGGCAGACCCCACCTGGCAAAGCTGGGCGTGTGCGCAGCCCCCGTGTGCCAGGCTCTCTAAGCTTCTTCCTCCCACCTGCCTTGAAGGCCCCAGCGCCACTTCCTTCCTTGCTAGAGCGTCTCTTCCCAGTGCCAACAGCAGTGGGGAAGAGACACACAGGCCACACAGGCCACCGAAGGCCTTGGATGCCACCCCCCACAGGGGCCAGCGGCATCACACCCCTGCCCCTGTCCTGGCAGCAGAGGCTTGAGCCCCCCCCACCCCGGGGTTCTCTGTCCCCAGGACTGTTGGGACGGTACCACCCCCGGGGGAGGGCCCCGTATTCCCTGGGGTGCTCAGGTCCGGTGGGTGTGGCTCTGGCCAGATCTAGTGGATGAAAATACAGGAGTTCCGTTTATAATTCGGTGTTTAAAGTTATTTCATCCCGTGTCTGGGACACATGCTAAGGAAGTGTCCGGTCATCTGTCTGAGACGCAGAGCTAACTGGGGTGCCGCCCCCTGTCTGGCCACCCTGCCCTGGACCCACACTCATGGTGCTGCTGGGGGCCAGGCTCCAAGGGGATGGCGCCGAAAGACCTGCCACGTGGCGCCCGGTCCCCAGGGCTCCCTGGGGCATCTCAGACACCAGGCAGCAGAGCCGACACCTGCCCCTCTGCAGCCGGCAGGCAGTTCCGCCGAGCAGGGGCGTCACTCAGGAAGGTGGCACGGCGCGGTCACACTCCCACAGTGCTCCAGGCTGCACGTGACTTGGTTCCTGCTCTTTTCCCAGCTGGCCGGAGGTGTGATCCTAGGCGTGGCCCTGTGGCTCCGCCATGACCCGCAGACCACCAACCTCCTCTATCTGGAGCTGGGAGACAGGCCGGCACCCAACACCTTCTATGTAGGTGAGTGCCCCCCGGGGGGTGGGGGACTGACCATGAGCTCACCGTGCCCCCGACAGGTGACAGGTGGTCAGGGAGGGCTTTGAGGGTGGGACAAGGGGTGACAGAGGCAGTGGGGTGTGGCGCGTGCTGGGCAGGGAGGCGGCTGGCCAGGAAGGGCTCTTTGGGCGGGAGGGTGAGCGGGAGGCGGGCCTGTGGTGTGTGGGGACCCCTCCAGACACCCCTGGACTGAGCCAGGGCAGGAGGGTGCAGCTGGCAAGACGGGGGGAGCCGTGTCAAGACCTTGCTTATCTTAACGTGTGGTATTTTGGGGGAGGCTCCCTGGGGAGGGGTGGGGCCGGGGGCCTGGGCTGCCCCAGAGCAGCTGAGGCAGCTGGAGCCCAGAGCGGGGAGGGATGGAGACAGAGGCCGGGAGGCTGGCGTGACTCAGCCGCCCCGGCAGGCAGCCGCACCTTGCTGCCTTATTAGGCCATGAGTGGGGGCCTGGGCTGCCTGCCCCGCCCAGGGGCAGGGGTGGTGGAGGAGGAGGAGGTGGAGGACTGTCCCGGGCAGAGCAGCACCCCTCCTCCTGATGCCCCTGGCAGGGAAGGCGGGGCCTGGCCCTGGCAGCTCTCAGGGCGTCTTTGTTGAGATGTTTCTGTCCTTTAAAGGAGGGGCCTCCGGGACGTCCTGCTGTCCCCGCAGGCTGAGGGGTGGCGGCAGGGCAGGCAGCATGTGTATCCCAGGCCTCGGGGCTCCCAGCTCGGGGGGCAGCTGCCCGCAGGCCTGGTGGAGTCCTGCATGGCCTGGCTGCTGACCAGGGCCCCGGGAGGCCACGCAGCATCCCTCCCAGACGCCCTGGTCACATGGCTGCCCACTCCTCCTCCCTCCCCTGTGGGCCCGTCAATCCGGCCCTGTCCTCCCTGGAGACCGGAGCCTGCTGCTGGCAGTGGGTCCTGGGCCCAGGTGTGAGGGGTGCCCTCACAGGTGTGAGTGTCGGGGAGGGAGGGGAAGGCTGCCCACCCCAGAGCGTATGTGGAAACCATCGCGCCCTGTGCACGGGGAACGGGTATCCTTAGCAGCTCTGCCCACGAGTCGGAGGACGCGGGTGTCAGAGGGCCCGGCCAGTATCCTCTGAACCCTGGAGGGCTGTTTCTCCCTTAGGAGGCTCCTCCTCCCCAAATAATCGGGGTGCTTGGTCCAAATTGGGGGTACCCTCCCAGCAAGCCTGGGTCTTGTCCTCCAGGGCCACCCGAGGAGCTGAGGCAGTTTTCATGGCCATGTTCCTTGCCTTCCCGTCCAGGGGGCAGCGGCAGCCTCTGCCCCACCAAGTTCCCGAGAGTCCTCTCCCCAGGACCTGGGCGCCACAGGTGTGGCTTTGCCCGTGGTGGAGTTAGGCAGCCCCAGGGCGGGCGTTTTTGGAAGGG
>CM052438.1:179704762-179724170 GCA_028533085.1 Varecia variegata
GGCGGGGGAGGGCAGGGCACAGGGGCCCTGGGACCCCGGGCGGGGGTCTTCCTCTCCTGGGGCGAGTCCTGCCTCAGCCCAGACCTGGGGCAGGCAGTGCCTGTGGACTCTGAGCACTCGGGGCTCCGCTGGTCCCTGGGTGGGAGCCCCATGGGACAGGCGGGCTGAGTATGCGGGGGCCGCTGAGCAGGGAAGAAGGCTGTCCCCGGCCCGTTCGTGGTGGGGTGGGATGCGTATCCCTGGCTCTCTCCCCTCGGGTCCCCTGAGCTCTGGGCTGCCGTCTCCCTGCGTGTGCCCAAGGCTGACCGCGGCCCTCGGTCTCTGCAGCTCGACTGCTGTGGCTCTAGCACACTGTCCAAACTGACCACCTCGGTGCTGAAGAACAACCTGTGTCCCTCAGGCAACATCATCGGTGACTTGTTTAAGGTGCGCACAAGTCCCCCCTGGGGTGGGGCCCTGGGCGGCGGGCTGGCCCTGGCGGGGAAGCAGCCACACTAGGCAGTGCCGTGACCCATGTCAGGGCTTTGCCCGGAGGGTCGCGGGGAGGCCGAGTCTGGCCCAGGAGGCAGGCGCCCTGTGCCGCGTGTTCAGATGAAGAAGCTGCGGCTGTGGGGGGAGGTGCACCCACGTCCCACAGTTTGACTGGCACACTAGTGGGCACGGAGGCCACGACCACCTGGGTCAGTACCCCGCGGAAATCGCCCACCAAGGCCTCGGTAACATCATCTGGGCAGTGCACACCAGCCACACTGTAGGGCGCTAGAGACGCCAGTCATCGTGCGTGACCTCTAAGTGAAAAAGGGCACGGGCAATGTGTCCCGGGTGTTTTGTGTTTTAAAATGGATGGAAGATTAAAACCTGGCAGAGGCCCGGCTGCCACACCTGCCTCTCCTGAGGTGGGCGGGTGTTGTGGCCGTGGGCCCCCTCTGCGCTCTGTGCGATGACCACAGATTGCTGCATGACAAGAGGGGGCCGGGAGCTGAGGCCCAGCCCCTGACCACCTGATGGCCACCCCTGCAGGACGACTGCCACCAGAAGATTGACGAGCTCTTCTCCGGGAAGCTGTACCTCATCGGCATCGCAGCCATCGTGGTCGCCGTGATCATGGTGAGCCGGGGGCAGGGCGGGTGGGGCCTGGGCTGTCCCGCCCACAGGGCCCGGGTGCTGACTGTGCCCACCCGCCACCTTCCCACAGATCTTCGAGATGATCCTAAGCATGGTGCTGTGCTGCGGCATCCGGAACAGCTCCGTGTACTGAGACCCCTGTAACTTGTCGCGGGGGACCCCTGCAGTGCCCCCCAAGTGACCCGGACACTTCTGAGGGGCCGTCACCACCTGTGTATATAACTTTCCGGTATTACTCTGCTACACGTAGCCTTTTTACTTTTGAGGTTCTGTTTTTGTTCTGAACTTTCCTATTACCTTTTCAGGGCTGACGTCACACGTAGGTGGCGTGTGTCTGAGTGGAGACGGGCCCAGGCCTTGGGGACTGCAGGGCAGGAGTCCCTCTGCTTCTGGGACCGTTTGGGGAGCTCTGCCTGCTCAGCCAGGCCTCTCCCGGGGCCACTAGCCCAGAGGCTCAGATTGGCCGGGCTCAGGCTGTGTCCACCCATCCTGCCCGTCCATCCTGTGGGCTGCACGGCTCATGCCTTTTTGTTCCTTGTTCCCTCCTGCCCCAGTTCAAGAGCCGGGTCTATGAGCACTCTTATGCCTTCAATGCACCTATCCTTTCTAACATGTGACTTTCAACTGTAATTACATCTTGAAACAGTCATTTAATAAAGAAGGAAAAGTCAGGCATGCTAACAGGACTGTCCAGCCCTTTCCTGTGCCAGCATCTGAGACCCAACGGGCAGCTGGAGGGGCACAGGAGCCTGGCATGGGTGGGACTTGCCTCTGTGGACTGTGCCAGGTCTAGGGTAAGCCATCCTGAGAGGGGCTGCCAGCCAGGGGGTGGGGGGATCCCTGGGGAGCACCCTGTGTGGTTAATGCCCCTTTTGGAGCCCTGTGTTGCCTGCAGAAGCTTCCACCTCCCTCCCACTTCAGTCCTTGGGCACACATTGCCCAGAGATGGGCAGGAGAGGTCAGGCAGCCAGAGGATGCAGGACAGGGTAGGCTTGGAGCAGGAGGTGAGGGGGAGCTGCAAGACTCCCTTTCCTCCTGAGGCCCAGCACAGTAATGGATGGACACACTGCCCCTCCTGGGCATTTGAGGGTGCCTTCCCTGCCTGTCTCTAGGTGCCTATAAACATGCCATTGAGGACCTGGGTGGCTCAGGGCCTAAGCTGCCTCTCAGAGGGATCTTAGCCACCTGGGGAACCCACCTAGCCCACGGAGCCGGACCGAGGCTCTAAGGCTAAGCAGCCTCCCATGATCCCCTCTTCCTTTTCCCTGAGCACTTACAGCCACTGGGTTCTGGACTGTCCTGTCTGCTGCCCCCCTGGGTTGGAGCTTGCTCTGGCTCAGCTGTTCCCCCTAGCCAGGGGTGCTAGCAGGTTTCATGACTGCTGGAGGAAATGAAGGCCTGGATTCATGTTAAGGGCTCCCAGCGGCCTCCTTGCAGGTGGAGTTTGGAAACTAACCCCAGCCTTGCACTGGGGGGCTACAGGGTCTCTGCAGGCCCTCATCTGATGCTCTCAACCCCCTCCCATGCCTGGTTTGGTTGGGAGCACAGGATGGTCCAAGGAGTCCCCTTCTCCCTACTTCAACCTGTGCTGCAAGGCCCCAAGGCTGTTGCCTGGTCTTCCACCTGGCTGCCTGGAAACTGCAACGTGACATTAAAGAGCAAGCGCTTAGGGTCCACTGGACTGTACCTTCCTGGTTGGGGCCATGGGGAGGGAGGGGCAGTCTTAAGAATAAGGTATCCCAAAGGTGCACAGCTGAGTGGGGTCCCTGCTTCCCCTCTTTGTATCTCTAGTCCGGGCAAGAACCATTCCTTGAATCCTGGTTTCCCGGGGGATGCCAGGACAGCAGGCCCTGGGGGAGGGAGAGTTCTCTCTTTGGTCCTCAGAGTGATGGTGGGTCTAGGAGCCAAGGGGAACTCAGGTGCCTTGAGTTTGTGGGGCATGAAGCACCCCCACCAGAGCAGAAAAATGTGCTGCCCACCTAGGACCTGGTGGCCAAGGGAGATGTGGCTTGTCCAGGAGGAACCTCGTCCTCCCTGGCTGCCGCCCACCCAGCCCTGGCTGACTCGGGAGGTTGAGGAGTGCTCACTGTCCTCCCCTGCCGCGGCTCCCAGGTGGCCTCTCCATCCTGCCCAGCACTCGCCATGCCTCCCTGGGCCAGGCCGCCGGGGGTCCTGGGTGGACCAGTGATCTGGAAGGTGTCAGAACACAGCCTGGCCCTGGGTTCCCTGCAGTGACCTCGGGGAACGTGATCTGTACCTCTCGAAGCCCAGAGCAAGGCCTCTGAGCTGAGGGCCGAGGAGTGAGCAGCTGGCCGGGGCAGTGTCCCCGAGGGCAACGCCCCACGAAGAAAAAAGCGGAGCGGCCAGGGCCCTGAAAGTCCCTCGGGGAGAAGCGTCAGCCCGGCGGGCGGACGAGGGGCCCGCCCCGCGCACCCCGCGTCCTTGTCTCGGGCTGGGGCCGGCTCGGCCTCTGGCCTAAGTGGGACCACGGGTGCCGGGGGACTGCGGGCAACGACGGGCTGGGGTCGCCCCCAAGGGGTCTCCAGCGGCCCTGCTTCCGGGCACTGACGGGACAAAGTGCGGCGACGGCAGCCGCTTCCGGCCATAACCGGAAATGCCCAGGAACGGTCTCGCGCCCTCCGTGCGCGATGACGCACTTCCTGCCTGCGGCGGCCGCAGTCCTCGCGGCTTCCGGCAGGCGGCGCTAGGGCCCCGGGACGGCGCCGCTGCCAGTTGGTCGCGCGGGAGCCGCAGCCCCGCCCCGCCCCTTCCTGCCCGCCGTTTCGGCTGGGCGCTGCGAGGGCAGTGCTGCTTCCGGGGCGGGCCGCGCGCGTGCGCCGTGCCGCGTGGGACGTATGGCTCCTGGCGTGGGAGCGGGCTGTGCTGGACGGGCGGCGGCGGCAGGTGCGTGGGGGCGGGCGGCGCCGAGGGCCCCGGGAGGTCGCCCGCCCCGCCCCGGCGAGCGGAAGACTGGGCCCTGCCTCCCAGCGCGGACGGGACAGCCGGGCCGAGCGGCCGGGCCTGCGCCCCCGAGGCCGTCCGAGCGCGGCCTGGCGCGGAGTCCGGCGGCGGCGTGACCTGGGCGGTTGTCACACAGCGGGGGCGTGCGGGCGGCCCTTCGCTGAGGAGAGTCGCGCCGGCAGGAATTGAGATCCTGCTGGTGTCCCACCTGGTGGGGCGCAGGGTGCCGGCCGCATCCTTGCTCGTGGCTCCCCGAGCAGGGAAGCCCGGCGGGGCGGAGCTGGGGGACCGGTGGCTGAGGGCAGCGGCCGGGCCGTCCTGGGAGCCTGGAAGCAAGCTCGGGGCACCGGTGTCACTCGACACTCGGTGGGGGCCCGCGGCAGCGCTCGTCTGCACGGGTAGAGAAGGCCAGGAATGTGTTGAGTGTCACAGGAGAAAGGACTGTGCCCCAGGAGCTGTGGGGGCTTGCCTCTGCCCGGCAGGGCTGCTCCAGGTGACCGTGGGCACCCCACCTTCCTGAGAGCTTGACTCTCAGATGCCAAGGACTTGGCTGCGGATCTCTCTGGAGCTCCCAGGGATCTCCCTGCAATCAGGAGCCCACCTCCTCCCCACGGACCGCGAGCGGCGGGTCTCTGTGTAGCTCATTGCACACCATGTTTAGCGAGCAGCTTGTAAACGACGGTAGAGTAGCACAGAGGCAGTTCTGGGCCCTAGGTGCAAGCCGTGGCTGGCCACTTAATCGCTCCGAGCCTACCTGGGAGGCTTGTCGTGATAAATGAGGTGACGAGTCAACAGTGCCTGCCCTTGTTCCTAGCCTGTGTTGGGGGCTCCATAAACCCAGGCTTGGCTCACTTGGGTCCTGGTGCCACTTTCACACGTTCTGGTGTGAAATTCTCTGGTCTGATGGCTGGTTCTCCCCCCCCCAACCCCCACCCAGCTACAGTTGGACAGCCAAACAGAGCCCTACCTGGGGGACTCCTGGGACTGAGACAACCACGCCTTTGCCACTGAGGACCTTCATCGGGGCTTTGCCCACCCAGCTGTCCAGCCAGCACTCCAGCATCCACCACAGGTGCCCACCCAACAGATGGGGAGGTGAGAGAGGAGGGCTTTGGGAAGGCGAGGGTGGGCCCCAACCCTTTGTAGGACACAGTTCTTTCTGCTGATCCGCCTGCCACTGCCCAGGGTGGTGGATCTGCAGAGGAACTTGTTCTAAGTTCTGCTCTCTGCTCCGAAACAAACTTCTGTTTTGGTCTAGGTGTGGTGTGGCCTTAGGCACACATGGCTGAGGCAGGGACAGGAGAGCCATCCCCTGGCTTGGAGGGCAAGCAAGGGACAGAGTACGACACCCTGCCTTCTGACGCTGCCTCCCTCAGTGACTCGGACTCTGACCTCAGCTTGCCCGGTGGCGCTGAGGTGGAGGTGCTGTCCCCGGGGGTGCTGCCTGGGGAGGCCCAGGAGGATTCAGGCCCCGACGAGCCCTCCTTGCCTCCCATGGCCACGGTGCAGCCGTTCCATCTGCGAGGCATGAGCTCCACTTTCTCCCAGCGGAGCCATGACATCTTTGACTGCCTGGAGGGGGCAGCCAGGCGGGCTCCAGCCTCTCTGGGCCACACCAGCGTGAGTGACAACAGGAGCTTCCGGCAGCCCCTGGCACCCTCAAGCCAGCCTTCAGTGGAAGGCCTGCGCAGGGCCCCTCGGAGCCCTGCCCCCTCGAGGGTGCCCCCTGTCCCCGATTACGTGGCGCACCCTGAGCGCTGGACCAAGTACAGCCTGGGGGACGTGGCCGAGGCCAGCGAGCAGGACAATCAGGCGGCCGCCCTGGCGTTCCTGGGCTCCCGGAGCCTTGCTGTCCCCTCTCACTTTGTGCCCTCCTTCAACCAGGACCCTTCCAGCTGTGGGGCGGGGAGAGTCGTCTTCACCAAACCGGCCCGAGGAGGCGAGGCCAGACCCGAGAGGAAGAGGGTCCTGAGGAAGGGGGCAGAGCCGGGCAGGGGCCCCGGCACTGCTGGTGGGGAGGGCCCTGTGGAGCTGGCACACCTGGCCGGGCCCGGGAGCCCTGAGGCCGAGGAGTGGAACAGCCCCCTTGGGGGCCTGCAGGAGGTGGGACCACTGTCAGGGGCTGTCCACAGTGGGTCCGCACCAGGCTCCCCCCCACTGGTGGAGACGGTTGGTTTCCATGGCAGCAAGAAGCGGAGTAGAGACCATTTCCGGAGCAAGGGCAGCAGCCCCGAGGGCCCAGGTGCTGAGGTCTAAGAGCACAAACACTGGCCTCTGCGGTTGTCCTGCCTTCCCAGCCAGGCTGCCTGCACGGCTGGCATCAGAGGCCCCAGGCCACTGCCCAGCTGGAGTGGACAGACCATCCGCCTGGGGAGGGAGCCCAGGGCAGCCTGTAGGTGGTGGCAACAGCCCTGGCAGGGGCTCTGGGAACCCGGCTCCACTGGAGCAGAGACTTGTTGGGGCCCATGGGGATGTGGGCTGGGGGCACTGGTATCCGTTGCTGTCCACGGGGGCACAATAAACGTTTTAGCTCTTCCTCGGGTTTCGTGTCTGTGGGCCCAGCCCTCTGCAGCTGGGGCCTGCTTTCTCCCGCCTCGCCCTGTCGCTCCGTCCCTCCGTCCCTCCACATGATCCTCCAACCTAGGCCTGGGCTGCCTCGCAGGTGTCCGCTAGCACCTACACTGCTCCCCAGCATTTTCCTTGGAGGCACTAATGTGACAGCAAGAAGTAGGAGGCCTGTCCCCTCCAGGGCTAGCAGCTCACCACCATGGGTGTCCAGCCAGTGTCCTTAGTGGGCCTGGGTGGGTGCAGAATCTGCCCCCAGCCTGGTGCCAGCCACAGACAGGGTGGGGGCCAGAGGTCGGGTCTGGCCAGGAGAGCCTGCGTGTGAGCAGGTGGCCATGGAGGGGCCTGGCGGGTATGTTCCTGCTCCTGAGTGTTTGCTGGTGCTTGGTGACATACACACCTCGGCCCCCCCCAGGCTCTGGTTTGACCTGGGCCAGGTGCGGTGCTGTGTCCTACAGGCCCCACTGGAAACAAGGCAGCACCTGGCAGGGCTGATCTGGGCTGTCGGCCAGGGTGGGCGCACCAGCGTGTGCTCCACCAGCTATGGGGAAAAGGGGTGGGTGTGGCAGGTGCAGACACCCTCTGGAGCCAGTCTGCTGGGTGTGGGAGGACGGGGCCTTAAAAGGCAGAAATTCTAACCACTGGCGTTTCAAAACAAGATTTGTTTCTTATCAGGTAATACGAGGGGTGGGGTGCAGGCCTCCAAGCAGCCCTCAGGGTGGTGCCCGTCTCACACTGCTTGGCTGGTGCTGGGATGGGGGCCGGGGGCACTCCCAGGACACTGCTGTGCTTCCCGGGGGGTCCCTGGGAAGGTGTCAGGCAGGGCAAGGAGAGGTTCCTTTTTGTGGGGTCAGATGTCTGGGAAGGGCTGGCCTATAGTGGAGCCATGAGGGCCCCTGCCCCCTGGGCTCCACGGGAGGTGGGCGAAGGTCAGCGTGTCCGTGAGGCCCAGGATGACGAGCTGAGAAGTGGGCCCTGCACGCAACAGGCCAAGCAGCTCAGGGGTCCGAGAGTGGCTGGCCAGGCTGCGGGTGCTCCCTGCTGCCAGGGCCCCCTCTGTGGTCAGCAGTGGCCTGCCAGCTCCCGCTGCCACAGTTCCGAGAGCCTGGTAGGAAGGAAGATCCCTTCTCAGAGGTGAGGACCAGGCCACGGTGGCCCTCAGAGTGGGGCAAACTGGGCAGCTTAAAGCAGGCCATGCCTCTGAGCCCTGGGGCTAGGGGTGTGCCCTGTTAGGGCCAAGGGGGTCCTGCCTGCTGAGGGGGTGGCCCAGAAGGGCCCGCGGAGGCAGAGCCCCCAGAGTCTGGGTGAACCAGGCCCTCGTGCCCAGGCCTCATCACAGGGCACCTGCACTTTCCCAAGGGACAGGACCTGCCAAGGCCATCAGAGACCCCCAGGCCCCGGGGAAGGGGAGGGCAACAGGGCACGAGGCATGACCAGCTGCCTGTGGGGTGTGTTGCCTGTGCCCACCCTCACCCCACGCCCCCCAGACGGGCTTACTCCAGGGGACGCCGCCCTGGGCCAGCGTGTCAGCCATGGAGGACAGGAGCATGGTGCAGTAGTTGACCTGGAAGAGGGCGAAGTGTCCAGGGAAACCCCAGGGCAAGCCCCAGGGTTCCCAGGACAGCAGGGGACAGGCACCCTCCACCTGCCCCCACGCCTGCCAAGGCCTGCTGCCCTGTGACCCTCCCTCTGGGGGCTGCGGCTCACAGGAAGGGGCAGGGGGACGCAAGGTGCTGGCGTGCTGTGTGCAGGGTGGGCAGTGAGGGGACTGGGATGTGAGACCCTCTGGGGTGGGCTGCGGTTTCATGTGACTTGGAGCGGGGACGGGCCCAGATGCCGACTGGCTATCTCCCCAGGGCCCACCCACAGGGGTGCCCGCTCCCGCCAGGCCCTGGAGTGCTCCGCAGCTCGTGTCTGGGCGCGGGGCTGTGGGCCGTGGGCCGCGGGCTGCGGGCTGGCCCCCTGGGCTCCGCGGAGCTGCCTCCCGGGATGGGGCGAGGAGCTCGTGGCCTCGCTGTCACTTGCCTGCGATTCCAGAGACTTGATCTGCTTGTCTTGCTCTCTCAGCCCCCCCAGGTACTTGGCGACGAAATCCACTCTGTGACAGAGGCAGAAGGCAGGCTGCTGACCGCCACATGGCACTCCACGTGTGGGGAGCCTCCCCATCCCCCCCGCCCTGTCCCCACAAGGTGCCCGATCTGGTGGCACCCAGGACTCCTTAGGGCATGGCCCAGTCTATAGTACTGAGCGCTTCTGCGCCCTCCCTGCCTGAGTCACACCGTCCAGCGAGGGGGGCACAGGGCAGGATGGTCCCCACCCCAGGCAGGACAGGACAGGGACCCTGAAGCCAGGGTGGGGAATGGACCACTGGGGGCCAGAGAGAAGGAAGGAGGGGGTCAGTGTCACTCCCGAGACCCACAGCAGGGAGGACGCACGGTTAGTGCCCACAGCCCCCAACTACAGGGCAGGCAAGTCCCCAGCGGAGCCCTGCCCCTCTCAGCCTCAGTTCCCCAGCTCAGATCCTCTGTCGCTGGCACCAGAGAAACCCCCCCCCAGTGATAATGGCAGAGGTCCCCCAGGTCCCCTAGGGATCAGGCTCTCCTGCCACCTCCACAGCACCCGACACCAAGGTTGGCGCTGGCACCAGGGCTCAGGGCCGCGAGCAGCCAGGGCGAGTGTCTGGGCCTCGGCCCCAGGGCAGGGGCCGCCCGCGTCTCTGGGCAGCCCCAGGGCAGAGACACCTCAGCGGGTGTTGCCCGCACCTGTGGGCCGTTTTCCGCAGCACCTCCCCCTCGCTGTCGCGCCGCCTCTTCTCCACCTTGCTCAAGAAGTTTTCCTTCTGAACCGTCTCCCAGGTGACGATCTGCTGGTCCAGGGGGTCTGGCAGGTCTCGCTCTAGGAGGGCCAGGGCAGCAGCAAGCTTGGCCGGGGCCGCGTGGGCCTGAGTGGCAGAGCCAGGCCTGGCCTTGGGGTGGGGCAGGGGATGGCGGGGCAAGGACAGGTCCCACAGGGACATGCAGGCTGCAGGGAACGGCTCTGGGCCTGGGTTTGGGTCAGCCTGGAAGGAGCCCAGCCCAGGACGCCGGGGCCGAGGAGGAGCCCAGGCCTCTCCTGACTGCCCATACCCCGGGATGGGCGCACCCAGCCGCCCGCCTCACCCAGGTGCTCCCGCTTGCGCTCCGCCTTCCTGACAGCCCTGCGCAGGGCCAGGCTCAGGTGGCTGAGCAGGATGAAGGGTGGGGCCAGGGCGGGGCGCTCGTGGTACTCCACGATCAGGTGGTAGCGCTGGAACTTCCAGAATATGTCGGCGTTGCCCTGCACCACCTGGAACGTGTAGCTGTGGGGACACGCGGCCAAGCCCCTCCTGCCCCTGAGTGCTGGGGGCCCTTTCGGAAGCCAGGGCCCAGCACCCTGCTTCTGTGATGGCCTGGGGGGTGTCTCGGGGTCCATTCATCCGGGTCTTCCGCTGTCCCCCCACGCCCCCTGCTCTCCCGGGCAAGGCCAGGGTTCCTGACACCACCCAGTCCCCCCCCAGAGACCCAGGCCCTGCTTGCTGGGAGCAGGGAAGGCGGCCCACGGAGTCGGGGCTTGGGCAAGCAAAGCCTGGCCGTGCCTGGCTGCTCCGCCTCCTGGGCCCGGGGCTCCCGGCACGCACTCCGGGCGGGCGGAGCAAGCCTGGGCCGAGGGGCACCTGAACATGGCGATGAGCAGGTTCATGAGCAGCACGTTGGTGACCAGCAGGAAGGTGACCAGCAGCAGGATGACCAGCCAGTTGGCATAGAGGTTGGGGCAGGAGGGCGAGTGCTGCAGCAGCAGGGGGTGCGAGGAGCAGTTCACGCGGGCTTCTGAAAGGCAAGGGGCCGGTGGGGCCGCGGCCAGGGGCGGCGCCCGGGCAGCCTCAGGCAAACGCCGAGACCCCAGAGCTTGGTCCCGGGGTCTAGGCCAGCCAGGGCACAGGGGCCCTGGCTGCGTGGGGTGCTGTCCTGTTTTACCCGGATCTTCTGGGTTTTAGCCCTGAAGGCCCCATCATGGGACGCGCCGGTCCTAGAGAACCAGGCGAGTGGTCCACCCAGCGCAGGGCTGCCTCTCCTCCCTCTGCTGGGCTTCTACCAGGGCCCGGGTCACAGCCAAGACCCTTTGGGGGATGGACGGTGGGGGAAGGAGGACTCACGGGACACAGTTTCTGCTGGCTGTTGCATGGATTAACACCCCACCGACCCCAACAAAAGGCTCTGCTGTCAAGCAGGTTTAGGGAGAGCTGGGAGGGGAGAAGGTGTCTTTACCGCAGGACTTATCAGAACCTTTACAGAGCTAATGCCTGTCACAGGCTCCAAGCTGGGGGTAAGTCTGACAACTTTCCAAAGCATATTAAGCCAGCAGGCCCTGGACAGGGCTGCCAGCAGGCCTGGAGGGCACAGAGCCCGCACTGACCCGCTCCAGTCTGAAGGGCTTTCTCCACCCCGTGTGGTCTGGGAGCCCACAGGCAGGGACTCCCAGGGGGGCCCACGGATCACCACTCCAGCCCCTCAGAGCATCTGGAAGTCGGGGTGAGTGTGCAGACCCTGGAGGCCCTGGGTGCACAGGGCAGAGGCCGGAGGCCAGAGTGCCCCTCCACCCCGCTACGATTCCTCGCTTCATCCGAAAGGGAGCTCCACTTCCCCGCCCTCCCCAGACTGTGCGCCAGTGTGCGTGTGGGTGTGTCTGTGTGTGCATGTGCATGTCCACGTGTGGGTGCACGTGTGTGTGTGTCTCTGCATGTGAGTCTGCATGTGAGCACAGCAGTGCACACGTGCACATTCGAGCGTGTTTCTGCGCCTGCCCCCGGGTCTCTGTCTCCCGAGGTCCACCTGTGTGTACCCGTGTTCTTGCCTCTGCATGAGTGTCGGGCTTCAGGGCCCTTTTCCACATGTCTGTGCCTCCCTCCCCGGGGCGAGTCCCTGCCTGCTTCTCCTGAGCCAGTTACCGAGTGTG
This sequence comes from Varecia variegata, assembly GCA_028533085.1. Lineage (NCBI taxonomy): Eukaryota > Metazoa > Chordata > Mammalia > Primates > Lemuridae > Varecia > Varecia variegata. The sequence goes on from CM052438.1 coordinate 179,716,385, forward strand.
CATGGGGGAGGGGCCCACAGCAGTTGAGCGCCAAGTCCCCGACCTGCCACCGCCCGGCAGCCCCCAGCCCGTGGATCTGCTCCGGGGGCTGGTCGTGGCCCTCCCTTCTCCTCCCGGCGCCTGGAGAGGTGGGCCAGGGCCAGCCTGGAGAGCGTGTCTGCGCAGCTGTGAATCTGCCTGTCTGATAAAAGCAGCTCCGAGGTAATGAGACCCCCGAGCCCTCCCCACTCCGTGATTTGAGAAGGCGGCACCAAGCCAGGGTGGAAATTAAACCGTCCCTGGGTCCTGAGCCCAGGAGAACAAGCTCCAGTGTGGCACGTGTGCAGAGCGGGAGGGTAGGGGCTACCCTGGACCCCAAGGGACCCGCAGGCTGTGGGGGAGCCGCCTGAGCCTCAGTTTCCCTCTCAGCCAGGCATGTGTTAGTGAATGACTCTGCGCCCAGCAGCATAGTGGACTCACAGAGAAGGGAGGTGACGTGGACAGGACTCGAGCAGGCCCTGGCCACGGGCTTTCCCCTGCAGGACTGGCCACCGCCGCGCTCTGGACACCGAGGCAGCCCTGGGGCGGGGCCTGGGGGAGTCTGCAGGTCCAGGGAGATCTGGGCTGTGACCAGGCCTGTCCGCTCACGCTAGTGGCTGGGGCTGGCCGGGCCAGAGATGCAGCCACTTGGGAAGGAGCCCCTCAACCCTGCCCTGGCTGGAGGCCACACGGTGAGGGGAGGAGGGGAGGAGCGCAGGGCCTGGAAAACTGGTGCGCAAAGGCCAAACCCACAGGCGCTGGGGGTAAGGAACGGCCCAAGGAAACGGGGACCACTCCGATTAAGAGGCGATTCCCGGACAGCACACCCCTCCCCCGTGCCCTCATCTCTGGCCCCTGGGGCCTGTGTTTGCTTCCGTCCTGCGGTCAGCCCGTCGCAGGTGTGTGTCCCAGTGGAGTGCTGCCCTGGCTTCCCTGCAGCTCCTCCAGGAGCATCGGGTCAGGCCGAGCAGCATGATGGCCCTGCAACCCTGCTCTGTGCTGCCACTAAGCCTAGAGCACCCCGGGAGCACCCCATGGGGCCAGCGTCCCTGAGCCCCTCACTCTGGCCCGCCTTCCCCGAGGCAGTGCCCTCTCCTGCACCTCCCTGGATCCCAGCCACCCCAGGGCCTGCACGGTCCCCGTCACCACTGACAACCCCATGGCCTAGTGGCTCTGAGCCCCCAAACCCACTTGTGAAAAGTTCCTGGAGCCTCCACCAGCCCCCGCCAGGTACAGCCAGCTTGGGGCGCCCACAGCTGCAGACAGGCCCACGCGCCTGAGGCCCACAGGTAGTGCATGCACGGTGGGTGGGTCCCCAGAAGAAGCCAGGGTGTCTGCAAGGTGGCCTCGCAGCTGACGGGCCTCAGGAGGGTGGGTGACAGGGACACCTCAGCCACGCAGGGCCTCGCAGGAGGGTTGAGGCCAAGCCAGAGGGGCCCAGACACCAGGTGATGGTCTCCCCGACATCCCTACCCTGTGCCTGTAGCGCCTGCCCGTGCCCTGCCCCACATCGCCCCCAGCAAGGCCTCTGAGCCTGCGGCCACCCCCAGCTGCCTCGAGGTCTCCTGTGTCTGGTTCCTGAGGTCGGAGGCTCTGCCTGGAGCTAACCCTGTCCCCGGGTCTGGGCCTGGCCTCAGGGACTCCTCCCGTCTCAGCTCTAGGCTGGGGTCTCCTGTGACCCCGACAGGCCCCTCTGGAGAGCTGCATACCCAGGGACTTGGAAAAACCGGACTCCCTTTGGTTGCACTTAGGGGGTCCCTGCCACCCCGCGCCCGCCTGGCCAGATGCGAACCATCGATCTCGTCCAGTGGGATCTGCCCGAAGATCTGCAGGTAGGGCCGGTAGAGCACGCGGCGGAAGATCCACTCCAGGCGGCTGTCGTGGGGGTGCAGCAGTGCCTGGGTGGTCACGCCGTAGGCCACGAGCCACACGCTCAGGAAGAAGAGGAAGAAGAAGACGTCCTTCATCTCCATGGGGCCGGGGCAGGGAGAGGGCCGTTAGCAGCCCCTTGGTGGGTGGCTCACTACCCACCCGGGGGGACAGTGGGGCTCACCACCCACCCAGGGGGACAGTGGGGGACAGAGGGGCTCACCATGCGCTCCACGATGATGATCTTGGGGCCCAGCTGCTTGTGAATGGCAAAGATGTGGATGAGCCGGAGCGTGAACACCATGAAATCCATGGCCAGGACAGAGCGGCCGGCCTCAAACACTGAGGGCAGCATCCTGGGGGGGGACAGCAGGCTGGACGGGACGGCTGGAGCCCAGAGAGGGGAGGAGGACTGCTCGGGCCAAAGGGCAGATGCCAGGGCCGAGCCAAGACCTCTGAGGTTCCGAGCGTCCTCATCTGGACGCCTGCCCACAGCCCTCCTGAGAATAGGGCCGCTGGGCCCCACGGACCTGCAGGTGACGCCAACGATGAACAGGAAGATGGCCACCATGTCACATTTGTTCCAGTTGTCCTCCACGTACAGTGTGAACTTCTTCAGCAAGTGTGTGTCCTCGTCCGTGAAGAAGCCCTGGCAGAGAGGCAGACGCTTCTGCTGCTGCCGCCTGGGCCCACCTCACTGGACAGCCCCGCCCGCCCCACCTGGGGTCTGTGAGGATCAGTGCTCAGCCTGCCATGGGATCGGGTTCCATCTGCGACCAGGACCCAGGCTCTGAGTAGGACTGGGGGTCAACTGAAGATATCCCAGGGCTAAGTCTGGGGACAAAACCTGGGGTTAATCTGAACTTGGGGTCAGTGCTCTTTGTGACCAGGGTCCAAGATTAGTTTATGTTCAGTGTCTGGACTTGGGCTATAATACAGGTCAGGGTTCACACTCTTACCAGAGAGACAATGGTCATGCTTAGTCTGGAGCTGAGATCAGGGCTGAGTCTGGAGTGGGGCTGGGATCAGGGCTCAGTCTGGACTGGGGCTGGGATCAAGGCTCAGCCTGTGGTGGAGCTGGGATCAGGGCTCAGTCTGGCGTGGGGCTGAGATCAAGGCTCAGTCTGGAGAGGAGCTGGGATCAGGGCTCAGTCTGGAGTGGGGCTGAGATCAGGGCTCAGTCTAGAGTGGAGCTGGGACCAGGGCTCAGTCTGGCGTGGAGCTGGGATCAGGGCTTAGTCTGGACTGGGGCTGGGATCAGGGCCCAGTCTGGACTGGGGCTGGGATCAGGGCTCAGTCTGGTGTGGAGCTGGGATCAGGACTCAGTCTGGACTGGGGCTGGGATCAGGGCTCAGTCTGGACTGGGGCTGGGATCAGGGCTCAGTCTGTGACCAGGATCAAGGCTCTGGTGATGCCGTTCTTGTTCTGCAGATGAGGAGCCACAGCCTCGAGAGGGCAGGACCCCGTGAGTCCCCCCAGCCCGGAGCTGCAGAGCAGAGGGAACAGGGCTGGGCTGGCCCCTGACCTGCCGGATCTCCTCCAGCACCAGCGTGAAGACCCAGAAGTACAGGGTGACCTCAGCCCCCGACGGCCCTTGGGGGGGAGGCCTGAAGTCCACCAGCAGGACGTAGGTGAACAGGAAGAGGAAGGCGAAGTACATGACCACGTTCCCCAGAAACACGGTCACGGGAGCACCCCAGAACTTCCGCCAGCGCGTGAGCAGGAAGGCCGCGTGCGGGCCTCGGTCACCCTGAGCCCTCGACGCCTCCGCCAGCTCCTCTGCCCTGTGCCGTGCAGGAGGCTGCAGTGGTGAGGCCGCACCCAGCAGGCGCCCCAGCGGGGTCCAACCTCCGGCCACCACCTGCCGGCCGCCACCCTGCCCAGCCCCTCGGGCCCCTCACAGGCTGCCGGGGCTGCACAGCAGGCTCTTCTCTGCGCCCAGGCTGTCCAGCTCCTGCAGGTCCTCCGGGCCGGTCTGCAGAGAGGCCTCGTCGCTGTGGGCACAGGGGATGCTCAGGGCCCGCAGGAAGGGCACCCAGGGGCACCCGCTTGGTCCTGCGCACCGAGAAGGACGGAGGCCAAAGTGCCCAGCTGTGCGCACGGGCCGTGGGCAGCAGGGCCACGGGGATCCTGGACTCGGAGGAACCAGAGACACGCGGCCACCGGCACCCGCGGGGCCCGGGCCCAACCTACCTGAAGGTGATGAGGTTGGTGTAGATGAGGGGCGGGCAGAAGAAGGCGCCCAGAAGCCGCAGGATGGGCGTGCCCGTGGCCATGTCCCCCCACCAGATCTTGGTCAGGAAGGCCTGAGACAGAGACACGCCTGCTGGCCTCCCACCTCCACCTTCGCCCACGCTGTGCCCTGCACCAGGAACGCCCTTCCCCCGGCCTGGCAAATGCCAGCTGCTCCTCGAGGGGGAGCTGAAGACATGCCCCTGCCAGCCCTCCCCGCGGCAGCACAGGGTGGCACGAAGGAGCCAGTCGCAGGAGGATGGGTGTCGCTGCGGCGTGGGCCTTCTCTAAGGGGCAGGTGGGCTGGGCAGGACGAGGGTGCCCGGTGGGGAGGCCCCGCCCCTGCCCCACACGGCGGGCACAGGGGAGCCAGAGCCTGCAGGCTGGCGGTCAGGTGGGCGCCTCACTGGCCCAGGGTGGCCTGGGACCTGCTCGCCGGCCCGCCTCGCCCCTGGAGGCCCTCCCCAAGGGTTCAGACCAGGGCGACGGGGCCCTGCGCGGCCAGCACCCACCTGCACGCCGTCATGGGCAAAGAAGGCCTTGGTGTCGGCCTCGGCGGCCAGGTGCAGGCAGGTGGTCCTGCTCCAGCAGCGGTTGCGCCGCACCAGCAGGGCGAAGGCGCGGTCCTCGCTGTTGCTGTAGCACTCGGAGAACAGGTCTGCCCGGCGGGGCCTGCCGCTGATGGCACTCGGCCGGCACCCTGCGCCTCCCCCTCCTCCGCCTGGAGCCCGCGTCCCTGCCCCAGGGGCAGCCAGGCCTCTGCCCTGCGGGGCCGCTGACAGCCCAGCGGCCTGCATTGGGCCACACTCCCCCGCAGGACCACGGGAGGCTCCGTCACTCCAATGTCCCCACCAGCGGGCGCAGTGCACGCCAGGGGTGCGAGGCTGCGTCTTCCTCACCCCGTGCCCAGTCGTCCCTCCTGCTCAGGTTTTGAGGCCCCCCCGCCCATTCTACAGAGGGACCACTGAGGTCACACTGGGCCACACAGCGGGAGCAGGTGGCCTGGAGGGGAGCCCCGCCCCTCGGTCTGGCCCCTTCACCCACGGCCCCGGCCACCGGGTGCCCACTCACCGAGGGCCAGCTGCTCATACTTGGCCTCACGCATGGCCCGGGCCACCTCGGCCTCCGGCTCCAGGTGGGACATCTCTTTGAGGATTTTGCAGGCAGCCAGAGCGGCCGCCACGCCCTCCTGGCCCTAGGAGACGGGGTCTCAGGGGCTGCCCGCCTCCCCCCACCCCAGCGGGGGCCAGGGCTGCCGCTCACCATGGCCCAGAAGTAGGTGGCCATCTCGTGGCGGTTCTGCAGCACGGCCCACAGGAACAGGTCCCGCCAGGGCTGCTCGCTCCTCCGGCTGAGGTCCGGCAGCCACTTCTGGCCCGTGGGCCGCTTGGCCGGACCCCTCTCCTGGAGGACACGGCTGTCGGCTCCAGCGGCGGCCCCGGCCCAGCCCCTCGCCCAGCCCCCACTCACCACCTTCCTCCGGCCGCCCGGCCCGCCGTCCTGGTAGAGGCCGCGGCAGGCGTCCCGCAGGAAGTCCTTGAGCACGCGGGAGACCTCCTGCAGGGAGAAGGCGGGCGGCCCGGCGGGCGGCTCCCGGGCCTGCTGCGCGCCCAGCCCGGCCAGCGTGCGCCGCGCCTCCTGGTGCTTGCGCTGCAGCAGGTCGAAGAGCAGGCTCTTGGGCGCCACGGAGCGGTACAGCTGCTGCAGCCGCCCGAAGGTCAGGAAGTCCGCCACGTCCGCCCCGTTGTCCACGAAGAGCCGCACGAACTCAGGCTTGTTGCTGACCAGGGCGTCCATCATCACCTCCTCCAGGTCACGGGACTGGACAGCCGGGGGGGCGCCAGGGAAGGGGGGACGGTGACAGTGAGTCGGAGCTGGGGGGGAAGCGGGTGGCCGAGGGAGCGGGGGCCTCTGCCCAGGGCCGGGCCACACTGACCCCGCTCCCCGGGCACCCAGCCTGTGCCCCTGAGTGGCGGCGGGCACAGGTGGGTCCCGACAGTCTGGGGGCACCAAGGGCACCGTGACTCCCTGAGGCTTTGGGGGCGGCCCACACCCAAGGGTGACCCGCCCGCTCCGCCTGGCCAGCGCGAGACGCAGAGGCTCAGTGTGCTGTGGCCTCATCACGCCCCCTAGGGACACCGCTGCCCCCGGCCCTCAGCACGGCCCTGCCCGGTGCTGGCCACAGCAGGGCTTGGGGGCGGCCACAGGCTGGGCACGTGGGGTCGGGTGGCACCTTCCACTCCACGTCCCCATTGAAGATCTCGCTCTTGGCGATGTCCACGCGGTCCCAGGCCACGGCCAGCTTGAGCTCGTCCAGGTAGTCCTGCGCCTCCTGGCTGTGGCTCTTGCAGGCTGTGGGCGGAGTGGGCAGGGGCGGTGAGGGAGGAGCCGCTGACACGCAGGACCGGAGCTCCGCACCCCTGTGAGCTGGCGAGGGGCTCCGCTTTGTGGGTGGGTGCCCGAGTCCCCGCCGGGAGGGGTCAAGGGGGCAGGGCGGCCTCTCTGCTCCCACGTGGGGAAGCTCCCTTGGTGGTGACAGAAGGGACCCCAGCTAACACCCAGGCCTGGGGCCCTTCCCACGGACGGTTCGGGGTAGCGGGTTTGGTCACATTTCCTCCTCGGGGAGGGGCATCTGGCCACGGCCGGGCACTGCAGGGCCACGCAATGAGGCACAGACTGGACGTGGAGGCCGCGGTCCTCACCAGACCCGCGAGGGAAGCCCGCAGGCCTCAGACTCCACGACCGTGAGCTCCGGGGACCATGGTGCCCCTCCCAGCCCGTGGGGCCAGCCTGACTCGTGGGAAACCACGAGGGGCTTCCTGCACAGGGGTGCCCCCGGGCTGATTGCCTGGGGGTCACTCAGCCAGAACCAGCGCAGTGCAGAAGGCCCCTCACTGGGGGGTCCCAGCCCTCCCTCCAGAGGCCCTGCCGCCCCCGCCGTGGGCCTGGGTCGGCTGCCACGGGCCAGCCCTCGGCACACATTTGTCTACAGTAAAAGGGCATCAGATGCTCATCAGTTTCCATCAGCGCCTCGTAGATAAAGCAGTCTGTCCACATAGTGGCTCACGTGGCCTCAAGACAGGACTGCGGCACTGCCACAGGCTGCAGCGTGGACGAGCCTTGGAAATGGTGCCGAGCCACAGAGCCAGCGCGACGCGTCTCTGTACGGTTATGCGAGTCCACGCGGCCGGCGCGCCCAGACGGCGCATCCGGCGAGGACGGTGGGTCGGGGGTGGCGGGGCACTAACTGCACAGGCTCTCTGCGGTGACGGGAACGTTCTGGGATTGGGTGACTGTGGCAGTCGCACCACCTCGTGAATGTGCTAGAACCACTGGACTGAATACTTTAACAATCTTTTAAAATTATGGTGAAAAAATAGTATCATGAGATTTGCCAAATGCAGGACATGTCATGAATTTGTGTGTCGTCTTCCCGGGCACAGGTCACGTGGGCGCCCGTCAGAAACGGCCACCAGGCTGCCACACCCCTGGTGGCTCAGAGCACAGACGCCGCCAGGTGCCACCACCCTGCTCTGCACCCACCTTTCACCAGAGCCTTGAGGATGACGGTGTCCAGCTCCTCGGAGCCCTCCTGCTCGAAGTCGTGCACGGTGAGCAGGTGCGGGTGCGAGGTGATGTTCTGCAGCTGCACAGGGCGAAGGCCCCG
>CM052438.1:179724670-179743516 GCA_028533085.1 Varecia variegata
TTTATAGACACCGTTTGCACACCTGTATTTTCTTAGTAAATCCGGCTTTCGAACCCGCGGCTGACCACTGTCTCGGGAACGCTGCCCCCTGGTGGCAGCACCTCGCGGCCCGGGGAAAGAAACGAGCCTCCTGCAACTCACAGGTCTCCGTTTGCTTCCCAGAGCCCAGAGCCTCTGGCTGGGGGGAACCCAGTGAAAATGAGCTGCGGCCGTTCTGCCACCTGAGGGGACGTCGCTGCCTGTCGGGGGCCACTGCGCCCCGCCGTGCCATCGCTGCGGCCCCTGCCTGGACAGCTGCTGCTCCTGGGGCCCCAGGTCTCAAAGCGCAGGTGTGCTGGGGGCCTCCTGCCTGGGAGGGACTTCCCCACACTCCCTGGTGGCCCCTCCCCTGCCCCCACCCACACACTGGGTCCCTGCACCTCCCTGGGTCCCGAGGCAGGGGCGGGGGCCAGGGCGGGCCTCACCTCCATAGCCCGTCCTCTGCTCAGAGATGTGCTTCTCCAGTCGCAGCCGCAGCCCCGTCAGCCCGTCCCCCTGCCCGGGGGGCCCTGGCTCCACCAGGATGAAGTGGGAGAGGTTGCTGTCCAGGGAGCAGAGGGGGCCCTGGCTGCTGCCGCCGTCCTCTGCAGGGTAGTGGACAGGGGTGTCCTCCTGCGCCAGCGGGGAGACAGGGCAGAGCCCTCAGGAGGCTGCCGGGCTGGGCTCCCCGTGGGACCCTCCCCGCCACGCCGTGCACACAAGCCTGAGGCCCTGCACGGGGCTCCTGCCCAGGCCTCTGTTTCCCCCCTCGGACGGGGGCCCTCCCTGGTCAGGGCAGGGCTGGGCGGGAGCTCCTCCTTCCAGACTCTGCAGGGGCCCCCTGGGCCCACATGGCCTGCCTTGGACAGACCCCCAGCTGGGGCGTGGGGAGGACCCGGGCTGCGCAAAGCTTGAGGGTGCTGGCCAAGCCCCCACGCGGGGCTGCGCCTGCAGTTTCCTGAGCAATGCTGCCACCTGCTGGCTGCGTGTCCAGGCCTGTCCTCCCAGCACATCCCCTGCCCACGCCGTGACACCCCCGAGCCTGTGGCCTGAGCCCTGAGAGCAGGGGCTGCCCTGCCCCCGCCCTTCCTGCCTCCCAGGCCCACCTGGCCCAGCGCAGAGCCAGACGCTCACCTGGGCGCCCTCCAGGAGCTGGCGGTGCAGGACGCGGCCCAGAGAGGCGATGCCGATGGCGACCACGCGCACCTTGGCAGATGTGCTGGCCAGTGAGTGGTCGCGCACAGCCTGCCCGACGTGCCAGGCTGAGCCCACGCGGAGGGCACTGGTCAGGATCCAGGCCCCTGTGGGGCAGGAGGGGACGCTCATCCAGCCAGGGCCCCGGGTCCTGCCCAGCTGGCCCTGACCCCAGGCCAGTCAGCAGCCCGTGACTGGGGACAAGGGCTTGGGCACGGGGGCAGCCAAGGCTCAGAGATGGCGTGGCGCCTGCACAGGCCATGCAGCAGCTGGGAGGACCCCAAACCCAGGTCCCCAGGCGGGGTGAAGTGGCAGCCCCAGCCTGGCCTGAAGGGCACGTGCCGGGAGCCAGCTCCCCATGGGACAAATCCCGTCGCAGCCGGACCAGAATCCCAGACTGGTGGTTCCAAATGACAAAGCCCTCAGCCCGTGTCTGGTTTGAGAATCCTTTTGTCGAGCTACGATCATTTCTGTGGTAACGGACTCAGAAACCCCAAACCCTTCCACGGGGCTTCTGCAGGCAGAGGCTGCCCCGGATACAGCCCGAGCCCCGGGACTGGCCGGCCAGACGGCCCTGGTGGCGCTGCGGCCCACGAGTGGTGGGCGGCTCTAAGGAAGGGCCAGGCCTCTGCCCACGGGGTGGCCGGGACCCAGCAGGGAGGCCCTTGGCCCCGGCTAAGGCCACGCAGTGTCCCCAAGAGCTGCTTCCACTGCGGCGGGGGCAGCCGGCGGGGCGCGGTGGGCCTCACCCGTGGTCTGGGCCGCCTTCACCAGCCCCTTGCGCAGCACGTCCCGCAGCCAGGGCTTCATGGCGAAGGGCCGCTCCTCACCCACCAGGGACACCACCAGGTTGGGGGCCGGCAGGTGCCACTTGGTCAGCAGCAGGTCGAACAGCACAGAGGGGGCCACGCTGCTCGGCACCTTCACGAACTGCAGGGCAGGCGGGGGCTCAGGGTGCGGGCAGCAGGAGGGGGACGCCCCCAGGACCTTTTGGGAACAGGGCTGGCCCTGCCTTGACCAGCCGTGTGGCCTGGGCAGTCCCAATGCCTCTCGGGGCCTGGCGTGCCCTTCGGGGAGACGAGGGTGCTGACCCCAGCGCCTCCCAGCCCTCCCCGGGGGACTCGGGGGCTCTCGTTGTTGCAAGGGGCAGGCGGTGCGGCCAGAGGCTCCGGCTCTGCTTTCTGCCGTGGGGGGCTCTGAGCACGGCCCGAGGGAGCAGAGCCCAGGAGAGACAGCACCCGGTGCTCAGCGTCTGGGACACCAGGGGCTCCGGGGAGCCCACGTCGGGCACCATGCAGGGCCTGGCCGCCCCTACCTTGCCTTGCTTCTTCCCGGACTCTCCGAAGTCGATCTCGCCCCGGCACAGGCCTAGCCCCTGCCCGTCTGCAGCATCCCTGGGGCTGCCGGGACAGGCATCCCGGGTGTCCTGCATGGTGGCCTCTCTGGAGGGACACAGCCAAACCTGAGGGCAGGAGGACCTGATCCCCACCTTCCTCCCTGCGCGGGGCTGGGGCTGCTGTCAGAAGGGGAGCCCCCTCTCCCCAGCCGACATGCTGGCAGAGAGTTGGGGACCCCCACGAGGGGGTCTCTGCCCCAGTAGCCGTCCCTCCAGGCAGCACCCCTCCCCCAGCAGTGCCGGTTACGCCCGTTCCCAGGCAAGGACCGGGCACGTCCAGGCCCCTGGTCCTGCTACTCACCCCAGCCCAGCCGCTTCGGGCCGACCACACCCGTCCACTCTTTTCCGAAGGCTCTGCTGGGGGTTGTCCTGGAAACCCCGAAAGACTTAGCAGGTGACTCATAGCCTTTGGGCCACGCAGCCCACCTGCCCCAGGACACCCTGGGTGCTCCTGGCGGGCAGGTGACAAGGTGAGGCTGGTGCTCCCAGCTCAGGTGCGGGGGGCCTTGGAAGACAGGTGGAAGAGGGGTGGGACCACCCCCCTTGCCCAGGTGGGCCCAGGCACCCAGAGAGGGGAGGCCCTGCCCAGCACACTCAGCATCGCCGCAGAGCCACCGCCAAGCTCTTCCCGCGAGCTCCTGCTTCGGCAAGTGGCAGGAGAAGAGGCCGCCCACAGCACCTCCCACCGCCCCTGCGGTCGGCGTCAGCCCTGCTGTCCGTGGCAGGAGGAGCCCAGCCCCTCGGTTCCCAACCCTCCCTGGCCCGACACCCGATGCCACCCAGCTGCCCAGCACCAGCCTCGCTGACCGTGGCCCGGCCTCGTCCTGCCTCCCTCCCTCCGATCGGTGTCTCTGAAAACCTGCTGGGGCTGGGCCCATCCTCCGCCCTCCTGCCTAGAACCAGGCGCCTGGGCACAGGCCTGCGGGCAGAGGTCCCCTGATCAGGCAGGACACAGCCCTCAGGCTCCCAGCCACCCTGCCCGCCTGGGGCCACTGCAGCTCCCACTTCCGCAGAGCTAGTTCCCCTGTCCCCTGGGCAGTGCCGGGCCACAGACGGGCCCTGTGTGAGAGGAGAAGAGGTTCTTTGGGAAACGCTTTGTTCCTTACAGAGGTTCGCACCTGTGCACACGGGCAGGGACGGGAAAGGGGCAGGGTGCCTCGGGCAGGACAGGAAGCCCGCTGGGGGCAGGGGCTGAGCCACGGCCCTCCCCACTGTGCCTCTGGAGGCAGCACAGTAACTGTGTCCCCCAAAGAAGGTGTCCCCCAAAAAGATATGTCCAAGTCCTAGCCCCTGGCACCTGTGCCTGCGACCTTCTTTGGAAACAGGGTCTTTGCAGAGGTGATTGTGATGTTAGTTAAAATGAGGCCTTGCTGAGTAGGGTGGGCCCTGACCCCACGGCTGCTGTCCTTATAAAAAGGGGACACTGGGACACAGACAGACACGGAGGGAAGGTGATGTGAGGGCGGGGGAAGGATGCACGAGAGGCAGGGAGGGGCCTCCGGCAGCTCCGAGAGAGCCCGGCCCGCCCGCACCCTGGCAGGACGGGGGCCCTTCAGCCTCCAGGTCGGGGCGAGGGTAGATTCCTGTCGGTTCAAGATGCCCAGCGCGGCCACTTGTCCCGGCAGCCCCAGGACACGCGTGCAGTTTTCGGCCCGGCAGGGTAGCAAGCGTGTGCCTGCGTGGGGCCCGGGGCAGGTCCAGTGTGGCCGAGTGGCCACAGGCGGGGCCACCCCAGGGGGCCTGAGAGCCGGCAGGGTCGGATGCAAATCCTGCCGCCCTTCCCGCTCCCACAGCCGCACCACAGAGGGCGGATTTGAATGTGGCCTCCCGGGAGGTGGCTCACGCGTTCGGTGTTGGCAGCTGGTGTCTGCAGGCCAGCCTGCCTGGGGCTCGGGGCTGGGAGGGCAGGACATGCAGCGCATTGGTGTGCCCTGGCTGCGGAGACCAAGGACCTCAAACTGGGGGCTGCAAAGCGACAGCTGCGGAGGCTGGAGATCCACAGTCAAGGCGTGGGCAGCCTGTGCTCCCTCCACTCCTCAGGGGAGCACCCTTCCCTGCCTCCTCCGGCTCCTGGTAGCTCCAGGCGTCCCTTGGCATGTGGCCTCTGCCCCTGCTGCCATGTGGCCGCCCTCACGTGTGTCTGTGTTTCCTCTTCTCGTGAGGACACCAGCCACCGGGCCTGCCCAGCGGGACCACCACTGCAGAGCACATCTGCAAGACCCTGCTTCCAAAGAAGGTCACATTCCGAGGCTCCCGGTGGACACGGCTCCACCGTCTAGGGGGACACCGCTCGGTGCAGAATAGGCACCGAGGGGACCGGTGCTTGCCGTGTGGGCGGGGGTGGGGTGGCGGCTGAGGGCCCCGCGGCTCGGCTCACCCCTCACTGCTGCCAGGGCCCTGTCATGCCTGCCACCCAGTAGGGCCATCGCTTGCCACATCTGCACACATGCCCTGCAGCAGGGAGGTACGTGGCTGGACGTTTCTTGCCTGGGGGCTGGGGGTTTGGGGGGCCAGAGCCCAGCCATTTCCCTCAGCCTGGGGGACACTCAGCCGGACAACACTGACATCCTGGCCGACCCCATGAGTTGCAGGCCAGAGATGGGACTTCACTCTTCTCCCCCGACCCCTGGTGGGGAAGGCGGTGGGGGCCTGGCCCCCGAAATTCCTCTCCTCCCCAAGACCCAGACCCCGGTGAGCGTCTCTGCCTGGGGCTCAGAGCGCCCTCCCCTCTGTGAAGGCCCCGGGAGCGGGAGGCAGCCACCAGCTGTCCCCCTGGGCCTCCCACGGCCACCTCGCCTCTTTCCTCCCTGACAGGGGGGTAGGGGTGGGGCTGGGCCCCTGGAAGAGGAGCAGCAGCAGGGGCAGCCTCACCTTCCCTGGGCACAGCCCGGTTCCCAGGGCCCAGCCCCACTCGGGCGTGGGGAAAGGTGCCAGGTGCCAGGCAAATGGGGCCAGGGGTATGCAAACAGCCCGATTTGCATGGCAGGTGCCTGGTCGTCGCTGCTCCCCCCCCGCCCCCGTCCCCCGCCCGCACGTCTCTGGAGGGGAGCGGGGCTGGGGGCAGCGGGGTCCTATGTGCCGGAATCCCATCCCAGGTCCCCCACGAAGCAGAACCGAGGCGGACACGTGGGCCCCGCCAGCCAGAGCCCATCACAGAAACAGCCTGAGCTGAGTGAGGCCCCTGGGCAGAGTCCCGGCCAGCTTGTCCCCCCAGCTCTGTGACTTTGGGCAGGTCCCTCAAAATTCCTGGGCCGGCCTCATCCCTGAGATTCCGGTAAAGGGGTCGTAACAGGGAGAAGGTGCCGGAAAGGTCCCTGCATGCAGCAGGTGTGAAGTCAGCTTTGCGCCCCTGGTCCCCTGAGGACCCAGGCCAGGGAGGGTGACAGGGGACAGCAGCGACTCGGGGTCCCCACATTCCCTCCCACGGCCCCACCGCCCTGCCCAGGCTCCCTCCTGCCCAGACTCTCCCCAAGCACCAGGCAGCCCTTTCCGGAATGCCCCACCTCACCCGCCACCTCACCCGCACAGCCCCGGGAAGGGAGGATTCTCCCGCGTGTCCTGGTCCCCAAGCCCCTCCGGCCCACCTGCCCTTCCCGCTCTGGGGAGGAGGGGACAGGTCCTAGGCGCTGGCAGTGGCATGGGGCCTACCTGTGCGCCCTCTCTCCAGCACCCTGACGTGCGGCCACCAGCCAGGGAGCAGGGCAGCGTCTGTCGCAGGGTGGCCTGTGAGCCCAGCCCTCGGCTCCTCCTCCTCCCCGCCCGGCACGCCCGGCACCTGGGCGGCCAACGCCAGCCCCACGGAGCTGGCCGTGAGCAGACACAGGGCACCACCCGAGCTTCTCGGCACGACCGGCCCACAGACCTGCTGTCCCCAAAGGCCCCACTGAGGAGCCTAACCCTTCCTCGGCCAGTGCCCTTGGGCACATCCCGTCTGACAGGGAGGCGGCAGGCGGGGCTGCACCTCCCAGGGCTTTGCCTGCAGGGTGGCCTGAGGCCCAGGGCCGAGTCCAGCTAGCGTCACACTCTAACGTGTGATTGGATGGGGTTCCTTGCCTCAGTTTCCCCAGAAAGTGGGAATGGGAGCTGCCTCAGAGCACATGTCCCACGCCAGGGCGCTGGGCCCCACTGTCCCGTGGACTGTCCCCAAGGTGTGTCCTTTGTCCTGGAAAGCCAGACAGCGTGGGCCAGACGGGGCCGGCAGCCAGCGCCCTGGGTGCTGCGTGAGGACTGGCCCGCACCTGGGCAGGACAGGGTGCCCGCGGGGCAGAGCGTGCCTCCCGGACCCCCACCTAGGCTCCTCAGTCACTCCCTGCCTCAGTTTCTTGGTCTGTAAAAGGGGGATTGTAACAGCCCAGCTTCCAGGAGGTTGAGGGGGACACACCAGGGGCCCGAGCCTGACGGTGCCCCCTGTATGCCTTCCCCAGAGACCTTGTGCCTCTTGCCCTGTGACCCACCCTGGGGGACTCCGGCAGCCTAGCCCATTGGCCACCAGAGGGCGCCCCAGGACCACAGGCAGAGCTGGCTGGCGGCTGAGGACCCTGGGGTGGAGGCGGTGATGTCACCCCGGGCAGGAGGGCTCCGGGATCGCACAGCAGCCCCGTGAGCTGGCCAGGCACGTCCCCTAGTCCCTGGCGTGGCTGCCCCAGCCCTGGGTGGGCAAGCGGGCGTCAGGTGCCTCAGTAAATGCAGGGGGGACACAGGGTCAGAGGCCCAGAGCTCGGCTCCAGGCACTTGGGGCTCCAGGGCAGGGGCCCCACAAGCCCCCAAGGCCTGCAACCCTGAGGGCCCAGTTCTGAGAGGGAGAGGCCCACCCTGGCCCCGGGCAAGGACAGGGGTCCACTGGCCCTGGAGGTCCAGCCTGAGCTCACACCCACCCTCAGCCCAGGGCCTGGCCCTACTGTGGGTCCCGCCAGTGTCTGGGGTTACGTGGGGAGTGCAGGGGTCTCCCCAGACCCTTTGAGCCTATGGGTGGGGGCACGGTCCTTCCTCTATCCCGGTCCTGCCCCTGCCCCTCTGCAAGGCCGCCTCTGTCTCCTGGACACCCAAGGGACCGCAGCAGCCCCTCTGCAGCCACCTCCAGTCCAGTACCAGGTCACAGTCCTCCCTGCCTACAACCTTCCTTGGCTCCCTATCTCCCTGGCAAGAAAACCCAACAGGCCCTGGTGCCTTTGCTTCTGCTGCCCAGCCGGGAGCCCCTTCCCGGGAGCTCCTCCTGCTGGCTTCTTGTGCCTGAGATCTCAGCTTCCTCGTCTTCGCCAGAGACCCCCGGCCCGACTCACATGGGCACGGTGCCTCCCCTTGGTCTCTCCTCCGTGTACCCCGGTGCTATTTTTCAGGGTGCCTCACCCTCTGGAATGGTCTTTCACGTACTTGTCTGCTTATCTGCATGGCTTGCCGCCCGGGACTGCAGCCTGGGTGTTCCCTGCCGCCCCCGGGGCCCAGAACACCCTGGCACGGTGTGAGCCCCAGTGTGGTGAATGAATGAATGAATGAATGAGTGAACCGATGACGGATGCCCAGTGTGTGTCTGTGCAGAGCTGTGGGGGCAGCGGCGGGGGGGGGGCCCAGGGAGGTGGCAGTTTGGGGGGACAGGGTGCACAGGGCAGATACTGGGCCGGGCTCAGGGGCCCCCCTTCCCCTGCACTGCTGCGGGGCGGGGGGCCGGGTGCCAGGGCCCTTGCCTGCGTCCCTGCACGCTGCCGGAGTCTCCCTCACCCCGCGGTGGCTCTGCGCCCAGCTGCTTCCGTCCCCTTTGCTACAGTTGGCCCTGGCAGGCGCCACGTGGGAACTTCCTCTGGGGGAGAGGCCACGCCTGGTACAGGAGGGTCCGGCAGGGTCCGGCCCCGCCCCAGCCAGGCCTCCGCCCCAGGACCGCAGGTCCCGTCCAGACCACCAGCCGCCCACTGGCTGTGGAGGCCGGGCCACGTCCCAAAAGCTGAGCCCGTGTCCAGGAGGGCCGGAGCCCAATGGCCGCCCTGGCACCTCTGACCAGGACCCTCGGGCCGGGGCTCGGGGAGCAGGCTGGGGGCTGGCTCCCAAGCTGTGCCCACGGCGGCCCCTCCCTGCGTACGTCCTGGGGTGCCACATGGAGTTTGACTTGAAGGAAGACTCACAGCCTCTGACCCACCTCTCCAGTGTCTTACAGGCGTGAAGCCAACCCAGAGAGGGGCCGGCATGTCCCTCTGGGCCACACAAGACCGAGACTCGGGGGGAGGGAGGACCCAGAGCCCCTCAGACAGGAGCAGATGGTAGCAAGGACGTCACTCCTGGCCACTCCTGGTTGGAGAGCACAGGGCCAGGCCAGTGGGTGACAGGGTGACAGGGCCACAGGCAAGTCTGCAGGCTGCAGCCCCAGGGCCGACCCTGCGCACCCAGCAGTGGAAGTGGAGACCAGTGGGACCAGTGGAGCCACATGTCCGTCCCCTCCATTAAGGGTCAACGCATAGAGGCCGCCCAGACTCAGGCCCCGACTCCCCATCCAGTGAGCGACTTGTCCTGCTGCCCGTAGACCCCAGGACTTCCCGGGGCCACCCACAGGGCTGAGCCACCTCGGGGGGCTCAGGGGACCTGGTGGCCCCTCCTCCTGTGATGGTGCCCGCGGTTCTGAAGCCGCCCTTGTTCCCCACGGCATGGCCAGCGTCCTCTCCCTGAAGTAGCCACGGGGGTCTCCTCAGCCCAGGGTCCTGTGTCCAGCATGTCGGACCTTGGTCTGCGCCCTCGGCCCCAGGCCGGGGCGGGGAAGGGACAGAGGGCCGCTCGGCATCCCAGGCAGCGAGCCCTGAGCTGGCCTCTGGCCCCAGCCGAGCGGGCAGCACCTGAAGTCGGCCCCACTGCGCCTGCACTGTCCTTGGAGCGTCACCTCTAGCCGACTGTCAGCCCTGGGAGAGGCGACCTTGACCTTAACCCCGTCGCACAGCCCGGGATAGAGCCCAGAGAGGCCACGGGGCCGCTCGTGCCGAAACTCAAGGCTCCGCCCTCTCCTCCCCCTCCCTGAAGCACCTGGAGCTTTGGGAAGGAGACCCCCCCCCCCCCCGTCGCCCCCCAGAGGGTGCCTGGAGGCCACACGGCAGAAGTGCAAATAAAGGAGTGCCCCTGCCACCCACCGGGCCTGTCACCGCGCTGGGCCGGCAACCCCGGCCATCGTGAGCAGGCACTGATGTGGGGAGGGGCTGTCACAGGTGGCCCTGCCGAGGCGGCCGTTCTGTGCGTGCACCTGCGTGTGTCATGCGGGCATGCGGCCTGCGCAGCGGGCACGGGGCGGGGGCCAGGGCTGCGACGTGACCTTCCGTGACTTGGATCCCAGGTCCCACGTGGAGATTGGATGACAGTAAACGCACGTCTCAGTGGCTCTCGAGGACCCAGGGGACGATGTGCAGGACGGTGCCCAGCAGGGCTCCGCTCTGACAGTGCCAGGTCTGGGCGGGCACGGGTGGGCCCGAGAGGAAGGACTAGCGTGTGCCGGGTGTGTGCCTGTGTGGGTGCGTGCGTGTATAGCCACGGTGTGTGTGTCTGTGTAAATGAACACACTGTGTGTCTGTGTGTGTGGACACGTGTGTGTGTTGAACACATCATGCACGTCTGTGTGGACACACTGCATGTGTGTCTATGTGTGTGGACATGGACACTGTGTGTGTTGAACACATCATGTGTGTGTGTGGACACGTGTGTGCGTGTGTGGAACACACTGTGTGCGTGGACGCCCAGGGCTCTGGAGCAGGGCCCCGAGGGCGGCGCACGGCCCAGCGCGTGTGGGGAGAAGGCCGATGTTGGGGTCCCCGGGCCGGCAGGCACCCGTGAGCACCCCTGGCCGCCCTGCTCCTCAGCCGGCCGGGGACACCACGGCCCCCACGGCCACTGCGCACAGATTTGCTGAGCAGCGCTGGGCGCTGGGCACCGTGTGTGGTGTCAGGGTTGGGGGGACGCAGCAACAGGCAGGAAATGAATGAGAAAGGCGGAAAATGAATCACTAACATGGCTGCGGAGAAGAATAAATTGTGGTCAGCCAGTCGTGGGGTTGAATTTTACACAGGCTGGTCAAGGAAGGCTTCAGGGAGGAGGTAACTCTTGCAGAATGACTCAAGGAAGTGTGGTCCATCCGCCCCACCCGCCCGCCCGGCCCCCGTGCTCACCAGGGCAAGTGACCAGCCTCTGACTGCGGAAGCCACCGCCGGAGCGGGGGTGGCTCTTTCTCAGGCTCAGGGTGGCCACGGGGGAGGACGTGAGCTCGTGAGCTTCTCACGTGGCTCCTCCCTCCACGCAGGTGCACACACAGGGTCACTGTCCTCTGAGGCCCGGGGCCTCCCTTTCCGCTCTTCCGGCCTCCCCCACACTGCAAGCTGGCAAGCCTGGGAACTCAGTAGGCGCCCAATGAATACCAGCGGGCTGGCTGAGTCATCCCTGCCTCCTCATCCTCGCTCCCCACCCCACCCTCCCTGCCAGCCTGTGGGCACCCCCTCTGGTCCAGCCTCTGCTCAGGCCGGCTCTGGGCTCTGCCCTGTGACGGGCGCGGGGGCTTCGAGGGCAAGACCAGGCAGGAGGACGGGGCCTGGCCAGGAACGGCCCGCCATGCCTGGAAGGACTTGGGGACAGCCCACTCACCCCAGGCCTTTTGCCCTCTGTTCTCCGAGTGGTCAGGGGTGCCCACGATGGCCCAGGGAGGGTGTTGGCCCTGCCCCGGCTTTAGGGGCTCCGGGGCCCAGCTGCCTGGGGAAGGGCTGGGTGCTGGGTAGCGGCTGCTCCCGTGGGCAGGGACCCCCACAAGGGCCGGAGGAGGCCTAAGATCTTTAGACTCTCAGGACTGGTCCCCAACAGGCCACTTGAAGGGGAGGGGAGGCCCGTGGCCAGTGATGGGGCACCGGGAGGGGGGGCGCCTTGAGTGCCCGTGGAAGCCAACTCCCCCAGCCCACAGAGCAAGTGCCAATGGCTGGTACTTGTGTCAGTCCCTCCCCGGGCTGGGAAGATCAGTGCTGCGCCCAGAGCGATGTCGGAAGGGCCTTCTGTTGGCAGGGGGCGGGGGTGGCCCTGACAGGGTCTGGGAGTTTCCCGAGAACAGGGCGAGTGAGACCAGCTCAGTCCTCTGCGGTGACATCAGGTGACCTCATTCAGCCCAAGGTGAGCACAGCAGGGGAGCGCTGGGCCGGGACCCAGGGTCCTGGGCGTGGGCGTGTGACTGTGGGGAGGGCCCCATGCTCTGTGGGGTAGCTCCCCGCCCCCCAATTCTGCCCTACTGGTGTCTCGTCTGAGCGCAGCTGTCCCAGCCTGCCAGAGCCCATTGCCCGAGGCTGACTTTCTTAGTGGCTGGGACAGGAGTGGGTCCTGGGCCCTGTGTACACCCTGCGTACACAACTGCACGCCTGCACACGCCTGCACGTGCATGTACACAACGCTCAGTGTTCCCAGCTGGTGCTCAGCACATCCTGGAAGAGGAGGAGGCGGAGTGCACTCAGACCGAGAGTCGGGGGACAGGCGACAGCCCGTGGGCACATGCCCTCCGCTCTGTGACTGTGAGATGGGGCGGATCCCTGATTTCACAGGCGAAGGAACTGCCTTGGGGGTCCCCCAGCTCCAGTTTGCACGGAGCTGCACGAACCTGCTTGTGGGGGTGTGGAGGGAGCAGGTGGCAGCTGGCAGGCTGGGACCCAGGGACCCTGTCCCCCTCAGCTTATGGGCCCCTCAGGTGGCCTCCTCACCCCCTTGCCAGCCCCGAGAGTGGCCACTGGGCTGTGTCAGGCAGCTGCCACATCTTGGCACCTCCCCCAGGCCCCCAGCTCTTTGGAGCCTGCAGGGGGCTCACAGACAACCCCTTATCCAGCCTCCCCCCTGCCTCAGTGTCCCCAGGCCGACAGAACCCCAGACTAGCAGAGCAGCATCACCCCCTGAGAGCTCTGCGGAGCTCCTCCAGCTGGCCACGGGCACAGCCCTGGGGCCTCCAGGAAGCCTCCCCAGGGGCTTGGGTGGCCAGTTACTAGAATTTTAAAATACGGAAACACACCCAGACGTAGATGAGTGCATTCACCACCTGGCTTCAACAATTCCCAAGGCAGAGGCAGTTGTGTTTAGTCTCTACCCCAACTCCCTACGCCTCGCTACTGATTATTTCGAAGCAATTCCCCACGTCACACTCTTCTGTCTGGAAATCCTTCCATACACACCTGTAGCAGGGCTGGCCCTTCCTGCCCTGCAGTTTAGTTTGGGCCGGGAAGGCAGGTCCATGCCGACTCTCCGCGCTCCGGCAACCCTCGAAAGGCCAGATAGGACGGGCACTGTTATCATGGATGGATGGGCTTTTAAAATATTTCGTGTGTTTTCCTCCATACTTCTTTCTGAGGTTCAGATTATCCTGTTGTTGAACAGCCTCTCCCCAAGCTGTGCAGTGGACAGCACGAGACATAATTGTGTCTTCAGATAAAGTAGCCGAGGGGTTTATGCTAATATTTCCAAATCAAACTTAAGGATTGGTTTGTACTTCTTTGATTTTATATTCTCTCTTTTCTCTCATACTGAAAATCTTGGTTCCAAAGGGATATGACATGATTCTTTATTCGAGATATATATATATATATAATTTCAAAATAACAATACTAGTATTACTAACAATACAGTTCTTTGGGTTCCTTTTGTTCCTTGAGTATCGGTGATAATGTTGATCACGACGGTCCATCGTGTGGCTGTGGCGTAATCGAACCCTCTGAAGGACACCGTGACGGTTTTGCTAACACAGAGAGTGCGCGATGAATAGCAGTGCGCATACATATGAAAATGCTTTCTGGTTTCCCCACATATCTCTGGGTTGGTTCCTAGGAGTGGGGCTTCCAGGTCAGATGCTACCTGTGCTTTTGCTAATAGTGCCGGAGTCTCCCTGCGGCGGGAGCAGCGCACCTGCCTCCCTGGCCTCTCTCCTGGAGGGCGCCCTCAAAGGCTTGGAGCTCTGCCAATCAGATATGTGGGCAGCGGTATCAGGGTGTACTTTTGATTTGCATTTTCCTTGTTATGGGCAAGGTTAAGCATTTTTTCATAAGCACAAAGGTCACGAACCCTATTTCCTGTGACCTGTTCGCAGCTTTTGCCCAGTTTTCCATAGGATGTGGCAGTTTCTTCTTCCCAGTTTTGTAAGTTCTTTATATATTGGTGACATTGATCCTTTGCCTGCGATAGGATGTAAATACTTTCCCCAACTTGTCATTTGTTTCTTTTACTTTGCTAATGGTGGTTTTGGTTTTTATTTTTCTTGTTTTATCTTTTGCTTTTGAAATCCAGGTCATAATTGGAGATGTTTCCCAATTCCCAGGTTCCTGGGGGATTCATCCCTATTTTCCTACAGAACCTGCACAACTTCAACGTTTGCATTTAAGCCTCTGATCTGTTTGAAATCTCTTCTGTGCGGTGTGAGAGATGACCCGGTGTGTCCTTTCTCCTCTCCCGATGCTGCCTGGGTGCTCCTGCGCCACTCACCACGCACCCACAGAGCGGGAGGCGGGAGTGCAGACACTGTTGGCCTGCGTGGTTCACGCACTCCTCACGCGGAAAGTCCTTGCCAAATGCCAGGTGTCCCCAAAGAGGCAGCCGCCCCCTTCTGGTCCTCTGCCCCTCTGTGCCTTACCCAGGAAGGGTCCCTGGCCTGGTGTCTCCTGTGCCTCACGGGGCAGCACAGGTGGGACCCTCTTCATTTGCTGTTTCTGCGAATCGCATTGTGCCCTCTCTGTGCGGGCACCACACTGGGTGTGGGGGGTCAGGGTCAAGGGCCGGAGCTGGACTCTGTCCACCTCTGAGAGCTGAGTTTCCAGTGGGGGGAGACACCCAGTAAGTCAGCCCAGGGTGCTGGGTGAAGACCTAGAGGTGTCACATGAGTTGTGAGTCTCTGGGCAGGGCAGCGGGTCTCATCAGAGCTCCCTCCAGGCCCTGCCTTGGGGTACAGTGGCCCCCCCAGAGGGCGGTCTTTTCTCTGTGCTGCCCCACCCCCACCACCCCACAGCAGAAATGCACTGAGACCCAAACGCCAGTGCAGCCGCGCCAGAGGCACAAATCTCCCGCCCACCACTCACCTCCACACCTTCCCCACCTGGGGATCCCCTCCCCACTGGGCAGCCCAGGTCCCGAGGGCACAGGACAAGACGCGCAATCCCCTCGTCCCTAGGGGGTGCCTACGCCTCTCCCTAGACCTGCCCAGCGACACAGGCTCCCCGCCAGAGCTCCCACTAAGCCGTCCCTGACCATCGGTGGCCCCATCTCACCTCCGGGGTGGACGGTCCTAGTGGGCAGGGGCCCCAGAGCCCACTCCCGCCTGCGGCTCGCGCACCTAGACACCCTGGGGCGCTCAGAGTGTGCGTGGGGCCAGAACTCCTGGCCATCGGGGCCCCAAGAGGATCGGCCGCGAGTGCCCCAGGGCGCCCCTCTTTCGCCCTTTCCTCCCACCCCCTCTCAGGAGCGGCTCAGAGGGCGGGAAAGTAGGCGCCCGCGCCCTGCCCCGTCCCACCGCCCGAGCCGCGCGGTTCGCGGCCAAGGCACCTGCCAGCCCCCGCCTTCCTCCGGTCCAGCGCAGCCTCGCGCGTGGGGGCGAGCAGGTGGGCGGGGCGGGGCGGGCCCAGCAGGTGGGCGCGGGCGGGCGGGGCGGGGCGTCCGGCGGGGCGGGGCCCGGCGCCCCAGGGGACCTGCCCGCAGCCCCCGCCCCCTCGGGCCCCGCCCCTCCCGGGCGGAGCGGGCAGCGGCCCCCCGCGGCGGGGTGGCAGCAGCGGCCGCCCGCACTGTGCCCGGGCGCTCGCCCTCGCCGCAGCTCCGGCCCCGCGGGCGCGCGCCATGGCCGCGGCCTCCCCGCCCGGGGCCGAGAGGACGCGCTGGGGCTGGGGCCGCCTGCCGGGCGCCCGACGAGGCAGCGCGGGCCTGGCCAAGAGGTGCCCGTTCTCGCTGGAGCTGGCGGAGGGCGGCCCGGCGGGCGGCGCGCTCTATGCACCGATCGCGCCGCCAGGCGCCCCGGGGCCCGCGTCCCCCGCGTCCCCCGCGCCCCCCGCCGCGCCCCCCGCGCCCCCGGCCGCGGAGCTCGGCCCGCGGCCGCGCGTGAACCTGGACCCGCGCGTCTCCATCTACAGCACGCGCCGCCCGCTGCTGGCGCGCACCCACGTCCAGGGCCGCGTCTACAACTTCCTCGAGCGCCCCACCGGCTGGAAGTGCTTCGTCTACCACTTCGCCGTGTGAGTATCGCCCCGCCACCCCAGGGGCTTTCCGGAGCCCTGTCCCAGCCACCTGCCCGCCCAGCTGCCAAGCTCGAGCAGGAGAGGGGAGGAAGGGGTTAATGGGGAAAAGCAGAAACAAGACTGGCGCCTGTTTCTTGAAGTTCAGGGACACTGCTGTGACTGTGGGTGGGAAGCTCCTCACAGGCCCGCCCGGGCATGTGTGGGGGGACAGCTGGGGAGGGGGTGCCAAGAGCCCAGAAGCTGGTTCCACTCCTCCTGGAGGGACAGTCCAGGTGTTAATCCTTCTGGGACAAGGAGGAGCAGAGCCGCAGCCTGGGGGAGCTGCCCTTGGGCACAGCACAGAGGATTCCCCAAGGTCGGTGGGGACACAGCAGATGCTCAGGAGCCCCCAAGAGGGGAGGGGCCTTATGCTCCTGCTGGTGCCAGCCGGTCTGAGACCCTCAGGCCCAGGTGGACTCATGTCCAGGCAGGACGGTGCAGGCGGTGGCTTCCTGCAGGGCCAGCATGGTGTGGAGAGCGCTCACCTGCCCTGTGTTAACCGAACCAAGATCCTGAAAACCTGGGTTGGTGCCGAGAATGGAGGGGCACGAGGAGGGGGTGGGGCCGCCTGCAGCCTCCATCAGAGGCAGCTGTGCTCCAGGAGAAAGTGGGCAGGTAGCACCTGGCCCTTGGTCTTGCCAGGTGGCTCCCATTCCCAGCACCGCGTGCCTGAGTGGGGCAGGGCGCTGGGCTTCTCAAGGACGGGGATAAGAAGTTCCCTCCGAGGAGGGTCTGGCTTCTCTGGCCTGCTGCCCAGTGGCCCTACTTCCTGGCTGCCCAGCCAGCAGCCTCTTGCCTGGGAGCCTTTGCTCAGCGTCCCGTGGGCTCATCTGAGGGCTGTGCAGGGTGACCAGTGGCAGGGTGTGCTCTTCCCTGCTTCCTCCCCTGGGCCTGCTGGAGACCTGGCCGGAGGGCATGGGGGGGAGGCCTGTCACTCCTGTTGGTGGCTGCCGCCAGGGCCCCAGGGGAGCAGCAGGACCTGTCCAGCTTGGAGCATCATCTCAGGTGAGGGAGTGGGGCTGTGGTCCCAGGGGCGCTGCCCACCTTGGTGAGAGAGGCAGGGCCTTCCAAGGCAGGGAGGGCCAGTCTCGGGGACAACTGTCCCAAAGACATGGTTGGACCATGGTCTCAGAGACTCTTCCCACCCCAGCTCCACAGCCTGGGCCTCCTCAAGTGCCAGAGGGTGCGGAGCCGTGGCTGGTCTGTGGGAGGGGAAGGTTCTGCTCACGGCTGCAGCGGCTCGTCTTGGGGTTTGGGAGATGTTCCTGTGCAGTGACCCCGAGGGACCCCACCCGAGTCGGATGCCACTGTGGGAGCGTCCAGCAAGCCCCAGGCTTGTGGGTGCTGCAGTGCTGACAGGAGCGCTCCTGGCACTCGCCTGCTGGGCCCCAACTCCCTGGGGCGCCCGGAAGCAGGCAGACCCCGCAGCCAGATGTGTGAGGAGACCCTGTCCAGAGGCCCCTCTGTCTGGAAGCCCCCCTTGCCTTTAGCCGCCTCTCGGTCGCGCCCCGGGCGTGCAGGTCCGGGGCAAGCATCTCGGGAGCTCCCGGGGGGCCGCGGTGCCTGCGGAGGAAGAGAGCTCGCCGCGCCCCAGAGGAAGTCTCTGCTTACGCTTGTGTTTTCTTCCTGATTCTGATTGTTTAGCTCTCGGAAGTTTGCTCAGCGCAGTCTGCCTTTGCCCAGCCTCCCGCAGCGGGCAGGGGCAGCTTCGGGGGACAGGGAGCCAGGAAAGGGACGCTTCTGTGAGTGGCGGGTGGCCTTGGGCCCCGTCCCTGTACGAGGTGTGCCTGGCCCTGGGACACCTGGGGTCATGTGAGGCAGGCCATGTGGCTTGTCTGGGGCCTGGGGAGGCCCCCTCACCCCAGCGTCTCCAGGGGGTCACAGGGCGCTGAGCACTCTCAGTCTAGCCAGTCTCTTGGGGGAGACCCGGCCTCTCACTGGGATCACAGACTGGCCGGAGCCCGGCGAGGACGGTGTGGTCCACCCTAGTGTCACTCTGAGCGTCTGAGGTGGTGGCCGAGGGAGAGCTCTGTCCTCGGTGAGGCAGACTGTAAAAGGGCTTTGAAGGGTCATGGCTTTGGGGCTGGAGGAGGACGAGCTGGGGCCCGGGGTGTGCAGGGGCGTCAGGGTGGGAGCGGGGCCCCGCCGGCGCTGCGGGGCTGGGACACGCTCTCCCGCGTGCCAGTGAAGCAGGCCAGGACATCCTGCCTCTCCTCGGGGAACCCCCCGGCAGCTCTTCCTGTGTTCCTCGGCGCCCCCGGGCCTGCCGGGGTCAGGGGGCAGGACGCAGCGCCCCGGCCGTGGCCCTCGCCCGTGTGGGCTTCCTGTCTGTCCCCTGCACTCCCCGGTCCTCCTCCCTGTGCCTTTGTGCCCCCACCGCGGGAACCCCCACTGTTTGGGGGGACCACTCCCGGCTGGCCAGGAGGGGGGGGAGGGGGAGTCCCCAGCTACCTGGTGACGAGGTGGCTGCCGAGGTGCCGGGACGTCTGCCTGGGCTGAGAGGAGGGAGCTGCGGGAGAGGCCAGGAGGGAGGGAGGCTGCCACGCCCGGGAGCTCGAACCCGCTCGGCTCGGCACCGCGGGTCCCTGCCCGCCCTCAGCCTCCACTCTCCCAGCTTCCCGAGACCTCTCCTGGCTTTTGGTGGCACCGTCGACGCGTGTTAATCATTGATGGAGCTAGAAGCAGGTCCTGGGGCTTTATTGGGCTGAGCCGATCTAGAAGCCAAGGCCAAGTGGAGGCTGGTTCTCGGGCCACGTCACCCGGCTCCGTGGCTGCCCCGTACCCGCCGGCTTCCCGGCTCCGGCCTCGGTCCGAAGTGGCTGCAGGCTGCTGTGCTGCAGTGGGCGGGGGAGGCTGGGAGGACAGGTCGGTCTCTTGCCCTCTGTCCCCTCTAGGCCCCCCACCCAGGGTTCCCAGTAAAACCGGGGATTCCTTTTGGGGCTCCTCACACAGCCGCCTTCTCTGGGGCCTGGTCCCTTGGTCTCATCCCCTGGCTGCCTGGAGACCCCCCCC
>CM052438.1:179744016-179826565 GCA_028533085.1 Varecia variegata
GGCCCAGCCCTGCCCCCTGCTCTGAGCCCCGCCTGGGTAGGTGCTGGCTGGGGCGGGGGTGCCATGGCAGGGGGCAGCCTGGCCGTGCCCCGGCGGCCTTGGGAGGGATGGGAGCTGCAGTGCGCGCTGCCTGGCGGAGCACCTGCCAAGGGCGCGGTTTGCTGAGTGCGCCTGGGAACCGCGGGACTCGGAGCAGGTGGCTGCCCAAGGCCACACAGCTGTGCCCGAGGCCGCCGGACTCTGAGGCCCCGACCTGCTTGCCCGCGTGCCTGCCCAGCAGCCAGGCTAGGATCCGACGGGCCCTTGAGGCCTTGTTCACGCCCCAAGCGGGGGACCTTGGGTGGGGGCTGTCACTCGTTCGGTGGCTTGGCCACGTGAGGAGTGGGTGCTGTCCTGGAATGAGAGAAGAGGAAGACACCTGAGAGTGGCGTGTGGAGCCCAGGTGGGGCCCAGCCCGACTCTGCTCCCTCGGTGTCCTGGGGCCGCCTGCCCTGGGGTAGGGTGACCAGCCGGCCAGGGCCTTTCATCTGGCTGCTTCCTCTGGCTGGGCCTTGGCTCTGAGGCCACCTCCTCCAGGAAGCCTCCCCATGCTGCCCCAGGCAGAGTGCTGCCTTCCTCACCATCCCCCTTCAGTGCCTGGAGCCCCTGCGGCTTGGTGCTCCGGGCTCTGTATGGGGCGTTGGTGTGACCCTGGGCGTTTGAGGGTCCACGTGGGCAGGTCTCACTGCTCTGGATGGGGTCACCGGCGTCTGGTCTCTGAAACCCAGGCTCCTCCTTGCCTCTCCCTGCTCCCGCCCACCCTCAACCCTGCAGCGTCGGGGCTGCCGCCCAGCAGCTCCCAGCCCAGACTGGCCAGGCCGCTGACATCTGCCCGTTGGTACTTTGATCTGGTGACATTCCTGAGCTTGGGAAGGTGGTGGGCAGAAGCCACAGGGACCCCGTGGCTGGCGGGAGAGTCCTGCTCCCATTTTTGCTCATTGGCTTACAGATGGGGGCATTCGAGTTGCCATGCAGATGGGGAAACTGAGGCCCAGCCACTCTGCTCATGCCACACCCTTGGAGATTCTCCACTTCTGCCTGGAAGCCTCCGGATGCCGGGGTCTCGGGCACGGTGTCGCCCTGTTTCTGGCATCAGGCCTGGCGTGCACCCACGGCACCCCGTGCTCACCTGGCCCTCCCCAATCTGCAGACGGTGCCTCTGCCACCTCCGGGAAGCACCCCGAGGCCCCCCCTTCCTACCCTCAAATGTTGCCTTGCGCCTGTGTCTCGGCAGTGGGTGTGCTGCTGGCTGCCCCCACCCACGGGGCACAGGGTCACTGGGGAGCAGGGGCTCTGGGCCCCCCCAGTGTGTGCCAAGGACGGGCACCTCCTCCGCCCCCTCCCAAACCACACTCTTGGGCAAACCGGAAGGACGCTCCAAACAGCTGTCACGGCCTCTTCCCGCCGGACTCGCTCTGTGCAGAGAGCTGGAGAGATTCAGACAGCGGGAACCGAAGGCAGACGGCTGGACAGACCCCCACCCGCCGGGAAGCTCCCCTGTGTGGTGACAGCCCATCTGCCCTGGGACCCCATCCCCCCAGGGCCAGGCTGCCTCCTTGGCCTCCAGGCTGAGCAGGAGTGACCACAGGACCCTGACCGAGGCAGGCAGGCGCCTGTGCCCCGGCGAGGCCCTCCCTGGGTGCCCCCGCCCCACAGAGGGGAGCAGCTAGAGTGGGGGGCGCCCAGGGGCACCTCCGGCTGCGTCCCAGCAGCCCCAGGAACCACGCGCTTCGGATGTTTGATCTTGGCGGGTCCTGGGTTTGGCATTTTCTCCCATGATGTCTCCAGCTGTTGTCTTGTGAAAAGTCACGTCTGTGCTCTTGGCTGGGATGGCGCAAAATATTATAAAACCTAAAGCTTTGGTAATTAAAACCGCATGGTACTGCCACACGGATGGATCACCAATAGCACGGAGTCTGTAAGCCACGCACAGACTGGATCGAAGCTTGTGGAAGAGTGTCTCACGCCAGTGGGAAGAGAGGTTTGCTGATGAGCGAGGCCGGGTGGCCGTGTGGACACCACCAGACGGGACCCACGTGTCGCCTCACGCCAGAATGAACCCACGCGGGCCAGAAGACCACTTGGGCTCCAGGTATCCTGCACCCCGGGGTGGAGGACGAGTCGGAGGCGGGTGCGTTGCGGAGAGGGACGTGTGTGACTGTGGAAGAAAGAAGTGATTTGCCAGCGGTGCCACCACCGTGAGGACGATAAACAGACACCAGACTGGGGGAGGATGTGACTTGTCGCGAGAGGTTGATATCCCTGACATGAGTTTCTGAAAACAGAAGAAAGCGGCCGCCCACGGGAGCTGAGCAGGAGGCCCGAACACCTGCTCACGGAGCAAGTGGCCACAGGTGGCTTTGGA
The DNA here is from genome assembly GCA_028533085.1 of Varecia variegata. NCBI lineage: Eukaryota > Metazoa > Chordata > Mammalia > Primates > Lemuridae > Varecia > Varecia variegata. The sequence continues at coordinate 179,746,421 of CM052438.1, forward strand.
CACGCAGGAAGGTGTCACCTTTGCTCCTGGTGAGAAACATGCAGATGAAAACGTCACCAAGGTCCCTCCAGACTGGCAGAAGCCCCAAAGCGTTTGGCAGCGGGCACGCGATGTGTTAGACCACGTGAGGGGGATTTGGTAGCATCTGGCAAAGCCGTGTATGCGTTGACCTCTGACCCGACAACCCCACTGTCTGGAATCTTTCCTGAAGGTCCTGGCAGAGGCAGGAAGAGGCGTGACACGGTCTCTTTAATTGTGAGACTGGGGAACATGCCTGCCCGCGTGGGAGACCGGCTGGATCCGCCACACATGGAGTATCACGCAGCTGTAAAAAGGGGCGCGGAGATCTGTGTGCTACTGTGGAGGGACTGTCGGGGTTTTTAGTGAAAAAGTGCAGCGTGTGACGGCTGCCCTTCCCCTACCAGACGGGGAGGATGCCGGAATACACACAGATTAAAGACAGAAGCGGTGGGAGTGTGATTCAAAGCTCAAAAAATTACCTTGAGGGAAGGGACGGATGGACACAGATGTCTCTGAATCGACCTCATTTCAGAGATTTGGGAACCTTTTAAAAAACAGTTCGCATAATTTTAAATAAAGAAGCAGCCCCTAATCTCTTAATTAAAAATCCCTAAATAAATCTTACCTGGAAAAAGTAGTACCTTAAATTCAAAATGAAACAAATTAACCTAAAAATGTGTATGGAGTTAGTGGAAGGAATAGCCACCCAAAAAGAACTTACTTTAGGTGACATGTTTCCAGTGGGCTATCGGCTCAGGACAACCCGCTGGCAAAGTGACAGTGTTTGACTTATTTTGACTGCTGTGTGTGAGCCGTGGGTGAGGCAGGTCAGTCACTGCTGGTGTCTTAGGACTGAGGTTTTTGGTGTGGGGGGAGGAAAGCAGATGTGAGTTAGAGGAGGTTAAGCAGACACGCGCCAGCCCTAGTTTGACAGGTGCCGGTGCGTGTTCACAAAGTCCTTGAAACCAGGACCACCCGCTAGCCGTGAGCACCCTGAACCCCAGACTGTGGCCTCTAAGTGCCATTTCCCCCCGAAAGAAACCACGGCCCGTGGAGAGATGGCCGAGTCCAGGTCTGTGGCGGGGGTGTCCAGGCAGAGGCAGGACAGGCGTCACAGGCCACGAGGGCCGTGCCACCAGGATCGGAGACACCGCGAGGGTGTGGCCTGGCTGCAGGTGCGCCCGGTGAGCCTCACCAAGAACAGCAGCTGACGCGGATGGAGATGCGTCTGGGGGCTTCAGTCCCGAGTCCAGCTGGATGCTGAGGGGCAAAGCCGTCAGTCCGAGCACTGGAGGTCAGCGGGGGTAGGCGGGGTGCTTGTGATTTTGACCGTGGAGAGGACCCAACCCACGTCCGTCCTGCGTTGCCGCAACCGTAGCTCGGAACCGAGCGGGTGAGGTCGTGTCTCTCCTCCAGACCCGCCTGTGCCTGAAGACGCACCGCTGGGGCTCCTGCCTCACTGTCCCCCGGCACCGGCGCGGTGTGGACTCGGCGTTGACGTGGATGCCGCCACCACACAGACGTCCCGACAGCCGGGGCTGAGGCAGGAGCCCGGGGAGCACCTCGGCCCACAGCGGTTTCCCGCTGGGCGAATGACTGACGGAGCCTCTAGATGGAAATACGAGTTCATTGGAAATGCCGGGGCCTGGGGACGCGCTAAATGGCGCCGCGGAGGCCGTCTGCAAAGTCCCTGCCGTGGTGCTTTCCGGGACAGACGGCCGGATTTCTTCCATAAGTGAAACACCAGGAGGTAAAGGACAAGGTCTGAGGATCACAGTCCCGCCGACTGGCGCTCGGCCTTTCCTAGGTCCTGATCAAACAAACCGCAAACCCTGCAGTTACGGTTCAGTGACGGCCTCTGGGCATCGTCACCCTGCCTCGCCCGCCAGGGCCTGTGCCTTCGTCTCCTGGTTCCCGATCACGTCTGCCCAGCCGGGGGGGTTGGGGCTGTTGGGAATTTTGTGACTGGCTCCTCCCTCCCCAGGGACGGGGATTTAGGGGTCTCTGGAGCAAACAGAGCGGGCTTTGCACCAGCTCCTGGCTGGCCCTGTGACCTCAGCCGTAGAACAGGCAGAGCCAGGCTTCCCTAGTGGGCATGGGTGGGGACGCCATGGCCACTGGGGTCTGGGGTGCAGTGCCCACGGGCCGTGTGGCCTGCCTGGAGCTGGGCCTAGGACAAGGCGAGTGCTGACCTTGCCCCTGACCTCAGGCCGAGACTGGGGCGTCAGCTACTGGGGTCTGAGTAGGAGCCTGATGGGGGCCAGGTGCCCAGGGAACAGGGCACACCCCACACCTCCTGGGGAGACCCGGGAGGATGCTGGGTGGAATCGGGGCAGAGCAGGTGAGAAGAGGCTGTCGGGTGGGCCCTGGAGGGCTCTGAGGCCCACGTGGGGTGTGGCCACACTGTGTCTGGCTCAGCCCGGCCCCGAGCTGCAGACCGGGCTCCCAGCTGGCTCAGAGCCACTCGCCCCCCCGGCCCAGCGATGCCGCGACCTGCAGCCTGCGGAGGGAGCTGAGGACAGGAAGTGGCCCAGACAAACCCCTAAGGGAGCAGAAGTCATCTCAGACTCCTGCCATAGGACAGGCCGACAGGCTGGGCCTCTCCTGCTCCAGCCCCGAGGAGAGAAGCTGGGCAGGAGAGGTGGGGGAAGGGCTCGCCGGCTTCTAAACCACCCTCCGCTGCCCTGTCCACCTGGTGGGGCTGGCCTGGCCCTGTGGACCTAGGGACTCTGTGTGACCCTGTGGCAAGGAGGCTGTCTGGGCGGGCCCCCGTCTGTGGGGGACGCAGCCTGCAGACCGCAGAGGGCGTCTGCAAACACGATCGCTGCCCTGCGGCAGGTGCAGGGCTCTGAGGATGGTGCCCAGGGCGCCGTGCGCCGTCTGAGTCCTGCCCACGTGTGGAGACACCAGCCAGACAAGGGACCTGGGCCCTCTTGCTGCTGCCCACGGACCCTGACATGCCTCGGGGGAGGGTCTTCCTGCAGGGCCAGTAACTCAGTGACGAGTCGCCTTCCGTCCAGTCCACGGCGGGAGGTGGCCCTGGGGTGGACCGCTGTCTGCGTGGCTGTGTCCTCCCCTCGGACCACTCCGGAGGTCACCTAGGCCCCTCCTGCCACCCGGGAGCCCCTGCTTCGTGGCCAGTGGGTATGGAAGGGGCTGGTTCTTGCTCGTGGCCCCAGCAGTAGCTGGTTCGGGGTTGGCAGGATCGGCGTGAGGGGTCACTTCTTAAACCCACTCTCCTCCCCACGGGCGGCCCAGGTGGCCGGGACCCGGGGCTGGGTCAGAGGACGGGTTTAGCAAGAACTGGTGAGTGAGTGTTTTTGTTTCTTCCTCCTCACGTGTGGGAACCTGTAGGCCAGGAGAGATACGTGGTTTGTTTACAGCCACGCTGCAGGCTTTGCAGTCTTCAGACAGACCGAATTTAGTACCTGGTGTGAACAACACGTTTTTCCTGTGAGTGCGTGAGCCCAGCCCCGCATGCGTGTTGCAGCTCAGAGTTCCCTGAAAACCCGGATGGGCTGCAGGTCGCCGGCCCTGCAGGAAGACCCTCCCCCGAGGCAGGTCAGGGTCCCCACGTGCCGGCTGAGCTGGGGGCAGGACTCCAGGCCAGTGTGCGTGGGCAGCAGGCGGGTTGGCCGCGGGGGCAGCAAGGGCTTTGCTGCTGGTCCACCCTCCTCTGGTTGACAGGTACGGTGCCCACCTCCCGGGGTCTTTTCGAGGGGCTCTGCGGCCGTGTGGGGCAGCGGTACCCCGAGGGAGGAGAGGGCGCACGGGCCCCCGGCAACCCGAGGGCAGGTGGTCCCTGTCTGTGTGGCGGCCTCTTCCCCGGGGCCCTGCTCTGCTCCTGCCCTGCCCAGGGGTGTCCCAGGCACCTGGACGCCAGCCCAGCTGTGTCTACACCCTGAACCAAAGGTTTGCACGTGGCCATTTGCCAAATGTCCTGGGCCCATTGCTGGGCACTCGGTGGCGGTGGGCTGGATGGGAGAGCCCCCGTTTCGGGTGGCCTGTGGCCAGGGCTGTGCCTGGGTGCTGCAGACCTTCACTGTGGGGGGAGACGGGCACTGCCGCGGCCAGGCGTCTGCGCCAGAGACTGGCCCGGGGCCGCAGAGGAGCGCTGGGCTCCAGGAACGGGCGCCGTGTGCGGGACACTTCTCGTGGGTCTCGCCCAGTGATGGCACAGCCTGGGGGTCCCGTGGCGCTAAAGCCACAGGCCCTGGGCGTCGGGGGTGTTCAGGAGTCAGGTGGGCCTCAGCCTCCTCGCTCCAGGGTGGCGTCTGAGCCTGTGGCCGGGGCGGGCTGAGGTGGGCTTGGCGCTGTCCTGGCGTCAGCACTGCTGTGCGTCCCAGCCCCGCCCTCCTGGGCTGGCCCTGGCGGTCACCTCCTCCGAGGCTGCCTTCGCATGTTGGCACTGGAGCCTCGTCTTGGCCTGGTGACGAGTCCAGTGCGGTCACGCATGTGCGGCTTGGCCCGTGTGTGTGGCCTGGCGGGGCTGCCACCTTGCTGTCCGGTGTCTCTTCTGCCTTCGGCCTCAGAAGGGAAAGGTTTCTCAGCCGACACGCAGACCGTCCACCTCCCGGCACGTCTCTATGCCGGTCAGTTTTGTTCCTAAAATAGCCTCCGAAGCTCCGTCCTGGAGTGGACCACGCGAGGAGGAGATAAGGCGGCGCTGGCAGGGGGGCTGGCCTGGAGCGGGACCGGGGCAAGCTCCCTCCCGCCTCCGTCCCCGCCAGCCTCCAGGCACAGGGCCGGGAGAGGCAAAGCAGAGGCCTTGTTTCCGCGCACAAGCGTGTCAGGAGGGCGGGATGGCCGTGGTGCCAGGCCCGGGTTTGCGTGGCACCCACCCCCCCCACGAGTCCAGGCAACTGGGTCTCAGGAATTTGAGGCCTGTGGCCGCCGTGGAGCGTGGCAAGGGTCTTGAGCCACCTGTGCCACTGCAGGGCTGGCGTGGAGTTGGTGTCCCGAAGGGTGGACAGGTGGGTGGGGACAGAGGGAGAAGCGGATGGATGGCTGGTTCCACGCACGCCGTCCCCAGAGGGAGGTGCTGGAGATGGCCTGGTGGGTGTGGCCTTGGCCAGCCTGGCCCCGGCGTGGCCGTCCCGGCGGCTGGTCCTCTGTGCGTCCTGGGCCGGCGGAGCCGAGGTCTGAGACTCGGAGGGGCCAGAGTCTGCTCAGACCTGGGAGGGGACCCAGCCCTGTCGTGTCTTTCCAGGGGTCACAAGTGACTCAGCTCTTCCCTGGGCTGAGGGGTGTCTTTGCAGACATGTCCCGTGGGAGCCGTGGGAGCTTCTGGTGGCGTGTTCCGGATACACGGGTGTCGGGTCCCGGACTTGTGGGTGTCGGGTCCCGGACTCGTGGGTGTCGGGTCCCGGGTCTCCATGGCTGTCCTGGGGCCACCCGGCCACTGCAAGGTGGACGTGCACAATGGGGGCAGGGTAGCCATCAGGCCCGTGTCCAGCGTCACCGTCTCACCTGCTGCCGCCTCCAGTGGGTCTCTTCCTGCGCCTTACACCTGCCTGGGGCTCTGGTGGAGGCCTCTGGTTTCTGGAATGTGCCATCTTCTCTTTGTGCTGCGGGACCACGTGCAATGTCACCACCGCCTGGCGGGGTCGGGGCGGCAGCTGTCAGACCCCTCACGTCCTGTAAGACCCCGCCCGCTACCGAGTGGTGAGCCCGCTCTCCGGCCTGCGTCACCCTGTGGACACTTTCCGCTGGGCTCTGCCCTGGCGCTGCCCCCGCGGTGGGGGGTCCGAGGGGCGGGGGGGCTGCCTGTGGCTCTGCTCAGGTCCGGGCCTGCGGGCAGGGGCTGGGGGGCCGGGGCTGGCCAGAACAGCAGCTGGGGGCTCTGGAGGTGGGCGGGCCTGGCGGCTGTGAGGGGCAGAAAGGAGCCCCCCGTGGCGGGCACGTGGGCCGAGGCTGGCCCCTGCACCGGGCCCGGCCTGAGTTCTGGTGGCTTCTGAGCAGCTGCAGCCTGGCGTGAGCCTCCTGAGCTGGTGGGTGGAGCCGGCAGCCACTGGAGGGCCCGGGGCTGTGGGGCTGGGAAGGGGGCCTGGGACCCTCTTGGGGGTGTCCCTGCCGTGGGGACATGGTGACTGGGAGGTGGGGGTGGGCGGGTTCTGGGGCACCTGGGAAGAGCCGGGAATCAGGACACAGTGCTCTGTTCCTGGCTTTGTCCTGCACTGCCGGGTGACCTTGGGTGACCAGGTGACTTTCCCACGTCCCTGGTGAGCCTGATTTCTACCCACCTGGGGGCAGGGACAGAAGACAGGAACACAAAAGGCCTTTGAAAAGTCCCTGCCGGCCCCGAGAGGTAGAGGCTGTTCCCTGCTAAGGAGCGTTTGCCCCTCTGTCCCCTGGATCCGGGCCCACTCAGGTCCCTGGTGCAGCTCCAGGGGGCACGGCACCTCCCGGTGAGTGCTGGAATGTTCTGGCCGCCCTTGGCACAGGCGAGGGGCGGGGCAGGGGGCCCTGGCCAGTCCCCAGGGCAGGCTCCGCCCCCCAAGCGCTTATCGCGGCCCCTCTGGCAGGCCGCCTGCCACCTCAAAGTCACGCCGCCCCAGGGCGTCCTGGGGTCTAGACTCTTCCGGGGGCCGCAGGGGGGGTGCTGTCATTTGTGGGTGCTCTGGGTGCCCAGAGCCGTGCTGAGCTCAACACACACTAGCTGGGGAGGTCTGGGGGTGCCCGAACCAGACGTGAACCTGCGTCTGCTCACTGAGTCTCAGGGCAGTGGCGGCTGCTCCCCGTGGGACCCCGGAACATGGCCATGGCGGGGCTCAGCCTGGCCCTGGCCACGGCCCAGCGATGCCAGGGTCCTGTGGGTGCCTGTGCCCCTCCCCACACGGGGCTGTCACCCCGGGAGTTGCTTGGCAGATGGATCAGAGGGAAGGTTCCTCCCGGGTGACGGGCCCATCTCCACGGATGGCACCAAGGAAAACGGACGTCAGCCACGGCAGGACCGATGGGGGCAGGGTGGGGCTGGGACCTGGGGGGCACCTTGGGGCAGTTAGAACGTGGCCTGCATGTGACCGACACAGGAAGGGGGTGTCACCATCGCAGGCTATAAACACTAGGCTGGGCTCTCTCTGTGGGGCCAAGACACGATGTCCGAGTACAGAAAGATCCAGAAAGCAGACGCCAAGGGTTCCTCGTGGTCACCCTGGGCATGGATTATGGGTTTAATTTTTCTAGTTTTGCTTATCTTAATTTTCTAGTTAAAAACATGTTGCTTTATTTTAAAATAAGAGGTCATTTTAATTAAAATATATAAGTGACCAGAGACCTGAAAGGGGGCTCTGGAGCCCCTGAGTGTGTCGTGGCGACTGGGCCTAAGAACGCAGGTGTGTTGAGTGTAATTGGCCCAGATGGTGGTGGGTGGGGCAGGCGCCGTGGCCCTGGGCCATGTGGTCCCGTGGGCTCCTGGCTCTGGGCTGTCCCCCTGTTGGGCCCGGGACTGGGCCTGGGTTGCGGGAACCGTCCTTGGGGAGTGTGCAAGGTGGGGGCCGCTGGGTGGCGGGTCCAGCGGCTCTCGTGGGCCGGGATTGAACAGTCCCCGTGGGGCTCCAGGGTGCTGGCGGGAGGACCATCCGGGCGAGTCGGAGGTGGCTGTGCTGAACCTGCACAGGGGGCTGGGGCTGGTGGGCAGGTCCCTTCCGGAGGGTCCTGAGCAGAGATGAAAGCAGCCGGGGTCCACAGGGGGGCTTCCCTTTTCCTCTTTTCTCGGGGGTGGGTGGTGGCGGAAGTTCCCATGTAGTGGGCAGCGGCTGCATCAAAGGCCTTGTGGCGGAGGAAGGGAGGGAGGAAGCGTGGCCCTGGGGACCTGGGCACCAGGCTTGCAGCAGGCGCCGTGACTCCTCATCCAAGTGACCAGCCCGGACGCCTGGTCTCCTGTGCAGGTGGGAGACCCTCGCTGCAGGGACGGCTCTGGGGCCGTGCTCCGTGCGTGCAGTCCAGCCACGTGGCCCGAGACCACCAGCTCCTCCAAGGCAAGGCCAGCTGGGGGTCCGAGTGGGAGGGAACCACAGCCCCCCAGGGCTGAGACAGCTCTGAGTGCATCCCTCCTGCAGCTCGTCCAGGGGGGTCAAAGCCCAAGAGCGGCAGACACGTGCTCAGGGTCACAGCTGGGACTTGGGGCCATGCCAGGGCTGCTTGCCTGCTGGTGGCCAGAGCAGGCTCCCTTGCCAGGCCTGCGGAGGACAGGGTGGGTGCTGGGAGGGCACAGCCCCCTGCGTGGAGGGGGAGACAGGCCGCCCAGGATGCCTGTGGGGGAGGCAGGGAGGGGACGGGTGGGCTCCACTCTCCCTGCCCCGGGCAAGCTCCCCAGGGAGCTTCCAGGCGGCGTTGGAGGGAGGGCCTCGGCGTGGCCCGGGCAGGAGCAGACGTGGTGGGCACAAGCCGTGCTCCTGGGAGCCTGGAAGGTCGTCCTGGGCCAGGCAGGCAGAATAGAGCTTCCCTAGGCGAGTCTGGATTTGAGTGGCTCCTGGTAGCACCTGCTGGGCTGGTGACCCAACCTGTCCTTCCCCTGGGAGCTTGGTGACTGCCACGGGGTATCTCCTGGGAGCCCGTGCCCTTGGGGGTGTGCGCTGGCAGGCGCTGGGTGTGGGCACTGCTCCCTGCTGTCCCGGCTGGGACCTGCTCACACAGCCTGCCCCAGGGGACTTGGGGTGTATCGGAGTCTCCCTGATGCCTCTGCCAGGGAGGTGTTGCCAAGGAAGCTGAATAGGACCGTCATTGTCATCGTAGAGTAGGAGACACAGACAGTCTGTGGCCCAGCTGCCCCATTCATAGCTGGGGAAACCGAGGCCTGGAGCAGACACGGGGCCTCCAAAGGGGCAGGGGACACTTTGGCCAAGCTCCCACCTGGGTGGGTACTTGTTGGTGGGAACGAACCCTGGCCCCCCTCCACCGGCCTGTCCCCTCCTTTGCAGGAGGAGGACTGGGGCTCACAGAAGCCGAGGGGGAACAATGGGGTGGTGGGGCCTCTATGCTCTGGGGAGAGGGCCAGTCAGTGTCACCGGCCGTGGCAGCCGCAGCCTCCCTGCCCCCGGGGCCTGTCCTGCGGCAGGATGTCAGCCCAGCCCAGCGGAACTCGGTCCCGAGGGCCAGAAGGCCCCTGGGAGCAGCTGTCAGGCCACAGCCACAGCTGGGCCCGGGATCGCTGGCCAGCCCAGAGCCTCCTGCCAGACGGGCAGAGGGACAGCCTTCCTGTCCTGGTGGGGACAGGGTGGGCTCCGTGCCCAGCCCACGGGTGGTATAGCCTGGTGGCTACTTGAGCTCCAGGCCTTAGTCGTGCTGTCGGGAAACAGATCTTAGTGGTTTTAGTTTGTAGAGCAGGGTCTTTCCCCCTCAGCGCTGGTGACCCTGAGTCCAGGTCATACTGTCGTGGGACTGTCTTGTACGTCGTAGGGTGCTGAACAGCACCCTTGGCCTAGACCCACCAGAAGCCAGAGGTGTTAGTCCCCCCAATCGTGGCAATGGGAATGTCCCCAGAGAGTGCCCAGCGTCCCCTGGAGACAGAGTCACCCACCCGAGAAGCCTGATTGCTGAGTGGCTGTTGGGAGGACTGTGAGGCCACGGCCGGCCTTAGGACACGGGCAGGTGGACGCGAGGGCTTGGCTGGGCTGTCCCTGCGCACGGCTCTGCTGGGTGCAGCAGGTGCCCCTGTGGGGGTGGCCTGGATCGAAGGCCATCCTGCCGGTCAGCCTGTCCCCGTGGTCTCTGCTGTCCTGCGGTTCTGCCCTGTTTTCCTTGTCCCTGTGGTTGTCCGTGGCTCCCCGCTGTCCCGTGTCCTCCTGCCGCTCCCCATGGTTGGCGCCTGCGGGCGGGGCTGCAGTGAAGCGGGAAGGGCCCTTGGCGCTTTGGGAAGAGCAGAGGTGGGTAGAGAGGAGGCGACGCCCCGGTGCTCTCGGCCTCGTGGGGACAGCTGACCACGGCAGTGCGGCCCCAGCATCCGGGTTGGACTCGGGGAGGTCCAGGGCAGACCCCGGCCGGACCCTGTTCAGGGGGCGCCCGGAGCCTTGGCTGACCAGGGTGGGTCTGTGGGCTCACGCTGGGGCCTCAGCCCTTGCCCGCTGCGTGGGCGTCCTGTGCCTTCAGCTGGCCCCGCCCTGTCCGGCTTGGGCCTCCCAGGCCCTTTCGTGGCTGGTGTTCAGGGTCTCCAGTTTGGGGCCTGACACTCAATTTGGGGGACCATCCTGTGCCCCTGGAGGCCTCCGGGGACCATTCCACCCTGGCCCGGCCTCCCGCTGAGGCCACTGTCCTTGCACCAGCCTGGAGGCTGTGGCCCACCTGCCCCTCTGCCACCAGCCTGCCGGGTCCGGCTCCTGGCGGGGGCCTACCTGCTCCCCACACACCTGCTCCCCACACGCCTGCTCCCCACATGCCTGCTCCCCACACGCCTGCCCACGCCCTCCAAGGGCCACCCCTGGCCACAGTCCGGGGCTGTTCCTGGGCAAGTTTGTGGACAGCTGGGCGGCAGGGCCTGAGGGGGCCCAAGGAGGGGTCCTAGGGCCAGCGGATGTGGTGGGCACTCCAGGCAGGAGCAGTAAGTAACCCGGAGGTCAGGGGGCCAAGCTGTGGCTGGAGCGGGGGCAGGGCCCAGGCCCTGGGGCGCGTCTTCAGGGGGCACGCAGGGCACCGCCGCAAGGGTGGCAGCGGGCCGTGATGGGGTCTGGGCTCGTTCCCGGCTGCCCAGGGCTCCGGGGGTTGGGACTGAGCCGTGGATGCTGTCGTGGCACTTTGGTGCCTGGCACGGAGTTGGGGCCCAGGAGGGCAGGGCTGGCTTCCACAGTGTCTGGCCCCTTCCTTTTGTCCCTTGGAGGTGGAGGAAGCTGTCCCCTCTTCCCTGGGTCAGCTGGGGATTTGGGGGCCTGGTCCCCTAGCTCCAAACAGACTTTGGCAGAGGATGTGGCATGGCCGGGAGGGTCAGCTGAGAAGCCCCTGGGGACAGATACAGCCCAGGATGTGGCATGCGGAGCTGCAGGGGCCGTTGAGATGGTATCTGGTCGCGGTCGGGGGCAGGCTGGGAGCTGGGGTTTGGGCAAGGCCACCGCCAGGTGCCCGGTGCTGGACAGGCCGCTGTCCACTGGGCCCGGCACACAACCAGCTGCTGGGCACCCGGCAGCAGGGGCTCCAGGACCCCTATCCCCTGTCCCCCACTCCCCGCCCCCGTCCCCTTCCCTCGAAGAGTCAGGCACAAGGTGAGAGGTGGGCAGGGGAAGGGGCCCGGGCACTTGTGGGAGGCATGGACACCCCTGAGTTGGGGCTGGTGTGGTCGCCCTGCCTGGAGCCTGCCTTCTGCCACCGGCAGGGCAGGGAGGCCGAGGGGCCGCCCACGCTGGGACACCAGTCCCGTGGGCACAGGCCTCGAGCTCTCGGTTCTTGTTTTCTCTCTCGCCTGTGAAACAGGCACGAGTGACAGCATCTCCTCCGAGCTTGGCAGTGACATGCTGAGACCCTGCCTGGGACAGAGCTAGTGCCAGGGAGCACCCACTCCTGCCAGGGCGCCAAGCCTGTCGCCGGCCACGGACCCCCTCTCGGAGCGACTTTTTGTAAAAGCAGATTTAATGAGGTGTGATGACATCCGACAAACCGCATGTGTGCAAGGGGACAGCGTGGTTCATCCGGACATCCGCAGACCCCGTGACACCAGCATCAGACTCGTGGACACACCCGTCCCCCCCCACCGCCCCTCCCCCCCCACCGCCCCTCCCCCCATGCCGTCCTCGGGCAGCGCCGGTGGTTTGCATGCTGTAGAATGTTCCCGTCTGTGGCTGAGCTGTGCCGTGTGCGGGTGGACCCCGTTTGCCTATCCAGTCACCTGCTGGGGGACATTTGGGCTGGGTCCAGTTGGGGCTCTTAGTACCGAAGCTGCCAGGAGTATTGGCGTGGAAGTCTGTGCAGGCGAACGCTTTCTCTTCTCTGGAGCGAATCCTGGGAGGGAAGCGGCGGGTCGGCTGGCAGGTGTGGGTTTAACTTCCAGGCCGCGGCCCAGCTGTTTTCCAGAGCGGCTGCGCCATTTGCAGCCGCCGCGGAGAGCGTCCCGGTTGCTCCACCCCCCTCGCCAGCCCTTGGTGTCATCGGTCTTTTAAATTCTGGCCCATCTAGTGGGTGTGTCGGGGGTCTCGCTGTGGCTTGTGGGCACCCCCCGCCCCGTGACGCTGGTGCGGAGCTTTCCACCTGCTTATTTGCCGTTCATTTACCCTCTTTGGCGAAGCGTCTGCTCAGATCTTTTGTCCGTGAAGAAACCTGGGCTGTTTTCCTGCCGGTGAATTCGAGGGTGGCTTCACTCTCTGCGTGTTGCTGTGTTCCGGACCGAGCCCCTCGTCGGACACGCGCTGCGCACAGACGTCCGCGCTCCGTGGCTCTTCCTCCCTCTCTGTCGCGTCTGTCGAAGAGCAAAGGTTTTATTCTGACGAAGCCCCGTCTGTCAGTTTGTTCTTCGGTGGGTTTGTTTTTGCCGCCATATCCAGGAAATCTTTGCCCCAACCAAAGGTACAAAGGTTGGCTGTGTTTTCTTCTAGCAGTTTTGCAGGCGAGGTTTTATCCACGTGGAGGTCGGTGGTCCTTTCTGAGCTGCTTTCTGCGTCGGCCGCGAGGTGTGGACGCCCCCTCCCCTGCGGGGTCCTCGGGTCCAGCAGCACTTGCTGGAAAGGCCCTCCCCGGACCCCCTCCCCGGACCCCACCTGCTGCCACCCCTCCCTTATCTTCTCAATCTCCCCTCCGCCCCGTGGCGTGAGGCTGGCCCAGTCGTCCCACAGCTGGACCCGGGACCCAGGACTCTGAACGGCGAGCCAGAGTGGCTGCAGGGTCCCCAGCCTTTCTCTCGGACCTTCCCCAGCCCCCTGTTGCTCTGTGGGTGCTAGTGGGCCGGGCTGCACCCCAAATGCTGCTGTTCCCTCCCTCCCCTCCCCCTCTGTCCACGGTGCACGCCCCACCCCCACCCAGCTGTCTTCCGCGCTGGGCAGCGATTCTGGGGCCTCCGACGTCACGAGCCGCCGACCCCACCCGTCCACCTGCGGAGACAGAAGCCAGGTGGCTGAAGTGCCGACAGACCCAGTGGGACTCACGACATCCGTTTCATCCAGCACTCTGGGTTCCGAGCACGGCAGCACCGTGGCCGCTTGTGTGTGTGCACACGTGTGTGTGAACATGTGCTTTGCGTGGACATCCTCGGTCACGGGCAGAGCCGGAAGGGGCTGGGAGCTCTGTGCACAGTCCGTTCATCTCGGGGTGAGGGAAGGTCGCGGGCTGGACTGGGCCCCGGTCTCTGTCCCTGACCAGAGCCAGGCAGAGGGCTACGGGGTAGGGGTGTCATGCTGAGACTTTCTGAGTCACCGGCAACCTGAACATATGGGTGGTGCCCGAGTGATGGGTGCTCTTGGGGACGCCAGCTCCTGCTGCTGTGTGGCCCTTGTCAGCCCCCGCATCTGGGGGTGCCTGGGGACCCAGCCCTGCCCCCCATTAGATAGTGCCGTGGACGTAGCCAGCTGTGATTCTCTCCTCAGGTATGTGGGGGGCGACTCCGTGGCTCTGAGCCAAGTCTCAGCTCCGGGCCCCCCCACCGACCCTCCAGGGCCCCCTGATGCCCCGGCACTGGGACGTGCGTGAGCACAGGGGTCTTGGGACTGGGGGGGGGCTTGTTCATGTGAGCAAGAGTGTCCCACCCCTGTCCTGGCCCCAAGGGGCAGCACCTTCTGGGCAGAGGGGGCACAGGGTCCCACCGTCTCAAGCCCCCCAGTTGGTCTCTACGCAGCTCCCACCCACAGGATTAACTGGCTGTGTGAGGGAACCTCCAGAAGTTTCCACCTGTGGCCGAGGAGAGCAGGTGGCATGTTGGGGGTGGCCGGGGTGTTCTCTGTCGGTGCTCTGGCACGTCCACAGCAGCGGGCTGGGGGGAAATGGCGTCTGGTGCTTGGGAGCCCCGGTGGGTGTCGGGCCCTCAGGCTTGGGGGCCACGGGAGGGACTGACCCTTCACGTGGTGAGTCTGCCACGAGACCAGGGACCGTGCGGGGCCGGGCTCAGGGAGGGTCCAGGCCCTTCCTGGGAGCAGGGTGCGGAGGGAAGGGGCCTGTGCAGGGAGCCCCGAGGGGCAGGGCCGTTTCCTGTCGGGTCTGTTGTCCCCAGCTGTGGGCAGCGCGCGGTGGAGCACAGATGCTCGGTCATCGTGTGCGGTTCTACTGCGCTGCACGCAGCTTGTGGAGCGGGTGTGTGAGCACGTGTCATCCCTCAGCTGGCTTTGAGGGCCTGGCCGGTCTGGACACGGCAGCCTGTGGGCACCCGAGGCCCTGGCCGCCGGGAGGTGCCTCTCTGCGCAGGCCGGGCCTGGGACGTGCCAGCTGGGACGGCCATCGCTGGGGGCTGCACAGGCCACCCACGTGCCTCACTGCACACCCGCCACCCGTGGGAGCCTGGGAGAGCCACGCGTCCTGCCTCCCAGACGGACACCCCCCTTCACCAAACCTGCAACAGACGCCTGGCGCCAGGCACGGGGACTGTGGGGCCCTCGGGAGGAGCTGGGTGGGCGGGTCGGGCCGCGTGGCCACTCGGGAGTGGGCTGTGGCTGGCACAGGGCTCCCAGCCTGGTAGTCTGTCCACGTGTCCCCCAGCACAGAGCTCTCAGCCCAATAGTCTGTCCACGTGTCCCCCAGCACAGGGCTCTCAGCCCAATAGTCTGTCCACGTGTCCCCCAGCACAGGGCTCTCAGCCCAATAGTCTGTCCACGTGTCCCCCAGCACAGAGCTCTCAGCCCAATAGTCTGTCCACGTGTCCCCCAGCACAGAGCTGCTCTGATCCTGCCCTCGGCACGGGCTCTCGGAGGCTCATTTGGTGCCATTTGGGGAAACCGGGCGTCCGAAAGGCCGGCAGGAGGGGTGGGTGGGAGCTGGGGTCTCGGGCGCGAGGTTCTCAGGCCTGGTTCTCCTCTGCTGTCCTCTGGTCTCCTGGGGGTGACCACCGGGGGGTCACGTGGCACCTGGGGCCACAACTTCTTTGTTGATCTCAAGCAGGAGAGAGACGTGGTTGGCCTCGGGCAGGTGCCCAGCCTGGGCAGCGGGGACCACCGGGGGGCGAGGCTCACGTGCTGCGTTGCCGGATGGGCCGGTGCCCTGGCTGCGGTGGACGTGCATGCCCAGCCCTGCAGGGACCTTTCCGCCCTGCAGCTGAGCAAACCGGAGCTCCAGTGGCCGCCAGGTGACAGGTCCCAAGTGGCCAGCAGGCAGCAGGTGCCACCCAGTGTCGAGGCAGTTTGCCCAGCCCAGGTGCCTGCTGTGCCCTCGGGGAGGGGCGGGCAGCCGAGCCAGGTCTCTGAAACATTTATGATCCGGTGCCGCTGCCGGAGGCCCTTTCGGGGTCCACACAAAAGGCCTTTGCGTCAGCGTGTTCCGTGGTATGTGGGAGCCTGGGCGGAGGAACAGAGGGACTCAGAGCATGGGGCGGCCACACCTGCGGGTTTGGGTTAGGTTCGAGGAAGAGGGTGTTCGTGGCCAGGATGGGGGGACTGTGGCGGGGAGCCCTGGTCCGAGCACTTCGTGCAGACTTAGCCGTGGGAACCTCACTGCGGCCATTCGGTGGCCTCGTCTACCTACAGGGAAACTGAGGCACAGGGTGTGCGGCTCGTGCGGGCAGAGCTGGATGGGAACCCTGGCATTCGACTTCAGAGATCACCTTTGTGTGTGTGTACGTGTGCGCATGCAATGCTTAAATGTGCGTTTTTATTGTGGTCACATATACATAACATAAAATTTGACATTTTCACCATTTTAAAGTTAACGATTCCGTGGTCTTTGGTTCATTCACAATGTAGGGCAACCATCACCTCTTTTTAGTTCCTGAACGTTCCGCCACCCCAGAAGGAAGTCCGCGCACCTGCTAGTCGCCCCCCACTGCCGTCCCCCAGCCCTGACAGCCCCAAGTCGACTTCCTGTCTCTGGATCTGTCTGTTCTGGACGTTCCGTGGAATTGCGGAGTATGTGGCCCTTTGTGTCTGGACTCCTTCCCTGAGCACGCTGTGTTCAGAGGCCACCGTGTCACAGCACGCGTGGGGACTCCACTGCCTTTCGAGCTGAATGTCACGTGTTGTGCGGGTCGACTGTGGTTGTTTGTCTGTTCCTGGCGGGGGACGCTGGGTGGCTCCATCCTGGCTGTTGTGACCGGTCCCGCTGTGGACGCCCAGGCTCAGGTCTGTGTGAAGCCCGCTCTCACCCTGGGTGTCCAGGGCCACACGCCTCCCCCCCGATGCTGCCAGATGCCACTCCGCTCCTGTGGCTCCTGGCTTGGACTGACAGCCACTTCTCAGCACCCGGTGTCCACCTGTGATGAGAAAGGGCTGCATTGTCCGCAGCCCCCAAGACTACGGTGGAGTAACATGGAATGTTCCAGAACTAGGCCCTGAGGAAGGATGCAGGAGACCCTGCCCCTTCCACGCTCAGCCCGGGTAGGACCCGAATCACGGGGGGGCAGGGGCTGGCCTCCTGCTGTGCTCAGTCCCCACCACGACTCGGCCTCCCCGCCTCTCCCGCCAACGTGTCCTCTCGCCAGACGCCAGAGTCCCGCCACCCTGCCCACAGCCACAGTGCCCTGCTCCCTCCCTCCTCTCCAGGGAAGACACGCGTTGATTCCACCCAGTGGGGCCGGGGGCCTCACCGCAGAGGCCACCCCGCCTTCCTGAATTCCCGCCGGCGCTTTCTCAGTGTCATCGCACGTGCCCACCGCTGCCCCAAGCCAGAACCAAGTGGAAACCGATCGCCCAGCCCCACCCCAGGCTGCTCCTCGCTCCTTCCTGGCCAGACTGCCCAGCAGTGCCGTCCACACGCACTCTTCACGCTTGCCGGTGGCTGGAGTCCCCTTCCCAAAGCCTGATTCTTAGGATTGATTTAAAACAAACAAACTCAAATACGTGTTGCTTATGAAAATCACAAAATTGAGTATGACACCATCACGGTAAAAGAATGGCTAGAGGTTTTCAAGTATGGACACCTGCTATACAAGATAGCAGAGGTCGCAGCCTTGATCTCAGAGAATGCTGCTAGCGGTAGTCAGCTGTGAGGCTGCAACTTTCATAAAGACAATCAAATAAAAATTATTTAGAATGTAAAGGGAAATAGAAACTTTAATCATCTCATCTGATCTTTGGTAGATCCAGAAAACAAATAATTTGAGTTATTAATGCAGTTAAGTTGATGGGTGTGCAAAACTTTGTACCCCAAAAGCAAAAGATGTGCCTTTTACAGTAGTCCTGGGACTCACAGAAATTGACCTTACGCTGGACTGCAAAAGCCTCAATACAGTCTGAAATTAAGAACCTATACTGGACGTCCCTGATTTAAATGTAAGTTTAAAACATATTAATTACAAGTTTAATAAAAGTTTAAAGAAAAAAATCTTAGAAATAAAAACAGCAACAATATTACTGTCTGGCAAACCTAAACATCACGTGGATATATGCACATCTGTACCCGAGACAGATTCGTAGCTGTGTCCCTACTTTGTTTTTAAAAAAGAAACAAGTAAACTAAGCATGTAAGTTAAAAAGTTCACAGAAAAGCAGCATTGACAGTCCTTTTCAGGAGCTGGTTTTTTGAGGGAAAAAAAGATGCCTTCATAATGCCAATCAAGGAAAACCTCAGGTCCATAACTAATAGACATGAGAAGTTCCTTTAGCAATAGATTAGAAAAAGTTTTAGATTTGGCAATAATTTATAAAATTCCAAAAAATTTAAGCTTTTGTGAAATGGTTGATTATTTGGGAAAAAATATGAAATCAAAGTTAAGGAGAAGTGGAACATCTCGGTAAGCGTGGGATGATCTTGAAAACATCACCAAAGCGCCCGCAGCCTCCTTGGAATGCGTCCGAAAATGAGGTAGGTGGAGACGAAGACACGCGGCAAAACGGTGGTCACGTCTCGGTGCCGGCTACGTGGTGTTTGCTGATACAAAATAGAAAATTCTTTTTATAAAGTTGTCACAGAGTTTCTTCTGGCAAAGCCTTCAGGCCAGGGTGCCCAGGTCCTTTCCACCGTGGAGACAGGACGCCACCGAGACGCCGGCGGGTGGACAGGCCGCCCGGGCGCCGTGGGCCGAGCGCGGAAGGGAAACTTCTCCGGCGGAGACGGCGGAAAGGAAGCTGCGGACGGGTGATGTGTGCAGGCAGCTGTGAGAATCCTCAGTAGATTACAAACCGAAACCCACAGCAGGTTAAACATGACCACACACAAGGATGGTGATGGGTTATAGCTCACGCAATAAAGCAGGGGCCCGCACGTCCACACGTACACGGTAAACACGTGGGAGCCGGAAGCCGGCTGGTGGAGGTGGAAGAGCAGTCGGGGCCGGGAGGCCGCGAGGAGGCCACGACACGGGGCAGGAGTTTGGGGAGCAGGATGGCGATGGTGTTGGCGTGTGTCCCTAAGCTCACTTGCTCGTTACTAAGGGAAAAGAGCAACTTGCCAGGGCCCAGATCGGGCACCGCCGCCCTGACCAGTGATCCCAGTTGACATCTCCAGGAATGGGACACACCTGATTGGATGTCCTCAGGCGGCGTGGTCCCTGCCAAAGACACGTGACCTGGTAAACCCCCACGGAGGGACCCTTGCAAAGGGAGTGGCCTGAACTCTTCAGAAATGCCAAGGCCTAAATATGTAAGGAAAGACTAAAGAACCATTTGCTTTTTTTAGTTTTTTAAAAATTTTTCCTTTGGAGACAGGGTCTCACTCTGTCACCCAGGCAGGAGTGCAGAGGTGTGATCACAGCTCACTGCAGCCTCCAACTCCTGGGCTCAAGTGATCCTCCTGCCTCAGCCTCCCAAAGTGCTAGGATTACAGGCACGAGCCACCAGCCCTGGCCTAAGAACCGTTCATGCTAAAGGAGAATGAAGAAATGTCATCACCAAGTGGAATCTGTGATTCTGGATTGAACCCTTCTGGGCAAAAAGCATCTGCGATAACCGCTGTTGAAGTTGTTGGCAAAATTAGAGCACGTGCCGTGGATTGGAGAACCGTCTCCGGTCGGTGTCAAGTTCCCAGAGTCTGGCCGCGTGCTGCTGGAGGAGAGCGTCCCTGTTCCTGAGAAATACCTGCGGAAGTGTCGGCAGCAGACAGGCAAGGTGTGTCCAGCCCACTGGCAGAGGGTTCGGGACGGCGCAGGACGTGGGTGGCGTGGAAGCCGTTGGCGAGTCCGGGCCGAGTGCGTCGGGCGTTCCTTACACTCTTTTTGCAACTTCTCCAAGTTTGAACCGATATTATGTAAACGGAAAGAAAAGAATCACGCGCCACATCACTTTGCCATCACTGTGGGTATCTCTCGCCGCCACCAGGAGGGGCGGTTTTCCCCTCTGAAATGCACGGATATGACACGCCGTGTCACGAGTTCTAAGCAAAAGCGTGTGACTATTCCAGTGTGCCGGGGAGGCTTCCGCTTACCACCTCGCCAAACACCAGAAACCGTTCTGGGTAGATTAGTTTTTATGATTGTATAACCCAGAAATGATAATCAGAGAACATTTGGAAATTTTGCAGAAGAAAATTAAAATGACTCATTGTACCAAAAGCCAGAGATGCCAGTTTCCTTCCGGTCTTTTCTTCTGGGTGAGTGTGTGTGTTGTGTGTGTGGTTGTTGGTCACCGTGCGTGTGCGTGTGTGGCGGGCCTGGGCACATGCCCAGTGCAGTCAGGAGTGAGTGGCGTGTCCTCGGCCAGGGTGCTGCCCGCCAGCCACAGGCCCCATGGGCCGCTTGCTTTCCTCGTTTGTCTCTGTTTGTTCATCTGTGAAACGGGAGCAATGAGAGTCCTCGCCTGGTGTGGCGGTTTGGGGACTAGACAAGCTCGTTCTATGGCACCTCAGCTGGGTGCTCGCTCAGGAAGCCCCGACAGCAGCGATCGCTTTGGTGACCTGCGTGTCCGCACCCGAGTGTTTGTGCAGGTGTCCGGTAAAATCGGGGTGACGCTAGACAACTCACCTGTGGACATTTCTCACGTTTCCTCCTCCCAGATGCAGTAGTTTAGTGGCTGCCTGGTGTTGCACAGTGTCACTGAACACAATCACCGTCTATTGTTGGCAACTGGGTTAGTCCTAATTGACTGTTATACACAACATTGTGGGCAAATCCTCGTGTGTTCATTTTTGCCCAGAACTCACTTCCTTGGTCACATTTGCAGGAGAAAACCAACAGGATCACAGGGTTCCCATGTTTCGTGACTCTGACACCTGTAGCCGAACTGCCTCCCGGAAAGGTTTTCCCGATTCAGCTCCCTGCCGGGATGCGGGACACCACTGATTCCCTGCCCTCCCTGGAGCCTCGCACGCTCGTAAAAACACTTTGCCATTTGGATGAGGCAAAAATAGAACCTCCTTGTTGTTGTTAGTGAGGGGTGTGCTTCTGTGTTTATGGGCCTCTTTGTGTCGTGGCCATTCATCCGCTGGCCACCTGCCTGCCGTGCACCTGTGATGCGCGAGGCTCCCGTCTGGGTTGGTGGGAAACTGAGTTAATGAGACAGCACGGTTGCCCTCCAGAAAATGACACGCAAGAGAGTGGGGACAGTCTCGGACAGATGCGTGGTGTGTCTGGCAGTGGTAAGACCCCGAGAAGGAGTCGGGCAGGGAAAGGGGTGGGGAGGGTGAGGGGTTCCCTTTGTGGAACAGTAGACGGGGACGGCCTCTGGGACCGGGAGGTCTCTCAGCAGAGACCTGAAGGCACCGAGGCAGGGGGCTGTGCCTGCTTCTGAAGGAAGCGCGTCTGGGCAGCGGGCACAGCACGTGCAAAGGCCCTGCGGTAAGAGAGCATGAGGAACTTGAGGGGCCAGGGCTAGAGCAGAGGTGGGGAGATGCTGGAGATGGGGTGGGGGGCCAGGCCGTTAGGTTACAGCCTGTGAGAGGTAGCAAGTGCCCAGGGTGTGACTGGTGAGGGACAAGATCTGTCCTCTCTCTGCTTCTGTACTTTTTAAAAAAACTTTTTATTTTGCAATAATTTTAGACTTACAGAAAAGTCCCAGGACAGGCCTGAGAGTTCCAGTAGACGCCTCACCTGTCTGCCCCTCATAGGGGGTAGTGCGCCAAAGCAGGAAACTGACGTTGGCGTGTTACTGTCACCTGACTCCAGTGGGATTGAACCGCCCCGGGTTCTGCTACTGTCCTTTTTCTGTTCCCCGTCCCCCAGCTGCGCTCGGTGATTGCCTTCTCTGTGCCCCGCGGCCGTGACCGCCCCCCGTCTGTCTTCGTGACCACGATGTCTCAGACAAGCACTGAGCAGGTGCTGTGCAGAGTCCCTCAGCGATTAGATCGAGATTACGCGGCGGGGGCGCTGACGCCGGCAGGTGTCACTGCGGTGGTTTGACCTTGACCGTCGGGCAAGGGCGCGTCTGCTGGGCGTCTCCACCGTGGATTTACCGTTGCCCCTGCCCAACTGCCCAACGTCTCGAGGGAGGGACGTGGAGACGTGGTAAAATCCTGTTTCTCCTCTGACGTGCGCCGCTGACTGTAGCCTCCGTCCGCGGCTCTCGCCGGTGCCGAGTGGGGACGTTCCGTTTCCCACGTTCCTTCTGCGTCTGCCTCCCGGGATCCTGTAGGAGTCGCCGTCCCCTTCTCCAGTTAGTTGGTCGATGGTTTGTTCTATCGGCGCGCTTTCACAGGTATTTATTTTATGGGCTATAGTCCAGTACTATCGTTACTTATCTTTGTTGCTCGACTTGTGCCAGCTTTGGCGTTGGGATCTCCTCCGGTCACTTCTGTGTCCTTTCCGTGCGCCCTGGCTTCTCTCCAGCACCGCCTTGCTCCCTGGCACCCCGCGGTGCCCGGCCCAGCTCGCGCTGTCCTCGCCCCTCCCTGAGGTCGGCCACTTCTCCGAAGAGCACCGGTGCCTTCCTTGGAGAGCGGACTTCACAAACCGAGGTCCGGTGCTGGCGAGCTCGCGGCGACTGTGGCGCCACTGCCCTGGCCCTTCTCAGATGACGCGGGGACTGTGTGTGTGGCACCCGCCACGTCTAGCCTTCTGTCCATCTGCACACATGTCAGCACACATGTGGGCTCACCCTGGTGTCTCCAACTCCAGCTCTGCCCCACGGCTTGTTCTCTCTGGATGGACACTCCTTTCTCTGACAGTGGGAAACTTGGTCTCGACACTTTCTCCTGTTTGCTCCCCACTGCTGACGCCAAGAGCTCCACACTCGCCGGCCACGGCCGCGGGAGGCAGGTTGGCGACCCGACCCCAGGGTCCGTGCACAGCACCTGCCATCTCGAGCCTCGCAGAGTGCGGTCAAATACCGTCCCCGCGTGACTCAGTGTACCTTTCTGCTCTGCTCCCTTCGGTGCGGACGTTTCGTCCATCTGAGATGCGCTTGGATTCTGCTGCTGGGTTGGCAGAGTTGACCCGAATCCGTGTGTCATGTTTGACTCCCCAAAAACTTTCCTAACAGCCTGGTGTTGACGGTGTTGCTTGTGGATAACACGAGCAGTCGATGAACCCGCGGTGTGTGTCGCGTGTCTTACGTGCCGCGTGCCGACAGCGAGGAGCTAGAGGAAAGGGACTGTCCAGAAAAGCGCAAGGGAGAGAAACTGAGTTCACCGTTTAAGTGGAAGTGGGTCGTCCCAAAGTCTTCGTCCTCGTCTTCGTGTGGAGTGGGAGGGGCGGGTCTTGCTGTCTCGGGGTGGCAGAGGCGGGGCAAAGCCCACAGGTGGGGGGCCCTGCGGTTCCGCCCGCGCTGCTCCAGGCTGAGCTGTGTTCCATTTGGGGTGCCCCCACCCTGGTTGGCTTTGATTGCTTACGTGGGGGTCTGTGTGACGGGGATGTGAAAATACCGTGGCTCCGAGAGTCGGAGCTGCACGAAGGTGTCCTCGGAGCAGGTGCCGTCCGGACACCTGGACACAGCAGTCTCTTCAGTTTCTTATCTCCCCCCCACGGTTCTCTCTCACAGATGGGCCAATGCGCGTGTTTTCCTGTGTCCCTCTTTCTCTCGTTAAGGGAAGTACACTGTATATGCTCCTAAAAGTTGACATATTAACCATCCTCGGGTGTGCAGTTCAGCGGCATTAAGTACAGTTATATTGTGCAATCATCACCACCCTGCATCTCAGAACTGTTGCATCTTGCAAAACTGGAACTCTGTCCCCAGTAAATGCCACCTCCCCAGCCGCGGGCACCCCGGTCTACTTCCCATCTCTACAGATTTGCAGACTCCAGGGCCCTCACGTGAGTGGACTTGCGGGCGTTTGTTCTTCTCAGTCTGCTTTATGTCACTTCGCCTGAGGTCATCGGGGTCCACCCAGGCTGTGGCACGTTGCAGAATTTCCTTTTTAAGGCTGAATAATACTCCTCTGTATGTACAGGGCACATTTTGTCTGTCCTCCGCGGGTGGACCCTTGGGTTGCTCCCGTGTTTTGTTATTGTGAATGATGCTGCAATGAACGCGGCCGTATAAACATCTTTGCAAGACCCGCTCTCGATTCTTTTGGGTATTCCTCCAGAAGTGGATTATGTGGTAATTGTATTTTTAATTTTTTGAGGAGTTTCTGTAGTGTTTTCCACAGTGGCAGCACCATGTATGTTCCTGCCAGCAGTGCCCACAAGCTCTGCTTTTCCTCGTCCTTAATGACACTTGTTGCTTTCTGTTTGTGTGTGTCGACAGTAGCCATCCTAATGGGTATCGTTTTTGTAATTTTTGTTTACATTTCCTTGTGATTAGTGACGTTGAGCATCTTTTCATATTATTATTAGCCATTCGTGTGCCATCTTTGGAGAAAATCTACTTAAGTCTTTTGACTGTTTTTGAAATCTGGTGGTTTTTTTTTGTTGTTATGTTTTAAAAGTTCTTGATATATTGTGGATATTAATCTCTCGTCAGATATTTGACTTGCAAATATATTCTCCCATTCTGTGGGCTACCTTTTTACTCTGTGGATATTGTCTTTGGATGCACAAAGTTATAAATTTCTTGTGAAGTCCAAATTGTCTGTTTTTGTTTTTTGACTGTGTCTTCGGTGTCACATCCAAGAAATCATTGCCAAATCCAGTGTGATGAAGTTTATCCTATGTTTTCTTCTAAGTTTTATAGTTTTAGGTCTTTAATCCATTTCAAGTTAACTTTTATCTATGGTGTGACGTGAGGGGCCAGCGTCTGTCTTTTCCACGTGCACGTCCAGTTTGCACGGCACTGTTTGTTGAACAGACGGTGCTTTTCCCATCAGATGGTCTTGGCACCCTTGCCAAAATCATTTGATCACATAGCAGGGTTCATTTCTGCGTTCTCTCTCGTATCCCGTGGTCTGTAAGTCTGTGTTTATGCCAGTAGCCCACTGTCTCGGTTGCTGTAGCTTTGTCTCATAGCAAGTTTCAAAATTGGGAAGCGTTAAGCTCCCAGCTTTGGTTTTCTTTTCAAGATTGTTTTTGGCTATTTGGGGTTCATTGAGTTTCCATATGAATTTTAGGATGGATTTTTCTATTTCTGCAAAAATCATCCTGGGATTTTGGTAGGGATTGCATCAAATCTGTAGATCACGTTGGGCAGCATTGACATCTCAGCATTAAGTCTTTCGATCCACGTACATGAGACGTGTTTCCATTTATTTATGTCTTTTTAAGTTTCTTTCAATAATGTTTTGTAGTTTTCATTGCACAGATCTCTGAGCTCCTTGGTTAAGTTCATTCCTAAGTATTTTATTCTATTTGATGCTATTGTAAATGGAATTGTTTTCTGAATTTCATTTTTGAGTTGTTCGTTGTTAACATATAGGAATGCAACTGATTTTTATGTATCAACTTTGTATCCTGTTACTTTGCTGAATTTATCTATTAGTTCTAATAGGTTTTTCATGAATCTTTAGGGTTTTCTACATATAAGATCATACCCTTTGTGAACAAAGACAATTTTACTTCTTCCTTTCCATTTTGGATTCTTTGCTCTGGAATTTCCAGTACAATGCTGAGTAGAGTGTGACTAGGGCTCTGGTGGAAGGAGGCATCCTTGCCTTTCTCCTGATCTTGGGGGAACAATTTTGTCTTTCATGGTTATGATGTTAGCTGTGGATTTTTCATATATGGTTTTTATTATGTTGAGGTAATTTCCTTCTATTTCCAGTTTGTTGAGAGTTTTTTTTTATCATAAAGGATGTTGAATTTTGCAGTCAAATGCTCTTGATGTGAGGATGTTGAATTTTGTAAATTTTGTTTTTGCATCAATCAAGATTATCACGTGTTTTTCTTTTCCTTCATTCTGTGAATATGGTGTATTGCACTGATTGAGTTTTGCATTCCAGGAATAAATCCCATGGTGTCCTGACATGTGATGCTTTTAATATGCTGCTCAATGTGCCTTGCTGGTATCTTGCTGTGATTTTTTTTTTTTTTAAGACAGTCTCGCTTTCTTGCCCGGGCTAGAGTGAGTGCCGTGGTGTCAGCCTAGCTCACAGCAACCTCAAACTCCTGGGCTTAAGCGATCCTACTGCCTCAGCCTCCCAAGTAGCTGGGACTACAGGCATGTGCCACCATGCCTGGCTAATTTTTTCTATATTTTTAGTTGGCCAGATAATTTCTTTCTATTTTTTAGTAGAGACGGGGTCTCGCTCTTGCTCAGGCTGGCTTGCTGTGATTTTTGCGTCAATGCTTGTAAAAGATGTTGGGCTGTAATTTTCTCACAGTGTCTTCGGCTTTGGTGCCAGGGTAATGCTGGCCTCGTAGAATGAGTTAGTAAGTTTTCCCTCTTCTTCAGTTTTTTTGGGGCAGTTTGAGAAGGATTGGTGTTGGTTCTCTAAATATTTGGTAAAATTCACTGATGAAGCCACCGGTCCAGGGCTTTCTTTTGTTGGGAGTTTTTTAATCACTGATTCAATCTCCTTGCTAGTCATAGGATTATTCAGAGTTTCTGTTTCTCTGTAATTTAGTCTTGGTGGGTGTCGTGTTTCTAAGAATTTGTCCTTTTTGTCTAGCTCGCGTGATTGTTGGCGTGTGATTGTGCGTGGTGCTCCTGTGATCTCCCTTCTGCAGGGTCTGTGTCCCTGTCCCCCTCCATTTCTAACTTCGGTAATTCAAGTAGTCTTCCTTTTTCACGCAGTCCCTACAGCCAAAGGTGTGTCCGTTATTTGATCTTCTCAGGGAACAGCCTTTGGTTTTATTTGTTTTCTCTGATGTTTCTGTTCTCTCTTTGGTTGGTCTCTGCCCTGATGTGTATTTCCTTCCTTCCACCAGCTTTGGGTTTGGCTCGTTCTTCTTTTTCTAGTTCCCTACATTGGAAAGTTAGGTTGCCGACTGGATTTCTTGCTCATTCATGTCAGCGTTGACAGCGGCCCGCACATCCGCGGGCCCTGCTCTCGCCGGGTGGTGCTGAGTCTTGGTGTTCTGTGTTCCCATTTTCATTGCATGGGGCGTTTTCTGATTTCTCTTCTGGTTTCTTCTTTGATCCGTTGGTTAAAAGTATGTTGTTTCATCTCCACAAATTTGTGAATTTCCCTGTTTTACTTCTGTGACTGATTTCTCACTTTATCCCATTGTGGCAGGAGAAGATTCTTTGTATGAGCTCTGTCTTTTTGAATCTGTTGAGACTTCATTTGTGGCCTAACATATGACATTTTCTGGAAGTCGTTCCATGTGCGCTTGAGGAGGTGCCTGTCGCTGCTGGGTGGCGTGTTCTGTGCATGCCCCTGCAGCAGCCGTGCCCGGCCGTTTGGCACCAGGGACCGGTTTCATGGAAGACAATATTTCCACAGTGGGGGGAGGGGAGGCGAGCTCAGCGGTGATGGGAGTGATGGGGAGCAGCTGTGAACACGTTGCCCCACCACTCACCTCCTGTGTCCCCCCCTTTCTAAGTTTCACGGAAGACAGTTTTCCCACAGAGGGTGGCGGGGATGGTGCGGGGCAGAGCTCTGCGGCCTGGTCCCTAACAGGGTACCGGTCTGTGGCCCGGGGGCTGGGGACTGCAGTGGTAGATCTAGTTGGTTCGTGTATTTAAGTCCCCTATTTTCTCACTTTACCTTCTGTCTGGTTCATTACGATTCAGAGTGCGGCATTGTCGTAGGACTGCCCGCTTCTCCTTCGGTTCTGGAAGGTTTTACTTCATGTATTTGGATGGCCTGCGCTGGGTGCACCAATGTTTACAATGGTTGTATCTTCCTAGCTGCTTCTTGCTGTATCGAGCCTTTTATTAGTGTACGATGTCCCCCTTTCTTGTAACCTTTGCTGATTTGAAAATCTGTTTGTCTGGTATGAGCACAGCCTCCCCGGCTCTCTTTTGGTCGCTATTTCCTTGGAACATCTTTTTCCATCCTTTTGCTTTCAGTCCGTTTGTGTCTTCGGATCCGAAGTGGGTCTGTTGGGGACAGTGTGTGACTGGAGCGTGTTTACCCGTCCTGCCATTGTTGAGACTGCTTTTTGATGCACAATTTTGTTTTTAATTTTCATGAAGTTCAATTTGTCTTTTTTTGTTGTTCCCTTATGCCTTTGGTGTCATAACCCAGAAATCACCCCCAAATCCAATGTCCTGAAGCTTATGCCTGTGTTTTCTTCCAACATTTTTATACTTTAAAATGTCTTACATTCAGGTCTTTGATCCATTTTAAGTAGATTTTTATGTATCCAACTGTATCGTCTTGCATGTAGATATTAGGTTTCCCCAGCACCGTTGTTGAAAAGACTGTATATACTCTTTTTGTGTTTGTTTTTCTCACTTAATAGTATTTCCTGGAGATTACTACGTACCAGTTTATCAAGATCTTCCATTCTCTTTTTTGTAGTCACCCAGGACATTACAACATGGATCCGCCGTCCTTATTCGACCCCTACCTATCTATGGGCATTTGGGGTTTTCTAATATTGTGCAACGTCCAATAATGTTGCCAAATGTAACCGTGCACATACGGTATTGTGGTTTTGCAACGATGTTGCAAAGAACAGCCTTGTACGTGTGTGTGTGTGTGGCTGTTGACATTGTTAGAAGTGCACCTGCAGGATGGAGTCCTAGAAATGGGAGTGTCGGGTTGAACGATGAGCACGTAGCTTTGTTAGGTCCGACCACGTTCGTGTCCCCGGGCTGTGCCAGCACACTGGGCTCCCCGCACTGTGCCCCGTGGGGTGTTGTCGCACTGTTTTACTTTTTGCCAGCTCCATAGCTTTGTTTAATCTGTATTTCTATAATTATGAATTACTTTAAATGTTTTTCGTATGTCTGAAAATCGTATGTATATTTGTAAATTGTCCATAATTTTGTTTCCAAGTTTTTCTCTTGGGTGTTTGGTTCTCGGTCCCTCAATTTTTAAGCTATTTGTGTTATGGGAATATTAGTCATTTGTCTGGGTTTATGTCATGAATTTTTTTCCCCAGTTGGTCAGTTGTCTTTTAACTTTGTTTATGGTGCTTTCTGTTATGAAAAAATCGTGACTGTTCCTGTGGTCAGATTGAGTCCTCTCTCCTGTGGCCCTGGATGCTGAGTGGCTGGGAGCCTGTCCCTGCACTGGGATCATGGGGGGATTGACTGTGTTTCCTTCTGGAAGTTTGGGGCTTGGCCTCCTGCATTCAGTGACTCTTGTGCGTGGTCTGAGGTGGCCTTTTCTGGGCGGCTGCCTGGGCTCCTTCCTGGGCAGTTGCTCCCACCGCGCAGGGTCCCTCTGGCCTCCGAGTGGCGCAGGGCTGGGCAGGGCAGGGAGGCAGCTGTGGGGTGGGGAGCGCTTGCTCTGGGGCTGGGTTGGGGGTGAGAAGTCAGGACCCCCGCGGTGGGCGACAGGGTTTGCAGGCAGACTGGATGGCAGGTGTCGGGGGTGGGCGCAGGGGGAGGAGGAGGCACCTGGTAGAAGACCCTTTCTGTCTCTGAGATGGCGAAGATGCTGGGGTCGGGGTTGGGGACACGCAGCCAGTGGGGACGTGCTGTTGTGCGGTGTTCGTGAGGCAGCAGGCGAGATGCACAGGCGGGAGCTGGGGGTGAGAGCTTGGCTGGGCACCGGCACAGAAACAGCGTGACGGCCAGGGCTGACCAGTTGTCCCGGGGGAGGGGGCCAGGGCCGGGGCGAGGAGTGCGGGCCCAGGAGGGGCGTGTCCTGGAACCCAGGGGAGGGGACGCTGCACTGAGCAGCTCCCAGGGGCTTCAGAACTGGTCTCTGGGCTTGGCGAGTGGCTCACGGGTTTACCCCACACAGGTGTGTGGGGGCTGAGACCCTGCCCTGCGACCTCTCGGGCACGGACCAGCTCAGTCCCCCGGGGCTGGCCTGGGCCCCAGCAGCGAGCAGCGCCCCAAGGCCCTGACGCTGTTCTCAGGGCTGCCGCTGCTGGGGGAGAACTTTGCAAACGCCACCCAGGCAGGTTCCAGGCTCACTCAGGCACGGGGGCCTTTGGGGGTTTTGACCCCGGGCACAACGCTGGCTCAGCTGACCTGCTGTGGCCCAGCTCAGCCGGGAGCCCTGTCACTGGAGCCGGGGCTCGGCAGGGCAGGCTTTGGGGCCCCAGGGCTGACCTGTGGGTCAGGGAGTGGCTCCGGGGCC
The DNA here is from genome assembly GCA_028533085.1 of Varecia variegata. Classification (NCBI taxonomy): domain Eukaryota; kingdom Metazoa; phylum Chordata; class Mammalia; order Primates; family Lemuridae; genus Varecia; species Varecia variegata. Next base: position 179,775,881 of record CM052438.1, read on the forward strand.
GGCTGTTCCGCACAGGATGGTGGGGGGTCCTCAGAGGGGTGACCCCAAGGGCCAGGCAGGGAGGGACGATACCCAGTGGGGCGAGGGTCTCGCCTGGCTCACACAGCCTCGGGAGACCAGCAGGTGGGCTTCTTGGAGTGCAGGGGGTGTAGGTGACCCAGCTGTCGTGCTGTTGCTTGGAGACCCCCAGGGACCCCTCTGGGGGACAGCGACCCCAGGCTTCCACCGCAGAAATGCCCTAAATGGACTGTTGAATGAAACTGTTTGAGAAGAAAGGCGTCACTTGCCCTGGTCTCACTTGGGGCTTGAGGAGGCCGAGGAAGGCTGCGTGTGTAAAGTGTGCGCCCTCCAGGCCAGCATGCCCCGTGCAAACCCCACCCTCGTGGACACTGAGGGTCACCCTTCGTCACAGAATCACAGGAACAAAGACAGGAGAGCCCCAGCTGGGAGAGGGCAGTGGGCAGGTGCACAGCACCAGGCAAATGTGTGCAGGGTCTGTGTGGACTCCACTGCAATCTGGGGAGGCTTCCTGGAGGAGGTGTTGCTCAGGCTTAAAGGGAAGTTTCCAAATTGGTATAACACATGCCCTGAATTAGGGAACTTGAGGGGCCCTTGGGGGAAGGATGGTGTTTGTGCTGCAGGAAGTGCACGGCACCGATTGGGAGGCAGAGCAGCTATCTAAAGGTTTTTATTTGCTATTTCGTGAAACTTAATTTCAATTTTTAATATCATGTAATATTTCACGAAGGGTGGCTTTGGGCTTTGGTGGGATCCCAGGGTGCCCCTCCTGTTAGGCATCACCATGTCTCCCCCTGCCTGTGCAAGTGTGGCGTCTCTGCGTCCCAGGACCCCTGCCTGGCAAGCCCTGTCCTACCGTCTGGGACCGGCACGACTCCCTCGGCCGGTGGTTGGGGGGCGTCGGTGTCCTGGGCGGAGGTGGGGAAGGCTGGGCTGTTCTGGGCAGCAGGCGGGAAGTGGCAGCTCCGGGCGAGGGGTCGCAGGGCGGTGGCGCAGGGCGTGCTCACAGGTGGCCGTGGAGGCGACTGCGTGTTCACTCCCAGCACGTCCTGCACGCCCCGTCCTCTGCTCCTCCCTGCCTGGCTGCGAGGGGCTGGGTCTGGAGGCAGTACTGAGACAGAGAGAAGAGGGGCTTCTGGGCTCAGTGGCCGCAGGCGGGGCCGAGGGATGGGCAGGAGCCCTGGCCGGGCCGGCTGGGGGTGGCCTGGCGCAGCCGGGTCGGGAGATGCCACAGAGGTGCCCATGACAGCCTCCTCTCTGGATGTGTCCCAGCATCTGGCTTTCGTTCCCTGGGGTTCAAGGCTGGTGAGGTGTCCTCCTGCCACTGTGGTTGGGTCCGTGAAGGTGCAGTGACACCAGCGTTGTCCCACCCTCCCTTCCGGTTGGGGTCCGAGGCCCAGGCCAGGTGTGCCCTTGCTGACAGCAGATCCTGGACCGGAGCCACCTGCAGGGGCTGGGGGCCTGGCCCGAGCCGCCTGTCCTGGGCGCGGCCCCCCTCGGGCCCCAGCGTGAGGGCTCCTCCCACCCTCCGGCGGCTCCGCCAGCCAGGCCTCAGCCTGCGCACGAGCCAGTGGCTCAGGGCCTTTGCACGTGCGCTCTTCTCTGCCTGGAGTGTCTGTCCCCAGCTGTTCTGGCTCTGCTTGCACGTCACCTCCCTGAGCAGCCCCGCTGCCCTGCCACTCCCTGGGACTCACGTTTCTCTTCCCAGCAGTCGTTGCTCGTGCGTTTGCCTTTGGTTTATGTTCCCTCTCCCTGTGTCGGTGTCGTCACTGCCGCACCCCAGGGCCCGCCTGGCTCCACGGATGCACCGCGTGTTTTCTGGGTGGGCGCTGCCGGGACAAGAACCCGGAGTGGGAAGGCAGGAGGCCTGGGGGTGGGGGAGGCAGACCCCACCGGGCCTGGCAGGCGGGGCCATGAGTGTGCGTTTATTCCCGGCCTGGGGTGCCACTGGAGGGCTTCCTGGGGGTGGCATTAGGCCCCACCCGATTCCTGTTTCTAACCCCCCCCCCGTGGGGCCAGAAGCAGCCTTGCACCCCACGTGTCCCCCGTGGTCAGACTCTGGGTGGGTAGGGACGTGGTGTAGCCCAGGCCTGGCTGCTCTGTGGCCTGTGGGTCCTCCCTCCGTGCTTGGCGGTTTGTGGCACGTGACGGGCGAGGGCGTTTCCGTGCTCCCGGCCACCGTGCAGAGGTGCCCACGGTGCAGCGGGACTGAGGATGCTGCGGCAGAAATGAAACTGCCGCCGCGTCGCTGTTGGGTAACCCTGGCTGCCCGCGAGGATCAGCGACGCCCCTGCCAGGCCTTCTGCAGAATTGGCCACTTCCTCCCCTGCCCCCGGCCCTCAAGTGGCTCCTGGTTCTGGGTGGCCGGGGGGAATCCAGCCGGGAGAGTCCTCCACGAACTGGGGACCTTGAAGCAGGAGCCCGGGCCGGGGGAGGCAGGCGCTCGGCGGCGTGGGGGCAGCTCCACAGCAGCCCACTCACGGGGAGGCCCCGGGCCGGAGAGGGGCGTGGACGGGCGAGAGGAAGCGCAGAGCTTGTCTCGGTGGCCGGAGAGGACGTGAGTCGCTTCCTGGAGGCAGGGTCTGCAGAGGCCAGGCCGCCCCTCTGGGGAGCGGGACTCGCGTCTCGTCCTGGGAGCGCCTGCCACGAGCCACACACGGGGACACTAGATCTGCACAAGCACTGGGGCCCCCAGGCTGCGCCTGTGCAGTGACGGTGACAGCGGTGCACACTCAGCTCCCCTGGTGGCCTCAGTGGCTGGAGGAGCTGGTGCCGGGGCAGAGGCATCGCGCTCAGTTCCTGCCGGGTCCCTGCTGCCTTCCTCGGAGAGCGTCATTGGGGGGCCTGTCTGTGGCCCCCAGACCTCTGTCTCAGGGCCTAGGGTCCCAGGGCTCGTGTCCCCGACTCCTGAGGACCCAGGCCCCCTGCTGTGGCCTCTGCTGCCCACCTGCCTCCAGGTGTCCTTGCTGTAGCCTTGCGGGCCGGGCTGAGGTCGAGGGTGGGCGAGGGAAGGCTTTCCGAAAGTCAGACCCAGTCGGACAGTGAGCCCTGGCACGCCCAGGCGCGGACCTCACCGGGGCCGGCTGTGGCCTGGCTCAGGGCCGCGGCTGCCTGTCAGGGGACCCCTGTAGTCCTTGGAGACTGAGGGTTCCCACCGTGCCCTGGCTGTGGAGGTGCTGGGGGCTGCAGGTGTTGCCCCGGATGTCAGCAGCACACAGGGAAGAGTGGGGGCCAGATTGGGGGCTACCAGCGGAAAGGTGGAGTCCCTGTGACAGCCAGGGACTGTCCCCCAACCGTGGCACCCCCGACACCCTCCAAATCCCCATCCCTGCTCACGTGCACCCTGGTTCCCCCTTGGTGGCTGTGGGTTTGCAGCAGGGCACGTGGCCACCTGGAACGAGGTCTCCCCGACTTCCCCACAGACAGGCCGTGACCACACTGGGCCAGTGGGCTTCGCGTTGAGGTGTCCCTCAGCGGCTTCCGGGACAGCCTGAGGCGAGACGGCACTCACGGCCCCGCCCGCGTCTTGCCGCTCTTGTTCTCTGAGCCAGGTCGCCCCTGTCTTGGGCCTGAGACCGGGCGGACTGGGTCCCTGGGGCCTCGGGCCGCGCTCGGGTCCAGGCTGCGCTCACGTGGGACGTCCACGGCCACAGTGCAGTGTGGGCAGAGGCTCCGTCCCTGCCCCGATCCTGAGACCTTCCCCTTGTGGTCAGGGTGTGGCCGCCCCGCCTGGGGCCAGGTGCACAGCTGCATTGAGGAGGCACCGCCTGGGGGGTGTGGGTTGGCATGTTCCCCCCCCCAGCCCAGGGTGGGCCGTCCCCTTCGTGGGGTCCTTGTTTGGTCAGCAGGGGGCTTCCCGGCCAGGGTCCCTGGGGAGCAGACTGTGGGGCCTTAGGACCCTCGGCACCCACCCCAGCGAGGGCCTCGGGAACACGGACGGTCCCGGCTCAGGAAGGTGCCGTGGACTCTGGGTGGGAAGGACGGTCCCCCGAGGCTGGAGCCCTGATGCTGTGGTGGGCTCTGGGCCGCCAGGTCTCACCTGGTGACTCCTGACCCCGTGTGACGTGGCTGCAGGGCCACAGGGCAGCTCCTTCCTGGCCGTGTCATCGCACAGCTCCGGGGGCAGCGCCCACGGGGGCCCTGGGCGATTTCGTGCCCGACGTCGGGCTCTGCATGTGCCGGGTTCGGGGGCTGCCAGGGCCGACTCGGAGGGTGAAGCTGGGCAGGGTCTTCTTGGCACCGTTTGGGCTGTGGCGGGCCGTGCCCAACATGCACGGGAGCAGCGGCCGAGAAGCTCCTTATGGGGGGTGGGGGGACCCCTGCAGCTGTTCTCTGAGAAGCGATCGCACCGTGTCACGGGGGCCGCCCCCGTCTCTCTGGGCCTGTTTGTCCCCTGTGGGAAGCGGGAGCTGCCGGGCTCCCACCCGAGACCAAGCCGAGGCCCGGTGGGCGCAGGGCGAGTGGTCCTGGCTCTCGTCTGGGCGGCGCCTCGGGCCGGGGCGCCTGCACCCCCGTGTCTCGTTCTGTGGGGAATCCCAGGCTTGGGGAGTCGGGCGGGACCGGAGCGAGCTGGGTGTGAGCGAGGTCCTCGGCCTGGTGAGTCTGTTTCCTCACCTGGGAAGTAGGCGCCTTGGTACCTGGCTGCTCCGATGCCTCCCGCCGCCCCTGGAGGGCGACCGCTTTGCTCAGAGTCGCTGACTTAAGCGTTAATCACGTCTGAAAAACACCTTCCCACCGAGGGACCGAGGTCCAGACGGGAGTGTGACCGGCAGCTGGGCTCCGTGGCCCGGCCGAGCTGATACCCGAGGGTCACCTCACCCCGTGGCCCCGTCGGGAGAAGCACGCGTGGGCTCCACGTCCAGGCCCAGGCGTCAGCTCTCCGTCCGAGGAGGCTGGGTGGTCGGGCCCAGGCCGCACGTGGCCAGGTTCCTGGTCCTCGTGGCCACCGGCAGGGTGGGCTGCCCTTGACTAGCTGTCCCCAGCCTAGGCTGCGCGTGGTGGCGCTGGGGACTCGGGGGGGGGGGTCTGCATCTCCGATGCTCACAGAGCGAGGAGAGTCCACGCCCTTGCTGCCCCCCTGGGGGGTCCCGCCGCCAGCACAGCCCGTCTGCTCTTCCTGGCCGCCCCGGTGTCGGCCTGCAAGGAGGTCTGAGTGTCAGAGACCTCGGCTGGAAAGGTTCCGTGACTTCCAGGGCCCCCCGGGACATGAGGGTCCTTCTGGGTGGGGGCAGCTGTTTCCACAGCGGACGGGAGTCCACACTGATCGCCCCCCGCCTGCCCCCAAAGTGCTGGGCAGCTGCTGGGAGCCACAGAGCCTGGGGCTGCCACCGTGTCTAGAATATCGATGAGGAGGCTGGGGGCACCCCTGATGCACCCCCACTCCCCAGTGGGGAGACTGAGGCTCAGAGGTCACGCACTCAGCCTCCAGGGATCCTGTGTCCTCTGGGGCGGGGCAGGAGATTTGCTTCTGCTGGAGACCAATACAGCAAGAAAGACCCGGGTTGGATGTAAGAAGGGACCATCCAGCGTAGCGATGAGCCCCGAGGGCCCTGGCGGCTCGTGTGGACCTGGTTACCTGAGTGCCCAGCGTGTCTAAGACGTCCCCGGCCCTCACCCGCCCCACCCGCCCCACCCCCTTCTTGGCTCGAGGTGCCTGGGAGCACTGCCCACTTCCTCTAGTCCCTAGAGCCAGCCCCTCACACCCGCCACCAGTGCCTGCCCCTGCCCCTCGAGGCCACCCTGCCCCTCGAGGCCACCCTGCCCCAGGACAGCGAGTGCCACCTTGTCATCAGAGGGGGCGAGGCCCGGAGCCAGGCGAGGCTATGGGACCGGGGCTGTCCCCAGGCAGGGCCTGGCCGTTTCCGGGGCTGGGGAGTGGGTGCAGGTGCATCTGGCCTCTGGGAGGGGCTGCCCAGCCCCTGCCCACCCTGGCGACGCTCACAGGGATGAGGATGTGCGTCCTCCGCCGATAAGGTCCGTGTCCATGGGGTCACTTCAGTTTGTTCTCCCAGCACCTTCTAAATTTACTCTCTGAGGGGTGTGTTATCACGGGCCCGGGGAGCCAGGCCGAGTGTGGCCGGCACCAGGAGGACAGAGCCCCGGCCCTGGGGAGGCCTGACCCTCTGCCAGGCCACCTGCCTCCTCCAGGTCCTTGGGAGGAGAGCCCCGTCCTCGTCCTGCTCGTAGGCTGCCAGGGCCTGGCTGTGTCCCGGGCCCCTCCTCACACTCCAGCCACCCCGAGGGCCGGGACATGCCACAGCCCTCCTCCCTGAGCCTGCCTGGGGCCCGTCCTCCCACCACCAGCCCGGGCCTCATTCCGGAAGCCCCTCCTGGAAGGCCAGGCAGCCCGGAAGCCCTGTCGCTCCAGGTTGACCCTCTGGGCCGTGGTTTTCCTGGTGGCTTCGGGGTGCGGTGGCAGATCTGGAGACCAGTGCCTGCTGACTGCTCAGTGCTGTGTGACTCCAGGCAGGTCACTTAACCTCTCTGAGCTTTTCCAGTCTCTCCTCTAAACAAGTAATGGACCACTTTCTCAGGCTGCTTGTGAGGCTTAGAGCTGACAGGAGGATGCGGGGCTTTTACACGGCTCGTCCCCTCCCCCAATGCCCGGGGCCTCTGACGCCCTGGGACCCTGCTCCTGGGGTGGCCACCTCGGGGCCTGTTTGTAAAGAGGACATGGCTGCCAGCTCCATGGCTGCCAGCTCCGTGGGTGCGCGTCCTGTTATTTGATCGAATTCTCAAACCCCCGGCCCAAGAAAACCCCCTAGTCCAAGGCTGGAGCCGGACGTTCCCAGTTCAGTCACTCGCGACCTGACGTTCGGACGCAATCGTGCGTTCCCAGTTGTTGCGGATCCCACGGAACCTCACACACGTGGCTGACACACGCTCCTCCCTGCCAGAGGAGGGCTCTGTGCTGAGGTGCGGTTGGCCACGCTTGGGCGTCGGGTGAGGACATGGGCAGGTGTCCTCTGGAGGGGGCTAGACCTGGCCAGACGGGCCTGGAGCAGGGTCCGCCTCACCCCCTGCGTGGCCCGGGAAGGGCCGGAGCCTCTCTGAGCCCCGAGCTCGGCCGGACCCGGCAGTCCCCACGCTGCAAGGCTGTGGAAAATGGGTGTACTCGTCACTGCCAAGAGGGTGGCTGTCTCACACCTGCCACCGCTGCAGGGCGTCAGGTCCTGGGCAGTAAAGGATCGGCCACGGACACAGTGCCTCCAGCCAGCAGCTCCTGGGACACCCCCAGGGGCTCCAGGACGGAACCCGGGGCCCTGTCTGCTCTGTCTGCACTGAGGGCGCTCAGGCTTAGCGGCCCCGAGGAGGGGGCTGGGGTTTGGAGTCCCCCTTCCTGCCTCACGTGGATCGAATTGGGTCACGTCACTGCCAGGCCGGTGGCCTCGGGGAAAGTGCTGCGTCTCTGAGCCTGGGTGGACTCTGGCAGAATGGCAGGAACAGCAGCGTCTGGCGGGGAGGGGCACGTGGCCTGGGCAGCCAGGTGGGACGGTGGGTGGCCCCGGTGTCGTCCCTGCCGCTTGTCCTGGGGCCAGTCACCTGGGGCAGCCCCTGAGAAGGCTCCTTCGTGGAGCGGGGCTGGCGGTGGGCAACTGGCCCGGGGCTCTTGGGGCCTCACCCGGCATGTCGCCCACTCACGTGCCTCCTGGGGTGGCCGTGCCTGTGTCCTCGCATCACAGCCTGCCTGGGAGGCCCCCGCTGCTCAGGTGACCTGCCCAGAGCTGCCCAGCACCACGTCTGGGCCCAGTTCAAAGGCCGTGCAGGGCCCAGGCTGAGCCCGCGGAGGGGATGGAGGATGGAGCAGGGGGGTCTCGCCCCAGATGCTTAGGTGGGGGCAGGACCGAGACCTCTGTTCACTGGGCTCAGGCTTAACCTGAACATGGGGTCAGTCAGTCAGTCATCAGTCACCCCACGAACACGCCACGGGCCTGCCGCCAGGCCTCCGGAAGGTTCGCGCCTGGGCAGCCTGTGCCGTCGTCGGGAGGCAGGCGTGGCAGCAGCGGCCCAGTGTTCGGTGACACCGGGCGTCAGAAGGCCTCTCTGAGAACTGGGCAGGGGGAGCCCAGGCCCGGGGGTCAGGGGACGCCCAGGAGGGAGGGTTTGGAGTTCTGTCCTCATTGGGAGTGTCTTGGACACGGGAGGGGCCCGATGGGACTTGCATTTTCCCGGGATGGGTCTGTCCAGCTGCCCCCATACTGCCTTGGGACGGGGGAGACCGAGGCGGGAGACGAGGGGGGTAGACTGCGCCTGAGGGGCAGGCCTGGTGGCCCTGGCACTGGGGACTGGCCTTTGGGGAGGTGCCAGCAGGGAGGGTCCTGTTTCTCTGGGGTCCCAGAGTTTCCGTTTGGAAAAACTGTCAGCGGAAGCCCCACGAGGCAGAGGAAAGCTTTTGTCTTGCTACGGGACGCGGGTTTGATCTCCTAATGGCTCCGTGACGGCAGGGCGGAGTCCGTGTTTAAGGCGTCGGCACACGGGGGCTCCGGGAGACGACGAGGGCAGAAATCGAGCCTCCCGGCCCTGCCGAGTGGCTTTGTCTCAGCCTCAGGGCCGAGGATCACGTTGCCGTCCTGAGCCTTTTAGAGAAATGGGCTCCGCGCTGCCGTGGAGCCCGCCAGGGTTTGAGCCGGGTCCCGGGAGGCCCGGCCTGGCTGGGAGGCCCGTCCACGCATGGCTGGGCACGGGGTCACCTCCACCGCCCTTCTGCGGCGCGTGGCCTTGTTGTGGCTGCCCGGGGAGGGGCTTCCGTGGCCCCAGCTGGGCAGCGCGGCTGCAAAGTAACGGTCATCGACAGGGCGTGTGTGGTGGCCACAGGGGCTGCGTCATTCCAGGGGCCGCGTCATTCCAGGGGCCGAGACCAACTCTGTGAGCCCCACGGGGACCTGCCCGCCGTGGGCGCTGCCCTTGTAGGGGGCCCGGCCCGGGTCCCACCCGCACCTGAGCTGTCACCGCCATCTGCTCTCTCCCCGCCGTGACGGGGTTTGGACGGTGCCGTGGGCCCAACGATGTCCTGGAAGAGAGACGTCCCCTGCTGGTTCCGGGACACGTGGACGTGACCTTATTCTTAAGAGAGTCTGGGCAGATGCAACTCGGTGAAGCGTCTCAAGGCGACAAGATGAAAAGGAAACAGTGTATTTTGAACTGTCATTTAAAAATTACAATGTTAACATGTATTTTTGCCGGATGCCTAATTCTGATTCTTAAGAATTCAAGGTTCACTGGTACTTCCTGCCATCGAAGTGATCTAGTACACACCCCCCTCTCGTCACCGTAGGCTGGACGGCGGCCCCAGCGCGTCCATCCCCGGAGCCTGGGAACGTGGCCTCTTATAGAAAAAGCATCTTTGCTGCTGAGGGTCCGAGAAGAGGTGATCGTCCCGGGCTACCCGGGTGGGCCACATCCCGTGACCAGTGTCCTCCTAGGAGACGTGGGAGCTTTGATGGAGGAGGCGTCGGCCAGGCAGGGGAGACGGGAGCGGTGCAGGCGCCTGGTCGCAGAGGCTGGGAGGGCCCAGACCTGCTCGTCACTCCTGGCCTCCGCCCAGATGACACGCAGCCTCTCACATCCACGTGGCCCTGGGTGCGTCCCCCACTGTGTCCGAGCCTCGTCCCCAGTCCAGGGGGCTTGTGTGGGTGGGTGGCCTGGGACGGGGCCTCTGTCCCCTCACTGGGGAGGGCGCTGCCTTCCCCACGGGCTCAGATGAGGGAACCGCGCTTGGCTCCCGGCATGGTGCTGGGGAGCAGGCGGTGGCGGTCCTCGTGTCCCCTGGCCCCTGCTGACACTGCCCGGTGGACACCTGGTGCTGGTGACTGGCCCATAGCTTTGTCTGTGGTGCCGACTCAGCTGCAGGCCGGAGGCCACTGTCCCCCCAGCTCTGAGCGTCCCTGCTGTGGCCGGGCAGCCCATCACTGATGGACGGAGGGCAGGTGGGCAGCGAGCGAGCGGGGGGCCCCGCCCCGGCCCCCAATGCTTCCTTCCTGGGGAGGAGCCTATTAGGGGGTGTTTGGAATGTTCCAGGTGACTTTTGTTTAAAAACTCCCCGCCCTCCCCGTGGTTTGGGGTCTCGCGCAGCCGCGCCCAGGGCCCTCTGCTGCCGGGCTCGGGGCCCAGCTCAACCACCCGCCGTCCGCGTATCGGCCTGGGCGTCCCGTCCCGCGGGGCCTGTGGACGCGCTGGGCCTCGTGCACCATCCACGGTGACCCTTCCATCTGAGACTTCGTTTACAAGTGTCATTTACTTAGTTTCCTTTAAAATTTGTTTAATTGTGGTAAAATACACACGACACAAAATCTGCCATCTTAACCACCTTTAAGTGCTCAGTTCAGCGGCCGTGAGGACACCCACATCGAGTGGCCGTCGCACACCAGCCACCACCAGAGCGTCCTCGTCTCGCACCCCAGAGTCTGTCCCTGAGAGACACCAACTCCCCCACCCCCTCCCGGTGCCCCCGACCTGCCCTGGGCCCCTGCAGGTTCCACCCCTTGGGGACGTCGCGTGGGTGGGATCTTGTGGCGTCTGTCTTCTGTCACCAGCTCGTCCCGCTCAGCGTAGCGTCCGCGGTTCCTCCACTCTCGTGTCCTTTTGTGCATGACGTTTGTCCAGACCAAGAGAACTTCTCCGGTGCTCACATAATGTTTAATTCTCACGTGTGCAGTGGATCAAGGTGCAAACACGGGTTTCTTAGCGCGTGGAGTGCACGGTTCTAACGGTTCTCGGCGTGTTGGGAGACATCCCTGGGCTACTAGACGCCCCCACAGCTGCAGACACTGCTGCCGCCCGTGGGGCGTGCACCTGGGTGGCCCCGCCTCTCCTGGGGGACCTGCCTGGGCTGGGTCCTTGAGGGTCACCGGGATCAACCCGGCCCCCGCACATGCAACGGAGACGGTCTCGGAGTCCCGGCCCCGCTGGTTGCCTTAGACGCAGCCCGCCGGCGGCCCCGAACCCCCACACTGCCGCCTACACCCTGGGGGGCCCCTGCAGCGCGCTTGGACGCAGCCCAGACAGGCCCCCGCCTCCTTCCTGTTCCCAGGGCACCTGGCTGCTGAGACGTTGGAATCATGTCCGATAACACGCTGGACGTCCCTTGGGGCGGCACTTGCGGTCACAGCTCCTGAGGTCACTTTGTCACCGAGGGAAACAAGTAGGGTATTGTCCTCGGGCTGTGCTCTGTCTCCACCTCGCAGCCCCCCAGCCCCCCAGCCATGCCCTCCTGGGAACCTGGTGGGGTGGCGTTCGGAGGCGGGGGCCTCAGCGTCCTGGCTCCGTGGGGGCCGGGCAGGGGCAGGGGCGGGAGGGGAGCAGCACCCAGGGCTCCTCGAGAGCAGGGACCCTGGCTCAGCCACCCGAGGCTTCCAGCTCCGCCCAGGACAGGAAAAGATACAGTGGTAAATAAGATAGAACTGGTTTTATCTGGAGGAGATAAAAGCAAACTTTATCATACAGTTCTGTCTGAGGCAGAGCGGCGTGTTCAAATATTTGCAGAGCTGTCCAGCCAGCAGAACACAGCACGGCTGGACGGCGGCCTGGCCTGTGGGTGTCGACCGACGCCCCCTCCCGCCGTGGGGAAGGGGCTCCTTGGGCAGAGCCCCCCACGCCCTCGGACCCAGAACCCTGATCTCGGGGCAGCAGTGGCCCTGTCCACATGGGGCTTCCCACGCCGCTGTGCCCAGGCGGGGGCGGACGCCCACCCGGCGCCCACTCCCTGGGGTGGCCCAGGCCCTGCTCCTGCTGCTCTCCTGTTGGGAGCTGGGGGCCAGGCCTGGCCTCACGCGGGTCTTCTCCGGCCAGGACTCCCCTCCTGGGCGTGGCTCCGGCAAAACTCTTCTAGCTGCAGCAGCCCCCAGGGGCCTGAGTCCACCGGCCTCCCGTGGGGCGGCAGGAGAGGCCCCTCGGCTGCCGGAATCCACGCCGTGGAGTCCAGGCGCTTTGTTTGTAGCAGTTCGTCGAGTTTCCAAGCCTTGTTCAGGGCGTGAACTCGTGCTTTGTATGTAGCGTTAGCTCCTTTCTGTTCTGAGCAGGCTGGCACCTGTGGCCTTTAGCAGAGTGCCCCGAGGGCGGCTGTGCTACGTGGCACCTCATAATCGCTCGTGATGGCACCCCAGAAGGGCAGGGGACGTTGCCGTTGGTTCTTTCCTTGCTCCGCTCTGGAGGGTTTCAAACCCACCACCCACATCGTGGCCCGGGGCCCGGGGGCTGCGGTCAGCAGACCTGGGTCCCGACCACGGCCTGTCCCTCCCTGGGCTCAGTTGGCACGTGGGCTAGGTGCTGAGCACGGGGCTCTGCGCGGGTCGATGGGGTCTTGGGGCAATGGTGTGGCACCCCTGGTGCGTGACTCGGGCGCGGCTGACTTTGCTCGGGTGGCGGCTGTTGGTCGGCTGGGGCTCAGGCGTCCCGTGGCTGGCTGAACAGCAGCCCCCGAAGGTGTCCCCGTCCCCATCCTGTGCGCAGGTCACGCTGTGTGGCGACAGGGGCTCTGCAGGTGTGAGTGAACGGAGGGTCTTGAGAGGGGGTCCTGGTGGGCTGGGTGGGCCCTGTGATCGCGAGGGTCCTTCCAGGAGAGGGCAGGCGGGGCGGAGTCAGAGAGGAGACGCGGCGACGGAAGCTGGAAGATGCTCCGCGATCCTCCAGCAGGCCTGGGGGACCCCGCTCAGCCTTGTGTCCCCTCAGGTGGCGTGTCCTCTTGCCTCTTGGTGTAACCTCCGTGTGCCCTCGAGAGCCCTTGGAGCCTCAGTTTCCCCAGCTGTAGCGTCGTTTGATAGCAGCATGGTGATGAGGACACGGGCTGGCCAGGTCTCGAGGGGATTCCCAACACTGTCCATGGTGCTCTGGCCGGCCCACGCGTGTGGCGGCTTGGTCCTGGCTGGGGCTAGCCCGCTGTGCCCTGGGAGCACTTCCTGCTGCGGGACACGGCCATTCACCCAGTTCTCACGGGGGGCGTGGGTGGCGGGTGGTTTTCCCACATCTTCACGGGAGGAGAAAGGACTGAGGCCTTGGGGGGAAGTCACAGGCTCACTCCTGAGTCCCGAGCCCTGATGGGACGTCCAGCCACGTGTCCTTCCATGGCCGTGGGCTCTGGCTTATCTGCACCCGGGGGCCTGAGGAGTGGGCCGGGAGGGCACCGCCTGCCCCTGGCAGCACCGGCTCTGCTTGGCGGAGCCAGGCTGTGCCTAATCCCACTTCCCTGCTCACTGCAGACCAGACAGACACGTGGGAGGGGAGGGTTGGGTGTGGGGGCCTTGGTGTGAGGAGGCCTCGCGGTGGGGTGAGCCGGCAGCCCGACCAGCAAGGGGCAGAGGCCATGCGGAGCTGGGGGTGCCCACGCAGGGCCCCTTCCGAGAGCCTGGGGGAGCCCCTGGCCCCACAGTGGGCACCGTGCTCCGTGCAGGGCGGGGTGGCCCGAGTCGTTTCCCAGAGCCTGGGACGGCACCTGCTGCAGATGGGCACTGACCCGCCCAACTGCTCGTGTGCCGTGAGGTCCCAAGCTGAGCCGGGAGCCCACGTTGCGTTTCCCCTCGGAGGGCTCCCCACGGGGTCCGGCCTGGGGTCCTGGCCACGTCTGTTGAGTGTGTGACTCTGTCTGCTCCGAGTGGCACTGTGGGTGGTGACTCGGAGACAGACGGGGGCACTGGCAGTTGCAGTGTGGGGACGCCCCGTCCGAGCTGGGCAGGACGGGTCCGAGGCGGTGCGGGGCGGGGGTGCAGAGAGGGCGCCTGGCGGGAGGCCCTGCGGGTGAGAGCGCCAGGCAGCTAGTCGGGGCACCAGGCGTGCGCGGAGCGGGTGGTGGCAGGTGAGGCCCGAGGAGGGTGGGGCTGCGTGCCCTACCCCCGGTCCTGCAGGGGCCACCTTGAGACTTGGGGCCGATCAGGCTTGTGCTTTGGCTCGGGCGTCCTCGGTGGGGGTGTGGCCAGGGCCAGTGCTACGCTGGGCTGTCACCCACTGAGTGGCGGCGCAGTGGGTCATCGTAGGAGGGACGTGGGCTGCCAGAGGCCAGGAAGGGGTGGCCCTGCCCATAGGAGTATGTGGGGGACCCCAGGGAGCTCAGGGCTGCAGGGGGGATGGCCAGGGCTGGGACCGGCTGTGGCAGGCAGCCTCTGTGTGTCCTCGGGGGGCCAGGGAGGGGGGGCTGGGCTGTGCGGCAGACAGACAGGTGGGGGTGAGGTCCGGGCGGCGCTGAGCCTGCAGGAGGCTGGGTTGGGGGACAGGCAGGGGCATCCCGGCTGTTGCAGGGGGACCAGGGGGGAGCATTAAAAGCCACGGGGGTGGCAGGATCTTGGGGAGGGTCAGTGCTGTGGGCCCCTGGGCTCTGTGCCTGTGGCTTTCTCTCTGTCCACGTTCCCCACGTGGCAGCTTCCTCGCTGTCCTGTCCCCAAGGACCCCCCTCAAGGGTGCTTGGAGTCTCTGCGCCCACTGGAATCTCTTCCCAGGCAGGAGGAGGGCCGGGGCCACCTCGGCCTGGTGCTACCCGGGGACACTGAGCTCAGAGGAAAGGCCACTGCTGGGGGTCAGGGCCCTGGAGGGTTTGCCGCAGGAGGTGGCCTCCTTATCGTCACAGTTCTGGTGTGATCAGAGCGTGCCGGCCGGGCCAGAGCGCTGGCGCGGGGCGGGGCTCCTTGCTCCTTCCCTCTGATGAGTCTGCGGCTGGGCAGCTTCCGGGACCGGGGAGGGGACGCGAGGGGAGAAGGGCCACGGCCTGCAGCCTCGAGGCCCCTCTGGGGGCCACAGACTCTTGGCGACACCCTGACAGCAGGTGCGGGAGTCGGGGCCCACCTGACAGGCGGCTCCTACGCTGGTACCGCCTGGAGCCCCTGCCCGGGCCCTGAGCCCTGGGGGCTCAGCTCCTCTTTGGGAGCCGTTAGCAGAAGCAGCTTGACTGTGACGCCATCGGCCCCCAGCTCACGGTTCATGTAGGTGGAGTGTCCCCCCCCCACCGCCGGTACCCGGGGCGTCGAGAGCCGCGCAGCCGCCACTGCCATCTAAATCTAGAACGTTCAGTCGCTCCAAAAGGAAGCCCCGTGCCCTGCCGTGGCCAGTCTGCTTGCTGTTCCCGGGTCTGCCTGTCCTGGACGCAGTCGCGCAGCAGGTGGCCTTGTGTGTCGGGGTCTCAGCGTGACGCCTTGAGGTCTGTCCGGCTGCGGCGTGGGTGGCGCTTCGCCCCTTTCTGTGGGGGGGAGGATGTCCCTCCGCAGATGCCCCGCGCCCGTGTCCGCGCCAGCCGCAGGTGACTAGGCTCGGGCGGGGCTTTAAGTTCTCACGCCGGGTGGGGCTGACGCGGGGGGCCTCCGTGCCCAGGTGCGCCTGGGGGGCAGGGCGGCCGGGTGGACAGGTGTCATGGGCGCTGACCATGTGGCTTGTTTTGCAGCTTCCTCATCGTCCTGGTCTGCCTCATCTTCAGCGTGCTGTCCACCATCGAGCAGTATGCCGCCCTGGCCACGGGGACCCTCTTCTGGATGGTACGTAGGTGCCCCAGCGGCCGTGGCAGTCGTCACAGTCGCCCTGGGGACTGGCATCTCCCAGGCATTTGGCCCGATAGGGTGCGGCAGAGCTGCTCCCAGCCTCTCACCTGCAGTCACCTGCTGCCCAGCCCGACTCACGTGCCAGCCCCTCGGGACCTGTGTGCCGCAGGTGGGAAGGGCCGAGGAACGAGAGGGACCTGGAGCTGGTGGTCTGGGAGGGCTTCCTGGAGGAGGGGGCAGGAGGACCAAGTGTGGCTGGCAGGCCCTGCCCAAGCCTGTGTGCACAGTGGCCTTGGAGGCCGGGTGACTCCTGCTCCAGACTGTCACTGGCACCCGTGTCCCAGCCCCGTCCTCCTGCCCAGTCACCTGGATGGTGCCTGCACTGGCCTGAGAGGCCTCAGCCCAGCGTCACCTCTTGCGGGAGCCTCTGGCAGCCACACGTTCCTCCCCATGGGTGACGGCTGTGACATTCGACCCGAGCCTGTGTCCCAGCCCTACAGGAGGTGCTGGCGGCCGGTTGAGGACTGAGGGAATTTCCAGCCACAACCCGGCCCCTCGGCCTGTGCAGCCCGTCTGGGCCCCTCGCTCTGAGAAGTGGGCTTCGAGGACCTCCCAGCCGGTGGGGACCCCTCAGGATGGCCTGGGACGGGTCCCGGACGCCCCACAGCCGAGCGGGGCTGGGCCTGGCAGGGCAGATTCATCCGCACGTGCCGCTCACCGCCGGCCTGGGAACGGCACGAGCAGACTCACGGGCTGGCGGGGCACAGGCACGTCTGGGGACACAGGACCCCCGGGGGAAGCCGCCTGAACCCAGGGGCGGGTGTGCAGGGATCCCGCAGGGCTGTGCCCGCCTCTCCCTGGGGCTGCGTCTGCGTTTCGTGTCTTGTCTGGGACCGTCGATGAAGGGAGTCACGACTCAGCTCCCCGTCCCAGCAGGGCTGGCCTGGGGCTGTGTCGCGCTTGTCCGCGCTGTTTTCCTGGCCGGGGGACCTGGCCACGTGGGCTCAGAGCCCTCCGAGGTGGCCTCGGTGGCGGTGCGTTTCACTTTCAGGCAGGCAGTCGGCTTTATCTCCCTTCGTTGCTTCTGGACTTTGAGGCATAAGTAAGCGCAGAAGAATCCACCCTTGACTTCCAGCGCGCGAAAGGCGTGTTTATTTTGTGTGTTTATGTTGCCGGTGGCCGTTGGGAATTTCCTGGTGAGCGCTGCGCAGCACAGACCCGCTTTTATTCTCGCCCTTGGCCTCCCCGTCGCGCCAACGCCCCTCATTCCAAAGTCCAGCTCTCCTCGCTGGCGTGAGGAGCCGTCTGTCCCGCCAGCCGGGTGTCCCCGTGCCGCGAGGCTGCTCTGGGCGCCGTGCTCCGGCCCACGCTCTGTCGGCCTTTCCACCGCCGGGCCACGCGGGTCTGGGTCTGTGTGTCCTGAAATCTGTGTTAGGACGTGATTTTGCCCCTGGGCAGGGGTTTCCTGGTGATTCCTGCGTGTTCGCTGTCACAGTGGACACGGCACGTACCTCACCCAGCTCCAGGAAGGAACCTGGTGGCATTTGACGAGCGGGTGCAGGGACGCTGGCGTCGCTGTGGTGTCCACGCCGTGGTGCGTCCGTCTGTGGGAGGGTTTTATGGTTTTGGTGTGTGGGTTTTAGACAGTTCTCGTTAACCTCACTTACGATGGCAACATTGGTGACAGGAAGTTGTCAGCTGCCACCACACAGGGCGTCTCCTCTTCCCTTATGTTTCCTGGGGACTTTTCTGGTGTCTATGGGGCTAATTTCTGTTGTTGTTCTAACCTGCGACTCTGCTGTCTCATTTCTGGGTTCTTCTGCGTCTCTAGCTGAGGGGTCCCTGCCAGGGCTGGGATGCGGCTCGCTCTGCCCGGCGCACAGGGGTGGAGCCTGCGGCTGGTCGGACGGCACGTCACGCTCCCCGATGGCTGTGGCGGGGGCCGTGCCCTGCGTGCCGTGGGCGGGGGAGGCCCCGCGAGCCTGGTGTGACGGCGCAGTTGTGACGTGGTTGTGTTCCGTAGCTGGTGTCTTTCCTGCGTCTGTGAGATGCTCTTGGGGGCAGGGGTCCCGCCTCACTTTCCTGGGATAACCCCCTGGGTCCTGGCATGTGGTTTTCCGTGGCCGATCAGAACATGCTCTCGGATTTTGTCCAGGACCTTTGCCTGACAGCTGTGAGGTGGTTCTGTGTGTCCTCTCATGGCGCCACGTTTATCGGGTTGAGACCATCGTCTTTCCCCGCAGGGTGACTTCCAGTAGCTATGGGGACACGGGCCTTTGTTTTGAGGTGCCCCCACAGCACTGTCCGGCATCGTCGCGTCCTCCTCGCTACTGGCTCTCAGACGAGCGTCTGGCCACATTGCCGGCGCTGTCTCGGAGGGGGATGTCGGGCCCCAGCCACAGCTGGCAGGGTCGGCCCCACCAGGGGTGGCATCTCCGTGGGGCCTGGGTCTGCAGGGTCCTTGGCCTGGGACTTGTCCGTCCCTGGAGGTCCTCGGGCCAAGGGTGCCCGGTGGCGCCCAGGCTGTGAGAGCCTGGCTGCTGAGTGTTCCCTTGGTGGGGGGGACCTCCATCAGAGGCCACGTGTGCATCTGTGCACATGCAAGTGTGTGTTCATATGCACAGGAATGTGTACATGTGTGGCTGTGTGTACATGCATGGACATGTGTATATGAGCGTATACAGGTGTGTGTGTTTATGTTTACAGCCATGTGTTTAAGCATGCATGTGTATCTGAGCATGTATGTGATTGTACGTATCAGTGTGGGAGGGTTATGCGTGTTTGTCTCTGAGTGTGTATGTGTGTATACGTGTTTGCATGTGTGTATCTGAGCATGTACACGTGTATGTGACCAGATATATGCACATTATGCTGTGTACCTGTGAGCATGTATTGTATATGTATTTACATACACATGGCTATGTGTGTATTCATAAACGTGTGTTTGTGTCGTGTTTGTGTGTATTAATACATGTAATACGTGCACGGTGTTCATGTGTGTGGCTGCCCTTTGTGCGCTGGCTGGCGTGGGGATGGTCAGCCCCACGTCCCCTGACTCGGGTCAGTCGCTCAGCTGCTGGGGACCCCGCGGGTTTTAAACGGCTCCAGCCGCAGGCGCTCCCCAGGCCGCCACGAGCCTCCGGGCGTCCTGCCTGGCCCGGGGCTGTGGGCACCGGGGCTCTGAGTTCAGGTCCCAACTTTCCGGGTCCTCGTCCTGGGCTCTGGTGGTGCCTTGGCCCCACCTCCCGGTGCAGCTGGCGTGTGGGTGAAGCCGTGGGAACCCTCCCAGCTGTGCCCTGGGCTCCCTGTGTCCCTTTGCAGCACCCGAGAGTCCCCATGGCCCGAGCGTGGACCAGGCATAGCAACCGGGGGACAAACCAGCCTGGGAGGGGTGCTCCCCAGCACGCAGCCCCTCCCCCGGGAGGGAGGCAGGCGGACCCTGGTGGCCTCAGGCCTTGTGGGGTGTGGCCAGGAGCCCCTCCCTCTGAGGCTGACAGGAGCTCACTGTCCCTGGATTTGGGGCACAGGCCTGAGACGTGTCCAGGGAGTGTCTTCCTCCTCCTGGCTTCTCTGGGGTCCGCGTGACACCTGGCGGCCTGTCTCTGAACTGCAGCCACCATCCTTGGCAGCCCGTCCCGCGCCTCCCTCGCCACTGGGGCCCGGCGCGGTGAGGCGGCTCCTCTGCCCCGAGAGCCCCCAGCCCCAGGCCGAGCCCCTCCCCACTGGGGCCCCTCTCAGCGGGTCCTTCCCCACCCCTGGGAGGGTAGAGACCCCACCGCCTCCCTTGACCCCATTCTCTCCCTTTGGCCACCTCCCTGCCACACTTCATGTCCCACCAGGTGCCCCCTCCACAGGGCATCCGGGGGACCTTCCACACCAAAACCCTCATCATCCCAGAAGCTCCCCATGGCATTGGGGGTGAACTCCAGCTTCTCTGCTATGGCCCCTCTGCCCCCAGACTCCCTGGCCTCGCCTGCCTGCACCCTCCCTGCTCACGCCAGGAACCCATCACTGACCCTGAGACACACCAGCTGCCCCAGGGCCTTGGCACATGCTCTGCCCATAGTCTGGCTGTTTCTCCAGTGTGGTAAAGGATCGGCTTCCTGTCAGGTGCCAGGCCTCAGCTTGGTGGTCACCACTTGTGCGCGCCCTCCCTGCATGCCCAGCCCCCCGCAGCACCCCACCCCCCGGCACTTTTCTCAGCGTCTGCGTGTGATGGGGCTCAGCTGGGGGTTCTGACGCTGTCTCTTCCCTCCATCCCATGCTCCTTGAGGGGAGGGACCCCACAGCCACACTCACCCCACACGCCCCACGTGGCGCCTCCAACTGTGGACAACCCTCCATCCATCGAGCCCATTTGCCCACAGCTGCCCCACAGGGACACCCCAAGTTGCTGGGTGGTCCTAGGCCTCAGTTTCCCCACCTGTACAATGGAGGGGGGGTGAGGGACGGCTCAGACTTCCCTTCCCTCACAGCCTTGCCAAGTTTCCAAGCAGTTGCCCCACGAGATGGCCTTGCGGACCCTGATCCGTCCGTGTGGGTTTCAGCAGGTCCCGCTGCTGCTGGAGTCATGAGTCGCGCCCAGGGGTCGCTGGGGCGCAGCGGGGCGCAGCCGCGGCCCAGCCGGGGAGGGGGCGGATGAAGGAGGTGGGGGCACTGGGGGAGGGGGCGCAGGCGCTGGGGGGCACCATCCGCAGCTCCGGGCCTCCAGGGTGGGCAGGCGCAGGGCCCCGCGCTCGCAGCACGGGCAGAGTCGGGGGTCCTCCGCCCCAGGGTGAGGGTGGGTGCTGACCCCCGTGAGGGGCCCGTGGGCAGGACGGGGTGGCGGCGGCGGAAACAAAGGTGTCTGGAGCTGCGTCCGCCGGCGGGCAGCAGGGGGCGCGCGCGTCACGCGGGCGGGGGCTGCGGGCCGCGGCCCAGACCCGAGCGGAGCGCGGGGCGCCCAAACCGCAGCGGCGGGAGCCCCGCGCGAGGCCCCGAGGGCGCCGCGTTCCACCGGCGGGCAGCGCTGCCCGGAGCCGGCGTGCCCGGGGGCCCGCTCCCCGCCGCTCCCCGGCCGGCTCCTGCGGCGCCGGAAAGCTGTTATCTCAGCACGGTCGGAGGAAACCCAGGGCGGCCTCGGAGGGATTAGGCTTTCTGCTGAGCCAGGGATATTTGGTGGGCCTGAAAAAGCCATTTGGGGAGGAATCTCTTCTCGGCTGGGGTCCCGCCACGTGTGAGACCCGCTCCCGGGGAGGGGCGCCGCTTCTCGGGGTTCAGAGACGGGTCCAGCCTGGGTCCCACTTGTGTGTGCTGTGCTGTGCGTGTGCGTGCCTGTCTGCACGCGTGTCTGGACGTGCAGCGAAGGCCTGCGCGTTCAGTGTGCTGTGGGGATCGCCGTGTGTGTGCACACGTGTGTCTGCCTTGTCCCGCGTGCATGCGTGTCCACGTGTGCTTTGTGTGTGCTGGGCCTGGGAACGCGGCTGTGTGGCTCCTGCCTGCTGTGGGCTGGAGCCGCCCCCACCCGGTCCCTGCAACAGGAGGCCCCGGCCCAGGTGAGGGGCTGCCTTTTGTCTCAGAATCACAGCTTTTTTCAAATCCCACACAAAGAGGCACTCGAAAGCACAACACAAACACTGCGGGTATTCTGTGCCTTCTGGTGGTGAACATACCAGGGAATTGTCCGCGATGCCTGTGGTTAAAAACCCGTGAGCAGCGGCCCCAGAGGCCTGGGGGATGAGGTCATCGCTGGGCCCCCTCCCGCCTGCTGAGGCCGCGCGGTGACCCACCCTCCCGCCAGCTGGATCCTCCGTGCGGGTTCTGCTCCCCTCAGCACAGGGTGAGGCCCTCTGTCCCCAGGCCTCTGTTTTCCAGCAAGAGAGACCCCTGGGGCCTCCCTGGGGCCCTGGTGACAGCCCTCGGTGGGTCCCCTTGTGTGTGGAGCCAGGCCAGGCTCTGTCCTCCACGTCCCAGCCCCTCGTTCTCTCTCAGCCCCCCCCCCCACACCCTTCACCGCCAGGACGGCCACCAGGGGGGCGTCAGGGCCGTTGTGCAGAGCCTGCCACGTGCAAGGCCCCCGCCGGCCGAGGGAGGGGACTCTGAGGTTAAGGCACTTCTGCCCAAGGTCAGGGGACCAGCGGGTGGCCTGGCTTTTCCCTTAACAAACCTAAGATCTGATTTCCCTCCACGCCAATGCCTGCCCGAGGCGCCCAGCCACACCCCATGCTTGGAGAGCTGCTCCCTCTGACTCGCTGGCGCTGGTGGCACCAGCCCCCACCCCCGGGCTCGGGGGACAGGGAGGTTCAGCTCCCTCTGTGGCCCCTGAGCTCGTTTGTCTCTTTGTCCTTGTCACGCGGGGCTGCCCAGCAGAGGCTGGCTCCTGACTGGGGATTCTTGCCTACGTTCATTCGGCTGGCAAGTGTTTATTAAGCACCTACTGTGTGCCAGGCTCTGTGTGCAGACTGTGGGCTCATGGAGGGCAGGACGTACCTGGGGCTGCCCAGCCCTGCCTGCGCCGAGCCCCACGGCTGGGTTTGGAGCGCGGACGGGCGTGGGCCCCAGCCCTGTGTGTGGCCCGAGGCACAGGAGTGGGAGGAACTTCTCCCCCATCTGCCCTGGGAGCCCAGGAAGACGGCGGCTCTTGGGCCTGTTGGGGTGGAGAATTGCTGGCCTCTAGGCTGGAAGGCAGAGGGGGACGGGGGCCCGGGCTGCTCCTGGGCAGGTGGAGGAGGGGCAGACCCCGAGTACCTGTCTGGGGCAGGGAGGCTGCACCAGGTTGGGGGGCACCAGGTGGGCCCCGCCAAGGCCACCGCCGGCTGCAGCTGCAGGGCTTCCCGGTCTGGGTCATCCCTGACGTCCCTGCACGCATCTCAGCAAAGCGGAAGCCAAGTAGAACTCGAAACCACTGCCGTACGGAGGCAGGAGAAGTAACTTGGCCGACACTTGGGAGCCCTATGCTGGCCAGTGAGGACCACCTCGGCCGAGAGGCCCCCCACCCCGCGGTGGTGCCGAAGCTGTTGCAGTGGCTGGCCGTGTCGTGCCACAAGGAGCTTCCGGTCTGGGAGCCTGTGCAGCCTGTCCTGACCCTCGCCCAGTCTGTGTGCCGGCTTCGGGGTTTCCTACAAGTGTCCCCGCCTGTCCCGAGTGAGAGGGGAGGTGCCGGCCCTCTGCAGACCTACACTTCATCTGAGGCTGCTTCTCCAGGCCGGGGTCAGCCTTCCCTTTGCAGCAATTTTGGATGAGGAAAAGGGAGTGTTGCCCCCCTGCCGGGTCTGTGCCCGCGGTGGCTGCCCCTGCCTGCAGCCACTCTGCCTGACGCGGGGCCACAGGCGGCCTTGAGGGGGGAGGGCGCGTTGCTGAAGCCACCGTCTCAGAGCCTGAGGCCCTCGGGGCTCAGCTGGAAAACAGGGCTGATCCGCCTCCCCGGGCAGCCGCGGTCCAGCCTCGCCGGCCACGCGCTCCTCTAGGCACGCCCGCCGCCGTCCTGGGCCACCCGGCCCCTCGCGCAGCTGAACGGCACACGCGGCCACGGAAGCCGCTGCAGGGCGGCCGGTGATGATCCCAGACTAGGGGGGCTGCACGCGGGAGCGAGCTCCGCTGGGCCTGTGGCTCCAGGACGTTGAGGGATTTCTAGAAATTTCCTGCCACGTGGGGCTGCAGTGGAGACTGCTGCCTCACGAGGCTTCCTTTCCACCGAGCCGGTGATAAGTTTCCGTCTGTGCCGTCTGCGTGGATCAGACCCGGGAATCGGGAAGGAGGCTCTGCCGGGGCTCCGACACGTCCCCGCATCAGGCCAGGCTGCTGCCGGCTCCGCGGGCCGAGGAGACACCCTGGGCTCAGGAGGGCAAAGTGGTCTGGCAGAGTCGTTGGGGCTGGGGGCCTTCTGGTGCGTCTCAGGACCCTTCTGCAGGCCCCGCCGAAGCCCAGAGCCGGACTGGGCCACGAGCAGCAGGTTTACCGCCTGTGCCGTAAAACCAAGTGCGCAGAGGTGTGGGCCTCTGTCCTGGTACCCGGCCCTCTGAGTAGGGCTGCTGGGTCTCGGGCTGCCATGTGGGCCTACTGGGGCGCGTCACAGAGGGCCGGGGCCGGGCCGGCGGTTTAGACTACAGAGCCCCGGCGCCTCCACGGCTGTGGGGCCGCCGTCTGGGATGCGGTGTGCGCAGGGCAGGTCTTCCAGGCTGAGGCCTCTGCAGCTCCTGGGGCTTTGCTGGCCGTCTCGGTCCTGCGTCTTGTCGACCCGTCACCCTGGTGCCCCCTTCGTTGTCACCCAGTGTCCTCCCTGTGTGTGAGTCTGTGTCCTAATTTCCCCTCCTATAAGGACATCGGTCGTGTTGGATGTGGGCCCACCCTCCTCCAGGAGGACCTCACCTCCACGAGTCACCTCTGCAACACCCCGTCTCCAAACAAGCTCGCTCCGAGGTCCCGGGGGTTCGGGCTTCAACATGTGGATTTGGGGGGAGCCCAGGGGCCTACAAGGCATGGCCCACGTGGCCGCCTGTTTGTGTGGGTAAAGTTTTATCAGCGCACATATCCTTGGGACCCGTCATCTCTGCTGCCTGTGCGCCGTGGCGCAGAGTCCCGCCTTTGTGACGGAGGTTGTGTGGCCCAAAGCCTAAAACGCTTCCCACCTGCCTTGGAAAAAGTTTGCCGAGCCCTGTTCTAAACTATTTATTTAGCAAGGTAACTTTTAAAAGAGCAGTTGTTGGGTGCATTTAAACTTGCATTTAAATTACTAACGTTTTCCCCCAGGACACAGAGGTGGGGAGCGTGTGCCGCCCCGGGCTGCCCCCCACACCCCCACCAGGATGGCTCACAGCCCTTCTGGTCCCACAGTCTCTTTCTTTCGGGTGTTTTAATTTTTATTTAATTTCCGACTCAGAGGACAGCTAGCACGAGCGCCTCCCAGGAACCCGCAGCCCCGGCCCCCTGGCGTTTTTCGTCTTGTACCATTTTCTCCCATGTGAGAAAATATAACCCTGTGGGGTTTTGTTTTCTTCTGAGCTGTTTGAGGGTAAGTTGGAAATAGTGTGTTCCTTTGTCCCTTTGAGCCTGTGTGTCGGCTCTAGGACAAGGACCTTCCACTTAACCCGGTACGTGCGACCCTGGCGGGGCACCGTCTGATCACAGTTTGCTTTCAGGCTTCACCACTCGTCCCTGGGAGCGAGACTGGTTTTCTCTCGCTGTATGCGGCTGTCACGTGGTTTTGGTCTTGACCCGCGGTGGGGGTGGACGTGGGGGCCCCGGGCCCCTGGCTCCGAGGTTTCCGTGTGGGAAGGGCTGCGGGGCCTCCGGGGGGCCCGGGCGGAGGCGGCCGAGCAGGCTGTCTCCACCACGGTGGACATTGTTTACGCCCTCCCCGGTCCCCTGTCCCCGAACTGAGGTTTACGGGGTTTGGATTGGCCACGTTCCTGCCCTGGAGGCAGCTGCTCGCTAGTGGGACAGCTGACATTCCTTTATGCAAAGTCTGTGCTCTTTGCAGAGCCGTGAAGCCGGAACCCTCGGCCGTAAGTGGGACTAAGTGGGACGTCCCCCAGTGCACCGGGCCTTGTGCGTGGAGGGTCCCGCGGCAGCTTGTTTTCCGTAACAAAGACTTCCTCTGTGAAGCCAGCCCTGGGCCTCACGTTATCTGTTTCGGGCCAGAATTGTCATATATATCAAATTTGTTCAGAACAAGATGCGGGGGTTGAGGGGCCTGGGCAGGAGGCGGAGGAAACAATGCAAGGTTTTTGAAATCTTCCCCAAAAACACGTAACCTGATCCCGTCCAAGTGGTTTGTGCAAATCGGGCCGACGCTCCGGGCTGGGGTCCGAACCGCCAGGCAGCGTCTGTCCCCGGGAGGCTGAGCCGGTGGACAGCAGGGGCCCCACCTGGGTCTGAGGAACCTGGGGGTGCGGGTGACGTGTTCTCAGCCGACGGTGTCCCAGCCAGGGCTGGGGGCTGAGGCGTGAGTGGGTGACGTCCTGCCCTAAGCTCAGGGCCCTCAGGGGGCAGGTGCCCTCCCGGTCTCCTCCAGGCCTTTCTCCGTATCTCGCCCAGGTGCCGCCTGGCCCTCAGTTCCAACTGCACCCCCGAAGGAAAAGGAAGGGGCCCCTGGCTTGTGCCTGGCGGCAGGTCCTTTGGGGCCAGGAGGACCCCGTCGTGTTCACGTAGCGGCCCCGGCTGCCAGGTCTGGGCCCGTCAGCTTGTTGCCGTGGTCTGTCCTGTTCTCAGCCGCGCAGCCCGTGGTGCTGAGTGGGAAGAGGGACAGTCCGGGCTGGTGCTGGCATCGTAGACGACACCAGGCACCTCAGCAGGAGCCCTGGTGAGAGGCCCCGGCTGTACCTTTGCGTGACACACGCTGAGTGTGCCGGTCCTGTGTGGATGCCGCAGCCGCTAGGCCTGGGAGCCGAGCGCTGAACCGGCCTGGGCCCCGCGGGCCACGACAAGTGTCTCCCGGTCCTGCCTCCCTGGCAGCTGCCCCGTCCCGTCCTCAGGCCCCTGGAAAGAGGTGGGTGGGAGGGGAGGGGGGTAGCACGGCCTCATCTCCCTCAGGGGCAGGAGGGACCAGGCGGCTGAACCCACGCAGGCACCTCTCGGCCCTCCTGGCAAGTGGTGTGCGTGGCCTCCAGGTCTCTCCCCGTGCCACCAGGTCTCTCCCCGCGCCACCAGGTGTCTGGGTGGTCTTACATTCTTGAACTTTCCCCTCTGCACCCGCTTCTCCTCCTTCCCTTTTTTCAGAAATTGTGGTGACTCAGCTCTGGGTTGGTGACGGGAGCAGAGGTGGCCTGGCTGCTGGCCCAGCTGCAGGGCAGGTACAGGTGGGGCCACGCGGGGTCGCCCCTGGCTCTGCTCAGCGGGGGCGGGACCACCACCGGGCTCCACGTGGGCGGGAGGGGCCTTTCCGGAGCAGGAGCCCCCTGCCCTTCTGGAAGGTGACAATGTACGAGGGCCAGGAGGGACCTCAGGATGGGCGAGCCAGGCAGCCAGGCTGCTTAGAGGAGGGTCCCCCGTGGCTCTTTGTCCTCTGCTGTGGGTCTGGCTGGAAGCTGAGTCCCGTGAAGGGCGGCCTCAGCTCGGGGGCCGTGTTTTCTCTCCCGCCACCCACAGCTTCCCTGAGGCCCAGGACGAACGTCGGCCTTGGTGGGGTGCCGCTCGGCCCTCGGGCTTCTCCGTTCGGTTTAGCGGGATTAGTGTGTGCAGCGGGACAGGTGTTTCCTTCATGCTGAGCCCGAGGGCTAGAAGGCCCCTCGTCAGCGAGTGCCACGTTCCGTGGGGGTCTGCAGTGCAGGGTAGCTGGGGGCGGGTCTAGGTAGGTCCTTGTTTTTACATCTGACCCCAGCCAGCTGGAGCGCCTTGTTGTGAGCGCAGGGCAACAGCTGACATAACACAGTGGGGTGGGCCGAGCAGGCCGGGCACGGGCGCCCCGCATGGGAGTCGTCGGGGTAATAGGATGCGCCCTGCGGGGCCTCGCGGCCATGGGGTGCTGCAGGGTGGGATCTAGCAGCTGTCCCGCCTGGCCGAGGAGGCTGCCAGAGCGCTCGGCTGTTGCTGGGCAGGGGCCCTGGAGGGGGTCTGGGCAGGTGCCAGAGTAATCCCCCAGGGCACCGCATTCAGATGAGGTCTGATCACGTTCTCGGCCTCCCAGGTCACACAGAACAAGCCAGAGGCCCCGGCGTGCACCAGCGAAGCGTGTCGTTGTGCAGCTTGGCGGGGCCGGTGGGGGTAGGCGCAGCCTCATGGGGCCGGGGGCTGCACGTGAGCACCTAGGTCTCCCGGCCCCTGCTTCGCTGAGCCGACCTCAGAGCCGGGCCAGGCAGCTCCTTCCCCATGACTTCCTGCCCCCCCATCATGAAACTGCATGACAAACGGGTACCTGGGGCCAGGGGCCGTGCAGCCTCTTCAGTCGCCTGTGGGGCTGCTCCAGCTGGGCTCAGGAGGGGCGGATCCTACCTTCCTGTGTCTTCAGAGTTGTAGCGGCGGAGGGCAGCGGTCTGCTCCCCACATACGTGGTCTCACTGCAGGCAGGTCACCACCTGCCAGGCTCCTGGCGTGGGGCGGCTCCACCCGGCCTCCAGCCTCCGCAGCCTCGTTTCCTCCCGGGTGGTGGCGGGAGGCAGAGCCCCCAGCCTGGAGACTTGCCGGAAAGCACTCTGGGTTTGGATCTTCTGGTGGAGCCTATCGCCCCGGGCCAAGAAAAGTCCTTGTGCTGAAAATCACATAGAGGGGGCTGCGTTTCCAGACGTGGTCCCGGTTAAGGTGGTAGAAGTGCCAGGTTGGAAAACACACACCCTGGTCTAGCCGGGGTGCCTAACTGAGAAGGGGGCACGCACAGGCACACACAGACACACATGCATGAACAGACATACAGGCACACACATGTATACACGCGTACACGTATGTGCAGACAGACACAGACGAGCACACAGGCACTGCGTGGACACTCACGTGTGCATGCACGCTCAGGCTCGCACACATGCCTGCATGCACACGTGCACATGAGCACGCTCAGGCCTGGAGCTCGGGCCGGCGGGGGAGCGGGACCCCCTTGGGGCTGCGTTCCATTTGCACATTCAATCCAGAAACTGTCAGCGCGGGAAGCTGGATGAGAACAGAATGTCAAGCGTGTGCCGAGAGGCGCGGGCCCCCTTCCTGGCGGGCGGCGGTCTGGTCAGTCCCGGCACCGTGTGCTGAGAATAATTTGTGCATCAGAGCAGAGCTCGGACGGGGCCTGGGGAAGGACCGGAGTCTTTATTTCATTTTAAGTTTGTTTTGCTGGGCCTGCGTCTCTCCTCCCTGACCGTGCTCTGGGACGGCTGTGCTGTCCGTGGGGGTGGGGACCAAGCTGGGGTCCTTTCGCTCATTTCTCGGCGTGCCAACCCCGCGAAGTCCTGGACCCAGCAGTTGCTGCACAAGCCTGGGACTAAGGACAGAGCCATGGTGACCCTGTGCTTTCAGGTGCTCGTGAGCAGGGCTTGGTCCCCACTGCAGCGTCCCTGACCTTTCACACAGAAAGTCCCTTTGCTCAAGTTGTCTTGCTCAGGCTCGGGCTCAGGTGGTTTTGTTTTTAAATGAGGACATCTGCTAGGCCACTCGGGAGCTCCGGGACCTTGGAAAACACCCCCTCGTCCTGGGAGTTTGTGAGAATTCATAGTTTCCCCCCAGGTGTCCACAGAGCCCCCGTCAGAAGCTGAGGCCCTGGGCAGCCGAGGGGTTCTGGGGGTGGCCGGTGGCCTCTGGGGACCTCAGTGGCCCTCTGGTGAGAGGGCGGCAGCAGAGCCACAGACACGGGGCAGGCTCAGGGCTGTGTGCCGAGCCGGCCGTGGCCCTGGAGCCTGGGAACAGAGACTGCGGCCGTGGTGGGGTCCGGACCCCCGAGGGTCCGCACGTTCCTGACCGTCTCTGGGCCTCTGTGTCCTCGTGTGTGAATTACAGGTGACGTCAGGGACTTTAGCTGCTGGGGCTGTGAGGACACAGCATGAAAACGCTCAGTCCGGAGCCAGTGGCCGGGAGGGCCACAGGGTGTTGGTGGACGGGGCCTCCTCCCGGCAGGGGTACGGTGCTGGGGACGGGTGGGACAGGCCCTGGTGCCCAGAGGTGTCCTGGTCGGGAGAGAGAGACCTCGATTAGCAATCGCTGTAGCCTCAGGTTTACATTCTGCTCACTTAAAAAACTTGGCTTCATTGAGGGATATTTGGCACGCGGTAGACTGCCATATTTAAAGTGTGCCATTTGGTAAATTTGGACATGTGTATACGCCACAAAGCCACCACCACCACCAGGAGCATGAACACATCCATCACCCCCAGAGACGCTCTCGTGCCCCTTGGTGGTCTCTCCTCCACCCCTCTCCCACTCGGGAGGCAGCCGCTGATCTGCTTGCTGTCAGAGTAGTTTGCATTTTCTAGAGTTTTCTATACATTGAATTATATGTCATATACTCCTTTTGCCTGTTTCCTTTGACTCAGCATCATTACTTTGAGATTCATCCAGGCCGTGCGTGTGTCAGTAGCCCCTTGTTCTTAGTGGCTGGGCGGGATTCCATTGCAGGGACGTGCCGCAGTTCCTTTACCCATGCGTGTGCCGACAGACCACCTTTGCGTACGAGCCTTCACAGGGACATGTGTGTCCTGTTTCCGTGGTGAATACCTAGGGCTAGAATGGCTGGCTGACGTGGGTTCGTTAACTGTTCACGGGACTGGCAAACTGGTTTCCGGAGCGGCTGCAGCATCTTGCATTCCCGTGACAGCTGCGTGTGAGACGTCCGGTGCCTCCACCTCGTCACCAACATGACACGGCCACTCGTTTCAATGTCAGTCAGTCTGATGGGGTGTGGGGTATCTTGTGATTTTAATTTTCATTTACTAATGACTAATGACGTTGAGTAAATTTTCCTGTGTTTCATTGGCATCCATGTAACTTCTCTGGTGAAAAGTATCTTTTTAAATCTTTCACCCAGTTTAAAATTGGGCTATTTGTATTTTTCTTATTGAGTTGTAAAAGTTCTTTATATATTCTGGTTACATAGATATGTGTTTTACACATTTTCTCCCAGGCTATGGCTTACTTTATCATTTATTTAGTAGTATTTTTTATTTTTTTTTATTTTTATTTATTTATTTTTTTTTGAGACAGAGTCTCGCTTTGTTGCCCGGGCTAGAGTGAGTGCCGTGGCGTCAGCCTGGCTCACAGCAACCTCAAACTCCTGGGCTTAAGCGATCCTCCTGCCTCAGCCTCCCGAGTAGCTGGGACTACAGGCATGTGCCACCATGCCCGGCTAATTTTTTCTATATATTTTTTTTTTTAGTTGGCCAGATAATTCCTTTCTATTTTTAGTAGAGACAGGGGTCTCACTCTTGCTCAGGCTGGTCTCAAACTCCTGACCTTGAGCGATCCTCCCGCCTCGGCCTCCCAGAGTGCTAGGATTATAGGCATGAGCCACCGCACCCGGCCTAGTAGTATCTTTTAAAGACAAAAAGTTTTCAGTTTTACGAAGTCAAATTTGTTTTTTTCTTTTAAATACTTTTCTGGCTTT
The DNA here is from genome assembly GCA_028533085.1 of Varecia variegata. NCBI lineage: Eukaryota > Metazoa > Chordata > Mammalia > Primates > Lemuridae > Varecia > Varecia variegata. The sequence continues at coordinate 179,806,340 of CM052438.1, forward strand.
GTATGTCACGTTTTAAAAAAATCTTTCCCGAACATGTGACTACTAAGCTTTTCTTCTAGACGTTTTGTAGTTTTAGTGCTTACATTTAGGTCTGTGAATCATTTTGAGTTAATCTTTACATATCAGGTAGAGTACAGGTTAAGGTTTATACATCTTTTTCACAGGATGCCTAATCGTTCCAGTGCCGTTTGGTGAAAAGGACATCCTTTACCATGCGCCTCTCTGTTCTTATTCATTGAGCTATGAGTCTTTCTTTTTGCCAATCCCACACTGCCTTGATTATTGTAGCTCTGTAATAAGGCTTGAAATAAGTTAGGGTAATTCATCCAACTTTATTTTTCTTTCTCAAGTTTTTTTGGTTGTTCTGAATCCCTTGCATTTGTATGTAAGTTTTGGAAGCTGCTGCCAATTTTTACAAAGAAGCCTGGTGGGTTTGTGTTTGGGATTGCGTTGGCACTAAAGATCAACTTGGGAAGAATTCACATTTTACCAACAATGAATCTCCTGGTCCGTAAGCATTATCTCTCTGTCCATTTATTTAGATCTTTATTTTCTCCCAGACGTTTTGTAGTTTTCAGTGTATATTCTTGGACATCTTTTGTCAGGTACCTAAATGTTTCATGTTTTTGATGGTATTGCCAGTGGTATTGCTTTGTTAATTTTGATTTCTGATTTAGAACTGAGATGCATCTTGGCAAATTTATCTTGTGTCTTGCAAACTTGCTAAACTCACTTATTCTAGTCGCTTTGTTGTGGATTCCCTTGATTTTCTTACATTGATGATCATGTTGTCTGCAAATAAAGATGACTGGCGTCTCCTTTTCCAAGCTGGGTGCCTATTCATTTCTTGGCCTGACTGCGCTGGCCAGCCCGTCCAGTACACTGTTTAAAAGAAGCGGGAAGAATAGACGTCTTTGCTTTGTCCCGAATCTTACGAGAAACATGTTGTCTTTCACCATGAAGCGTACTGTTAGCAGGTCTCTGTAGATGTCTTTTATCAGATTGAGGAACATTCCTTCTAATGCTCTTACTGGGTTTTTAACATGAATGTGTGTTGAATTTTGTCAAATGCTTTTTTATTCACACTTTGATAGGGTCATGTAGTTTTTCCTTCTTTAATCTCTAAATATGATAAATTATACTGATTGACTGTCAAGTGCTAAATCTTGCATTCCTGAATAAACCCACTTTGATCATGTATTATTCTTTCGGTATATTGGACTTGATTTGTTAAAGTTTTGCTGAGAACTTTTGCATCTGAGCTCATGAAGGATATTGTCTACAGCCTTCTTGTAATATCTTTGGTTTTGGTACGAGAGTGATGCAGGCATGACAGACTGAGGTGAGGGAAGTGTTTTCTCTTCCTTTTAGGGGAGGATTTTGTGTAGAGTTGGTCTTAGTTCTTTCCTATGTGTTTGGTGGACTTCATCAGGAAAGCCACTTAGGCCTGTACTTTTCTTTATGGGAAGATTGTTAACTAGGTTTCAAATTTACTTAATAGTATTCAGGTTATCTATTTCTTCTTGAGTAAGCTTTGGTATTTTGTGTGTTTGAAAAAATCTGTTCATTTCACCTAGGTGTTAAATTTATTGGCATAAAGTTCATCATATTCTATTATTCTTTAAACATTTGTAGAATTTGTAGCAATGTCCCCTCTCTCGTTCCTGATGTTGGTGATTTGTGCCTCTCTTTGTGTGTGATCAGTCCAGCTAGAGTTTTAGCAATTTTACTGATCTCAAAGAATCAGCTTTTTGTTTCATTGGATTTTTTTCTTTTTTTCATTTTTCTTTTTGGTTATTTGATTTATGCTCTTATTTTTGTTATTTCTTTTATTATGCTTACTCAGTTTTAATTTGCTCTTTTTCTAGTTTCCTAAGGTGGAAGCCAAGGTCATTTATTAGAGATCTTTTTTTTTCACTTCTAATATAGGTACTTGAGACGGTATACATTTCTCTCTAAAGATCACTTTAGTTGCATCCCACAGATTTTGTGTGTTATTTTTATTCCATTCAAAATGTTTTCTAGGCCGGGCACAGTGGCTCACGCCTGTAATCCTAGCTCTCTGGGAGGCCGAGGCGGGCGGATTGTTTGAGCTCAGGAGTTCGAGACCAGCCTGAGCAAGAGCGAGACCCCGTCTCTACTAAAAATAGAAAGAAATTATATGGACAGCTAAAAATATATATAGAAAAAATTAGCCGGGCATGATGGCGCATGTCTATAGTCCCAGCTACTCAGGAGGCTGAGGCAGTAGGATCGCTTAAGCCCAGGAGTTTGAGGTTGCTGTGAGCTAGGCTGACGCCACGGCACTCACTCTAGCCCGGGCAACAAAGCGAGACTCTGTCTCAAAAAACAAAAACAAAAACAAAAACAAAATGTTTTCTAATTTCCTTTTTGATTTCTTCTTTGATACATATGTTATTTAGAAGTCTATTCCAAACATTTGGGGGATTTTCAAGATACCTTTCTGTTATTGATTTCTGCTTTAATTCATTTGTGTTCATAGGAAGTACTTCATATGAGTTGAGTCTTTTAAAATTTATTAAGACTTGTTTTACAGTCCAGAATATGATTTATCTTGATAAATATTCTGTTGTGCACTTGAAAAGGGTGTGTGCTGCATTGTTGTTGGGAAGACTTTCTATCAATGTCCGTTAGATTCATGTGGTTGACGGTATGGTCGGAGTCTACTGTATCTTTACTGCGTTTGTCAGCTTGTTCTATCAGTTATTGGGAGACAGATGTCAGGATCTCCAGCTATGATTGTGGATTTGTCTCTCAATTCCTCCACTTCTAGTCATCTTTGTTCAATGTATTCTGAAGCTTTGTTACTGGGCGCGTTAGCACTTAGGATTGTTCTGTCGTCTTAATGAACTGACCCATTTATCACGGTGAAATTGCCTTCTTTACCCCTGGTAACGTTCTTTACTTTGAAATGTGCTTTCTCTGATATTAATATAGTTACTCTGGCTTTTTTAAAATTAGTGCTAGCATGGTATATTTTATCATATATTTTACTTGTAAACTATTTGTGTGTTTCTTGTATAAAGCATATAGTTGAGTCTTATTTTGTGAGTCAAATTAAAATATGTGTCTCCTTATGGATAAGTCAAGCTCATTTACATTCATTAATGTGACTGATGTCCTTGGTCTCAATTCTGTCATGGTCTTTTATAATTGTACGCATTTCGTCGTGGTTGCTACGGCAGTTTTCTCTACAATGTGTGTATTCTTTGCTCTTGAAAGTTATTTTGGCATTTGGGAAGGCTTGTATCTCTGCTCCAACAGCTACCTCTGAACTTACAGCTTTTTAAATTTCCCTAGTCCCTGTTTTCTCATTTACTCCTTCACTATCTGGCTTGTTGGTTTTAACATCTTTATCCCAGCCATTACGTGCACCACAAACAATGAGCTTGTCCCCTTTCTGTCCTCCGTAAGTTGCAGACCCACAACCCTTGGACGGACGATGGGATACCAGGGTTAGGAAATGGGAAGTGGTGTGGGGTGGGGTGGGGTGCGGCTCTCAGTAGAGTGGTCCTGGTGGCCTCCTCGAGCTGTGGCCACAGGTCTCTGTAGGAAGAGGAAGGTGAAGGTCCAGGTCTTGGGGGCCGGGGGCTGCAAGCATTCCTGGCAGACGGGACAGCACTTGTCAAGGCCCTGGGAGGACAGGCGGCTGGCACAGGTGGCGAGCACTGCGAGGAGCCCGGAGCGTCCAGAGGGGAAGGTGGGGGGCCGGGGCCTAGCGTGGGGGGCCGGGGGCCTGGCGTGGTGTGGCTCAGGCCAAACACAGCTCCTGGGACCGGCGGGGCCAGGCCCAGGACAGGCGGCGGCAGGCGCCCAGGGATGGCATCTCAGACCTGGAGGCTCCGTGGACGTGCGTGTGGACGTGTTTATCCTGACGTCACGTGTCGTGCAAGCGCGGAACGTGGGTAGGAAGTGAGGTCGCGTTCATACTCCCAGACGGTGGCCTTTCCTAGGAGGCAGGTTGGAGACGTCTTTCGCTGGTCCCGATAGGTCCTGTTTCCCCGGAAAGAATCTGAACCCCGTGTGGCAAAGCGGGAAGACGGAGCAGGTGGCGTGTGTGCGTGTTTGTGTTTGTCATGGTATTTTCTGCATTCTCGTGTCTGTGGAAGAGTTCACGTTGAACGGAACTACAAACTCACTTTTCTACGGCAGTTCCTAGTCCCTCTCTTGGCTTTGTAGGTACAGCTGGGGGGGCCTGGTGCCCAGGAGTGGGGGACATATTGACGTGTCTGCAAATGGCTAAATTCTGCTAAGACATCTCAGGAGTCTGCCGCTCCCTTGGGGAGAAAACTACTTAAGACAGTTTTGTAGGTATGTGGGGTGGGGGGAGTCTGGACACAGGGCCCCTTCAAGGCAAGTCATTTTACTACATCGAGGACAGTCTGCACCATGCTTGTGTGCACACGCTGTGTTGGGCACTGGGGGTGGCCTGTCCGTGCCCGGGCCGTGTGTGCACGTGTGTACCCACACGCGACCCGGCTTGGCCCACAGGGGTGGGTGCCGGGGAGAGAAGCACCATTGTTGACCTTGGGGTAACGTGAGGACATCTTTGGAGGGAACAAAGGGGCCCTGTTCCTCCCCCACTCCAGCCCTCCTGAGCCTCTGTGGCTGGAAAATCCACACTTCGGAGGATGTTTGGTGACAGCTGCTGAGGCCCGGACAGGACCCGGTGTCTTTATCTCAGGCTGTCTCTGGGGTGGGTGCCAGAGAACTCTCAGCTTCTACCCCGGGGAAGGCTGGCCGGGGTTGCCGGAGCAGGTTCTGGGGACTGCCAGTTTTGCGGCTCCGGGTCCCCAATGCTGCATGGCGGGGGCCACCAGCAGGCTACAGCATCCAGCCAGCGCCAGCACGAGCCCGCTGGCACCAGGCTGCTGGCTGAGGCTGCAGGAAGGAAGAGCCGGGCAGGTGTCGGGGTGCGGGAGAAACCTGGGCCCGGTGTGGGCTGTCCCCACCCTGCTGGCCCTTGCCAGCCTCTCTCACCTCTGACCCTGGCCCGCACTGGGGGCAGTTTGGTGCCTCAGTTTCTCCATCAGAAAGAGTGGGGCGCAGGTGATGCGGGGCCCTTGCAGAGGGTCCCCTCGGGTGTGGTGCAGGGTGCCTGGTGTCCTGACCCAGGCAGGTCCTGTTCGTGCAGAGCTCCGTGACCTGCTCGTGTCCGAGGCGCCTGCAGTAACTGCTCCACACGGCCCGCGGGGCGGGCTCCCTCCCCCACACACCTGGGATGGGAACAAGAGGCGTCTGTGTGCTGCGGCCGCCCTTCCAGCGGCCAGGCTCCCAGGGGACTGGGGTGGGGACGCCTGGCGGGCAGCGGACGTGAGCAGCGGCACGTGGCCCCAAGCCACGAGCGCCCACGTGGCCCCTGCACCTCCTTCCCTGTGACCAGTCCCAGGCAGTGGAGAGACCCCCGGGCAGGGTGGCCCTCCCTGGCTTTCCTTTCCGTGTGACACAATCCGGGGCTTCGGGTCCCCGCGCGCCACACCGCCACCCGGCGTGAGCTGCACAGGGTGGCAGCAAAGCTGGGGACCTGGGGGGCGCCCTGGCCCCAGCTGTGCAGACCTGGTGTGGATGTTGTTCCGTGTGTGTCTTCAGGGACGGCTCGGACGAGAGGGTGGCTGGTGTTTTGTGTAAAGGACCAGAGAGGTCCAGCTGCAGCTCGGACGTCCCTTTGGCCGCGAGGCTGTCCCTCCGCCCTGCCATCCTTCTGTCCCCGCCAGCGAGGGCCTTTGCGCTCCCTGGCAGTTTGGTCCCACCTGGAGAGCGAACCTTTCTGCTCACAGCGGGGTCTTTGCGGGGCAAGAGCACGGCCCTGCGGCTGGATTTCCTCCGTGCCGGGGTACCTGCGTCCTTGCCGTCGGCCCTGACGCCCCCTCCCCAGGTCACTCTGGACGTAGGTGGAAGGTGGAAGAGGCCAACACGCTTGCAGCAGCACAGAAAGCCCAGAGCTCTCCAAATTCCTTCCTGAGCAACTCCACGTGTGGGGGGCCCTGGGGGTGCTGGAGCGCAGCCCGAGGTGAGCTGCCTGCCCCTGGGAGTGGGGCGCCCAACACGCAGAGGGGCCTGGGACACTCGCCAAGGTCAGGGTGCTGGGCTTGGGCACAGGACAACAGACCAGCCCGGGTGACACGAAGGTGGGCGCCTTACGAATCAGGCATGGGACTGGCACTGGGGTAGTGAGTGAGGGGCCGGCAGACGTGGTGTCCTCGGTGGGAGTCTGGTCAGGAGCTTCTGGGGGGAGTCTGGAGGGGGAGGGGAGGAGAAGGGTCCCCTTGCTGCTGGGCGGGGAGGGCGGATGGCCCGGGGCTCAGCCCAGGACCAGGGTACAAACAGGCGGGGTCCCGAGTGTGACGTCTGGACGTCGGCCAGTCCCCAGGATGCGCCCAGCACCTGTGTCCGGTGTGCCCAGCCTAGGGGAGGGCACGACTCGGATGGAGCCTGAGTCGCCTTGGGGAGACCCCGGCAGGGTGGTGGGTGGAGGGGGTCGGTCCCATGCAGCACGTGGCGCCCAGGACGGACGCCATGCGGGGGGTGTTTCGGGAGGCCTCTGGAGGGACGACGGGCTGTGTTCCCCAGCAGGGGTCCAGGTGGCAGCGGGGGGCGTGCAAGGGGAGGCCTGGCTGCGCTCACCGGGCTTGGTGTGAGGACAGAGCAGCCGCAGGGTTTTGAAGCCGGAATGCCAATTCCTGACTCGAGATTGTTTTTTTTGTTTTTTTAATCTCCAAGACCAAATCTTTGATTTAGCTCCTCTCTCCTAATATATTAACTTAAAAAAATTATCGATTGACTCATACATTTCTTAGGTTAGGCTTATTCTTTTTCTGATTTCCTATCTAAATTTAGGTTTGAGGTTTAAATGACGTGCAGGAAAATTCTCTTCTCCTTCAGGTGTCCGGTTTGATGAGTTCTGGCAAATACTTACAGCCATGGAACCACCCCCGAAAGCAGGATCCGAGACGTTCCCGTCAGCCCCGAAAGTTCCTCTGTGCCCCTTTGCGGCTGACCCCTCCCCGCACCTGGTAACGCTGACATGTTTCCCGTCCCTCTAGTCCTGCCGTTTCCAGCGCGTCATGTGAATGGAATCCCGCAGAATGTGGCCGCGGTGCCTGGCTTCCATCACTTGGCGTAATTCATCTGAGGTCCATCCACGTCGTGGTCTGCGTTCGGTAGTTTGTTTCCTTTTATTTGGAAAGGATAAAATGTACCACAGTTTGTTTATCCATTCACAGGCTGATGGACGTGTGAGCTGTTTCCAGCGTTCAGCTGTTATGATTAAAACTGCCTCGAATATTGCGCACAGGTTTCTGAGTAACCGTCTGTCTCCGTGTCTCCCGGGTAAATCCCGAGGAGTGGGCCGGCCGGTCGCGCGGGACGTGTTTCCCTTGCTGCCAAACTGCGCTGCGGAAGGGGAGGCCGGTGTCCACCCAGCATCGACGCTGAGAGCCCCGTGGCTGCGACCTGTTCTCACCAGCACTGAGTGTTGTCTGCTTTTTAAGTTCTTCGCCATTCTGGGAGGTGTGTCGCCACCGCGTCACATGGTGGCTGTGACTTGCCTTTCCCCGGCGCTGGTGGTGCCGGGCACACCCCTCCTCCGGGGAAGCCTCTGGTCGGTGTGCTGCGGGTCTCGATAACTGAGACGTCTTCCTGTTTCTGAGCAGAGAGAGCTGCGTCAGCGTTTGAGACGGCCGTCCTGTGTCAGATCTGTGTTCTGCAGACGTTTTCTCCCAGTCTGCAGGGGTGTCTTTGCGTCTTCTTAACAGCATCTCTCAAACAAGCAGCAGTTTTTAATTTCGATGAAGTCCAATTCATCAGGATTTTTTTTTTCTTTAGGGTTCATGTTTTTTGTGTTCTGTCTGAGAAATATTTGCCTAATCCAAGGTTACAAAGCTTTTTCTCCTGTTTTCTGTAGAAGTTTTGTAGTTTCACGTTTCTTGTTTAGATCTGTGATTCATTTCAAGTTTAACTTTATATATGGTGACAGGTATAGATGGAGGTTAACTCTTTTTGCATGTGGTTATCCAGTCGTCCCAGAGACTTTTTTCCGTTGAATTACTTTGGCACCTTTGATGAAAATCAGTTGGCCGTGTGTGTGGGTCCGATTTCTGGACTTTGTAATCTGTTCTGCCAGGAAAGCACTGTCCTGATTACTGTGACTTTTACACTAAGCCTTGGAATCGGGTCCTGTTAATCCTCCAATTTTGTTCATTTTCAGAAGTGTGTTGTTCTGCCAGGACCTTCACATTCCCGTGTAAATCTTAGAATCAGCTCGTCAATTTCTGCACAAAGTATCCTGCTAGCGTTTGACTGACTTTGCATTGCACGCATAGGTGAAGTTGAGTGTCACGCACGATGTCTTAACAATTCTGGGTTTTCAGACCCGTGGACGCAGTCTCTCTCCGCTCAGATATTTCCAAATGCTGCTCATCGTGTTGCGTTGTTTTCAATGCACAGGCCTCGCACAGAATTTGTTGGGTTTATTACTATTTTATGCTTTTGAAGCTACTGAAATGACATTGTTTCTCCATCTCATTTTCAGATTGTGTTGCCAGGATGTAGAAACACAATTGTTTTTTTGTGTCTTGGCTTTGTGTCCTGTGACTTTGCTAGCCCTACGTATTAGTTCTAGAAGTTCATTTTTGGTTTTTGCAGGTTCTTTAGGATTTTCTACGGAGACAGGTTGTACCAAGGGAAGTCAGTCTTATTTTCTCCTTTTCAATCTCTATGCTTTTTGTTTTTTGTTTTTGCCTCGATACCCTGGCTGGGTAGGAGCTGCAGCACCACCCAGGACGGTGAGGGCAGAGCACGTGCCCCTGTCCTGCCCCCGCGAGAAGGGGCGCAGCGTCCAGCCTCTCGCTGACGGGCGAGGCGTCGGCTGTGGGGTTGCGGTGCCCTGCCTCAGGCTGAAGACGTCCTTCCCTTCCCAGTGCGCTGATAAGAGCGAGTGGGTTGAGAACGGCTGGTAGATTTGGCAAACGCTTTTTTTCACCTCTGTGGAGATCCTCACGTCTTTTTCTTTCTTAGCTTGTTAACACGGTGAGTTGCACCCATCGCGTTTCAAACAGCAAAGCAACCCTGCACGCCTAACGCCAAGCCCACTGGTCGTCGTGCATTTTAAACGTGTATTGTTGGACCGGACTGACTACAATCTCGTGTAGGATGTTTGCGTCTGTGCCGTGAGGGATGTCCCGGCAGTGTGTTTGCCTGTGAGGTCCGGCGTTGGCGTCGAGGAACAGCTGGGAGATATCTCCTGCCCTTCAGTTGGTGGGAAGAGTTTGTGTGGAGTCGCTGTTATTTCTTCCTTAAAGTTTGATAGAACACGTGAAGCCACCTGGGCCTGGAGTGCTTTGTGCAGGGAAGTTTTTCGTTAGAAATTCAGTAGCTATAGGGCTGTCCAGGTTGTCTATTTCTTCTTGACTAAGTTTTGGTAGTTTGTGTCTTTGAAGGTATTTGAAATTTGAAAACAGACCGTCTTGTGCTGGGATGTCATTCCGGCTGGCTTAGGGGCTGTGGGGTGTGCAAATGTCCCAAAGCAGCCCTCCACGGGGGGCCCTCCTGGGCGCCCCAAGAGAGGACCTGGAGTGGGGCCTTCAGCCCCGGAGCCGCCCAAGTCCCTTCCGGGTCCCATCTGCCGCTGGCCGCCCCGCCGGGCACTCACCCCAGTGGTTCTGGGACGGGACACAGCAGGGGCAGGGACGAAGATCAGACTTTGGCTGTTTCCTTCCCGCGTCACTCCCCAGGATGCGGCCCCCTCTCCGAGGAATGAAATTCAAGAAGACGGGCCCTCCGAGCCCATGACAAGTCTGCTTTTGTCTCTCCCGTTTACTGTGTAAACTTCAGCCCTAAAACAACATACATCCTTCTGAAGTTGTTCACATATTAGCTCTTAAAACAGCAAAATCCGTGCACAATTTCCTCTCAATCCCTTAAAACATTCCTGAAAGGAAAAAAAAAAAAACTGTTTAAATTCACTGCCTGCCATTAAAATCTCTAGATTTGTGGAATCAGAGTCCGGCACCCGGCAGTCAACAGCCGACCGGGACGGGCCTGCGTGCACACACGCGCCCGACACGCGTGCACACGCAAGGGCGACCTTTAACCTGCATCGGCCCTGCCCGTCCCGGCCCTGGACTGCCGGGGTCACTCTGGACACCGCAGCCCCTGCCGGTGTCAAGAGGGCTCAAACCCACGGCCGAGGCAGGGCCTTCTCAGCGCTGCTCCCTGAGTCTCTGGGTTGCTAAACCTCTAGCTTTGATGAAAATTTTAAATAAGACATTTTAGAAGCTGCGCTCCTGGCAGGTAAACCTGTGTCCCCCCCACCCTGTGTCCCATCCCAGCCCCGGCGAAGGCAGCCGTGAGAGCCTGGGACGTCTTTGGGGTTAGCAGCCATCGGCAGCGGGGTCCCGGCTGCAAGCAAATCCCGCTTAACTGGCCTGGAGACGGAAATAGCCCTGCCTGGGGGAGATGGGGGATTTGCTGTAAATACGTGCAAAGCTGCCTGCCGGCGGCTCCTGGTGTCTGCCGGGGGCGGGCGGTCTCGGGGCCACCGGCTTCCCCACCACTAATTGCAGGGCGGCCAGCCCGGCCGCGCCCGTGGGTGCGAGGCCTGGGTGTGATTCGCGGGGCAGTTGCCGCACGGTGGGGCTGGGGGGCGTCCGGGCCTGCTCTCCAGCGGCCCCCACCTGCCGCCTTCACGATTCAGGGGCCTGGATGTCCCCACACCCACCTCCTCCTGCCCCTGGGCCTCTGCTTCTGCCGGGGTGGCCTGGAGCGCCTCTGCTGGCATCGCCAGTTGTCTCCAGAGCCCTGTGTCCCTGAGGATGGGGAGGGCCGATATGCCCCTGCGGGGAAGAAGAGTGCCCTGCCTCACCCCTGCGGACAAGGAGGATGCGTCGGGCCCTCAAGCCTGTGGCTTGTACCTCTCCAGGGACCCTTGTCCAGCCCTCTGGCCTGGTCTCGGTGGCAGCCTAGAACCTGTAGGTGCCAGCTGTCCCCTCTCACAGTCCAGAAGTCTGGGACCCAGGTGTCAGCAGGGTGGGTCCCACTGAGGCAGCGAGGGAGACTCCGTCCCACGCCTCCCCCAAGCTGCTGGTGCTTTGCTGGTGAGCTTTGGGGTTCCTGGTCTTGTAGACACATCGCCCCGATCTCCGCCATCACCCTCACGCGGCATTTTCCCCGTGTGCAAGTCCATGTCCAGGCGTCTCCTTTGTATAAGGACGCCGGTTATACGGGATCCTTACGACCGCATCTTAACTAAGACGTCAGCAACAGCCCTGTTTCCAAACAAGGTTACGCGGTGAGGTCCTGGGGCTTAGGATGTCGACCTGTGAATTTGGGAGGAGTGCAGAATTCAGCCCATAACAGCACTTCCCCGTCAGAGGATACTCTACCCCAAGGGTCTACAAACCATGGCCTACAAACCTAGCTGCTTGTTTGTGTAAATAAAGTTTTATTAGCACATGGCCACGTGTGCTTGCGCGTGTATTGCCTTTGGCTGCTTTTGTGCTACAGCAGCAGCAGAGCTAGTCACTGCGGCAGGGACCACGTGGCCTAAAATATACTATCTGGCCTTTGGGAACAGCTTGCCACGCCCGTCCTAAACTGTGGAAGCAACGCTGGAGATGCCTTTATTTACCCACAAAGCCGTCAGTGGGCATGAAGGGACAGGGAGGAAATGAAGTCACACACAAATTCTTATCTTGCTGGGGAGGAAGCCTCAGGGAAGACACTATGGTAGAAACTGTTTTCAAATAGTAGCAGGTTCAGTTATGAGTTTAAGGAACTAGTGGAACAAAGAGTTCAGTGAAACTCCCTAATTCATGAGATAAGAAGAGAATAGAGGCTGGGTGCGGTGGCTCACGCCTGTAATCCTAGCACTCTGGGAGGCCGAGGTGGGTGGATTGTTTGAGCTCAGGAGTTCGAGACCAGCCGGAGCAAGAGCGAGACCCCGTCTCTACTAGAAATAGAAATGATCTGGCCAACCAAAAATATATATAGAAAAAATTAGCCGGGCATGGTGGCACATGCCTGTAGTCCCAGCTATACTCGGGAGGCTGAGGCAGTAGGATCGCTTAAGCCCAGGAGTTTGAGGTTGCTGTGAGCTAAGCTGACGCCACGGCACTCACTGTAGCCCGGGCAACAGAGTGAGACTCTGTCTCAAAAAAAAAAAAAAAGAAGAGAATGGATACTATGTTGGTCAACTATTCAACTGTAAAGAAAAGGAAGAAGCAACGAAGTAAAATAGCAAATATAAAGATGGCAAGAATCAAATCATGTGTCTCCAGTTGTACACTAAATGTAAATGGCCGGAATTCTTCTATTAAAAGATAGAGGACTGCCAGAATTGTCTTTATTTTTTAACAAATACGTTGTTCCGTAGAATTAAGTAAAGCAGACTGATAAAGGGCAGTTGAAAAATAAAGGAACGGCCAAAAAGATGCCAAGAAACTTCAAACAAAAAAAAAAAAAAAAAAAAAGGTGAAACCAAGAGGCACAATATTAATACCAGCACTGAAACCCAGATGACGCGTATGCATGACGTAAGACTTACTTGTAAAGTTTAAGGCATCAAACAACATAAAATATGTAAAGCAAAAACTGCGAAGTGTGCAAGGAAAAGTGGGCTAACTTGTGGGAGATTTAGTGCACCCCTTTCACAATGGGACAATTCCAGTGGACACAGTGAGGATGTGGACAGTTAAGTGTTACGAGCGATTGCAGGTTCTAACGGTAATCTGAAATAACTTCTTTTATCTATAGCCACTTAACAAACTGTCCACAAATCTAGCATCTTCAAACAGCCACCACGGCCGAGCTCACCGATCTGCCGTCTGGGTGGGGCTCCGTGGGTGGCTCGTCCCTCCTCCCTGTTGTGTCCGCTGGGGCTGGCGGTGCCACTTCCACGATGGCTTCTAGGCTCCTCTTCACAGGGGCCTCCCCCAGGCTGCCAGGAACCCTCACGGCTCGGTTCCAGGAGTGCACAGTCCAGGAGACAGGAGGTACCTGGAGGCTGTACCGTGGTCCCCTTGCCGTGCTCTTCTGACTAAGCTGTCACAGAGCCCAGGTTCAGTGGGAGGAGTGGCAGGGAATTTCAGGAGCGTGTTTTAAAACCAGCACTGTCAGTTTGGATCCTAGTAATGGAGATGTTTGTCTCCTTGTGCCCATGGGACATTTACAAAACCAGTCATTTGTGTAACTATTTTTTTAAAAAACCTAAAATCGCTGAAAGAATTGAGATTTCACTGGCCGTGTTCTCTGATCAAAACCCAATACAATTAGAAATAAATTCTTAAAAGATTGCAAAAAGTTAAACAGCGCTTAGCTATTTGATAATTAAGCAGCACTCTCCTAAACGACTGTGGGATGCAGGAAGCGCGGCCTGCGCGAGGGTTACGGGGGGCCCCTGCATGGGAGGAAGGCGCTTTCCAGACCCGCCCAGCCCCCACACTGACCGCAGGGCCTTTCGTCTTGCGACCTTCGTGCCGTTGCCCCCAGCCCTGCTGGCGTCTGCGTGTTTGCAAACGTCTCCCTGCGTGGATTGAAATTCATCCATTAAGGGAAGATAATACAGTATGCGCGTTGTCTATTGTGCAAACACACGTTTGCCCAGTGCCTCCTGGTGCCCACCCTTTGCCAGGCGATGGGTCGAGTCAGTGTCCTGGGGGTCTCGGGGTGGGGTGGGGGCATCACATAGTTTTGTTTCATCAGAATCTGCCGATACGCCTGGGTCTGGGCAGGGATTCACCGGGCCGGCCTGTGGGCCCTCTGCCTGGCACCCTCTGCTGTTCCCGCCCCGGTCAGGTGTCAGGTGGCTGCCAGGCCCGCGTCTGCCTCCTGACCTCGAGAGCACCGTGGGGAGGAGTGGGCAGCATGTGGGCACCCCCCACCCCCCCGGCTCGCCGTGCCCTGAAGCGAGCTGGGTCCCAGGGCTGGGACCTCGTTACATGGGAAATCATTCCCCTGTCCTCCCCGCCGTGGGTGGGCGGCCTCCGTTCAGAGGCTGAGGCCCGGAAGCCGACAGTCCTGGGAGAGATTCCGTCCCGACGATAACGGGCCCGTGTGTGTGTGTGTGTGTGTGTGTGTGTGCGCGCGCGCGGCCCGCGGGTGTGATCTTGGCCTCGCGCCCCGTCTGCCCTGAGAAGGCCCCCCGCCGATACACGTGTGCACGGGCGGCCACCCCAGGCTGCCTTCTGCCTAGGCCGCTGCAGCACCCCAGTGACAGACGTCAGGACTGGCAGTTGCCCCCAGAGCTGCGGAGGAGGGGGTGGGGCTGGAGACCTGGGATCACCTGAGCCTGCAGGGAAGGTTTGCTCGAGGGTGTCCCTGGAGCTAAAATGTGGTACTTTTGTTGCTCTCTGCAATGCCACCGGCGTCTGCACAGGCCCTTCCCGGGAGCCCTCGGAGGATGCCGCCTGCCCGTGAGGTGGGGCATCAAGACCCTGCTGCGTGGGCCGCTAGGCGTGCAGAGAGCTGTGGTGAGACGCTAGGCGGAGGCGGCGCTGCCGAGGGGCCCGGGGTGGACGCCCCTGGGCCCAGCACCCCCAGGCATCCCCCAGGTGGTTGCTGGGTGTGGAGCACGGGGCGGGGGGGTGGCAGCCCTGTGGTTTTAGCTTCACGAGAGCCTCCCCAGACAGCCCGCGGTGGACACAGGGCCTTGTGCCACCTGTTGGGGCAGCGTCCGGGGCGGGGACCAGACGACAGCTGTCGCCCACTTGCGGGGCCCGGCTGCCCGGTGGATGGGAACGCCCGTCCCCATGACAACTGGGCAAGCCTTGTGGCCTCTTCTGCTCGGTGGGCAGCACAGCCCCCCGGACAGCTGGCAGGTGGGGCTGGTTCTCAGGGGAAAGCGGCTCTGTGCCCCCCAGAGTCACCCCAAAATCACAGCCTCCTTAGCAAGTGGGGGCAGGCACACAGCAGCTGGCTGGTGGTGCTCTGAAGGTCGGGGACCGGCCGGCCGCGCGGGAAGGCCCGTCCTTGGGGCCGCGCTGCCCCTTCCCGGCACAGGCCGCCTCCTCCCCCGCCGTCTTGCCGCTCGCGGGGCCCCTGTGGGAAGTCAGGGAGAGGCTGGCTTCCTGCCATGTCGGCCCACAGGGCCAGGACCCCCGAAGCCCCAGGGACTTCAGGGTGGGGGGCCCCGACCAGGAGCTCCAGAGCGGCCTGGCAGGGAAGACAGCGCCCCAGACGCAGGCAGGAAGTGGCGTCCGGCCTCGGGGCTCTGCAGGTCTTTCTGGATCCTTGAGCCCCTCAAAAAGCGCCCACGAGGCAGGTGCCTGGGGCCGGGGGTGAGAGGTTCCTCTGCCCCCTGCCAGAGGGCTGCACGGGCACCAGGCTGGTGGCTGCCGTGCTGGGCGTCCGAGGTGGAGAAGTCAGACCCTGCCTTTCGGGAGCTCTGGGTGAGACGGGACATGGAGGAAGGGGGGTCCCCGGCGAGGGGCGCCGTGCAGGGAGGGGCTGCACAGTGCTTTGAAGGCCGAGTGGGGGGACACAGGGGAGATGGGCAGCACAGGGGCTCGGGGGCCTCCACGCCGGAGTGGCCCAGGCCGGGCATGGGGTCGCCAGGGCTCTTATGTGCCGTGGGGGTGTCGTCACCCCCACCTGCACTCACGACCCCTCCCTGCAATAAACGCCATCCTTCCTTCTAGAACTTTCTGCCGGCATCTCCACAGGCCCGAGTGGATCATTCTTGTTATGCCATCCCCACCGCCCCAGGAGGGGGTGCGGCCCCCGTTCTACGGACGGGGACGCTGAGGCATAGAGCGCTGAGCCGTCCGCTTCCTGTTCAGCGACCTTTGTCTCCCAGTGTGCGCGAGGGGCCCTCGCTGGCCTGGGTGTCCTGCCCTCCAGGGCTCAGGCCTGCTCCCGGCCACCTCTGCGCCCAGGGCCTCGGCGGGACACAGGGTCCCTCGCAAGGTCGTGGGCTGCATGTTCAGGGGGGCCGAGGGGACGTGGCGGAGCAGAGGGACCCAGCGCGGGCCGGGCCGTGGCGCCCCAGCAGCGCCCACGCTAAGGGGGCATTTGACAGGGGAGGGGTCGTGGCCGGGCAGGGGTCAGCTCTCCAGCAGGAAAGCCTGCACCAGGCCGCTGGGCCGCCACCTCCACGCCAGCGGCCTGTGCACCTCACCTGGGCCCGGCCGCTGCGCCATGGTGCCCACCGCGGGCCGGGCTGCTTGGGCAGGGTGGGGGCTGCTGCTCCCCACTGCAGGCCGCCAGCGTGGACCGAGGGCTCCAGCTGTGCCGGGCACGTCACCGGGGGGCCCACGAGCTCCCAGCGCAGGCTGGAGGCTGGGAGCAGCTGGCCACAGGCAGGCCCCGAACAAAGGGCCTTTGAGCGTCCTGCGTGCCTGCGCCTGCCCTCCGGCCAGCTGACCCTCCTGGGAACTCGAGGCTGCCGTGCTCTGTGGCTTGCGGGCCCGCGTGGAGTCGCAACAGCTGGCCCCAGAGCCCGCCAGCCGGGTCCTGTGCTGTGCGGAACCCCCGGGGCCGGCCTGGCGCGGGCAGCCCCAGCCACAGGGCTCCAGCGGTGGGGGTGGGCGAGACCCCATCCCCTGGTCCCCACAGCCCCCTCAGAGTGAGCGCCCTCCCGTCCAGGGTGCCTTTGGGGGGGGGGCTTCCTGCGTGCGAGGCCCAGGGCTGCACCGGGGGCTGCCGGGCGGGTCTCCCCTTTGCTTCCTTGAGCCCCAAGCTCAGCACTGAGGCCTCAGGAGTCCAGGAGCTGCTCTTTCAGCCCTCTTTAAAATTAATTTTTTATTAAAAACATAATAGGACAGTAACATCAGAGACACCAGAGCAATTGCAGTCGGGGTCTGTGAGGCCTCCTTCATGGTTAGCAAAGGAAAACGCCTCTTGCACCCGGAAAGGCAGGGTGCGCGCGGCTGACCTGGCTGGGTGCCTCCAGCCGCCGCGCTGTCGCCCCGCGGGCACACTTGGCGGGTGAGCGGGGACCTTCTCGGAACTTCTAAATCATGCCCTGCCGGCAGCGCCGAACTTCAAAACACGTTGAGCCCTAGAAAATCTCCCCAATGATGCGGATTCTCCCGCTGATAAAAATAAAACAGTAGATAAGACGGCCACGTCGACCTTCATCCTTCCCGGTGAGTGATGGCTCCACAGCCGGTTTCGAAATGTTTGCGCCGAGCCCCGACCTTTCCCCCTTTTGTGCACTCAGAGGCGGACAGACTCCCAGATAAGCACCTGCTCTGCTCGGCCGTTATCTTGGCCCTTCAGATCTGGGCAGATCTGCTGTTTGTCCTGCCGCCCCCCGGGCACCGAAAACAAGCGTGGAGCTAGCGTGCTTGTGCACGTGGCAGCGTGTCTCCTTCTCCGTGACTGTGAGATTTTCCTTTTCCTTCTGCGTCACCCACTGACCTCCTCTGGGTCGGGGGTGAGGGTCCCGTGGCTGTCTGCCAGGTGACGAGATGTCAGTGTGGGCAGTGGAGTCGCCGGTGGCAGAGCGACCCCCTCAGTGCGTCCCCGTTGGCACCCAGGGCCTCCATGGAGTGTGGGACGCCGCTGGGGTCCAGCCCTTTGCACCGCCCGGTGCTCACCTCCCCGTCTCTGTCGCGAGTGGACTCGCAGGCCACGGCCATCGTGCCGCTGACAGACCCCGTGTGCTCAGCTGCGTTTAATGCTGAGCTAACAACAGTCCAGAGATTAGGGACTAAAGGCTCAAGGACAGCCTGGGGCACGGCAGACTCAGGGCCACCACAGGGTCCTTTGCAGAGACCTGGCCGTTGGGAGCCCGGGAGCCCCTGCCCGGAGCCAGGGCCCCGCGAGGCACGGGTTTACTGTCGTGAAACACGTAACATAAAATTCACCATGTCAACCATCTTAAAGCCGCAGTCAGAGCATTCACAAGGTTGTACAACCACCACCTCTGTCTAGTTCCAGAACCTTCCCAAAAGGAGACCCTGTGACCCATCCGCACTCACCCCGTTCACCCCTCCCCCGGCCCCCGACAACCACTTTCGCTCTGTTTTTAATTGTGGTAACACACACAAGATTCACCGTCTCAGCTCCTTCTAAACGTGCGGCTCTGCGGCTCTGAGCGCGGTCACATCAGGCAGCCGTCACCAGCCTCCTCTCCACCCTCCCCCGTCCTCCCGGACCGAAGCCCTGTCCCCGAGAAACACTGACCCGCCCGTCTCCCAGCCGCTGCGCCCCCCGCCCACCCTCTGTGGGTTTGACGACTCTGGGGTCCTCCTGCCAGTGGGCTCACACGGCGTGCGTCCTTCTGTGTCCGGCTCCTCAGCGCGGTGTCCTCGAGGTCCATCCGTGTGGCACACATCAGCGCGTCGTTCCTCTTCCTGAGTGACATTCCGCCACGTGGGCTGAGCACGTTTTGCTCGTCCATTCCCTGTCGGTGGACGCCTGCGTGGCTTCCAGCCGTGGCTGCCGTGAGCGGTGCTGCCACGGACCCGGGGACAGGCGGCTCTCTGAACCCGGCGTTCGGTTCTTGGGGTGGGCCCGGAAGTGGAAGTGCTGAGTCGTACAGTGATTCTCTTTTTTCCCCAGAGTAGTTTTTGCTATAGACTATCCGTAGGGCAGGGTCAGGTTCACGGCAAACCGAGTGGGTGGTGATCCCACGTTTGGTGTTTTGAGGGGCTGCCGTGCTGGTCTCCCTCCTCCCTGCGGCGTGCAGACCCTCGAGGGTGCGTGTTATTTACTGATTTATGTTTCGTGGCCGTCCTGGGGGGCGGGGGAGGTGGCATCTCACTGTGGTCTCGATCCGTGTGTTCCAGGGATTAGGGACGTTGAGCCTCTCGTGTGCTTGTTGGCTGTTTGTGCAGCGTCTTTACAGAAACTTCAAGTCCTTTGCCCATTTTTTAAAGTTGGGTTGTTAGAAACTTTGTTTTCGAAAGTAATTTTAAATCACACAAATAATACCGCTGGTGGCCAACTCCTGACCCCAACCCGGTGTGGGACAGGAGGAGCCTGGGGTGGCTCCGGGTCCATGCGGCAGAACAGACCCAGGCGTGGGGCGGGACAGCCGGCACGTGGCAGAGGACTGACCCGAGCCTGTCTCGTCCGGGCTCTCGGGCCTTGATAGAAAAGCGCAGTCCCACGTGCGGGTCCCACGGGGAGGAGTGGCTGTGTCCGCCAAGGCCACGTGGTGTTTGTCCCTTTCCCTGCCTCTTTCCTGCCACTGCTGTGAAGGTGGCTTGGGAGGGGCAGACCTGGTGGGACGTGGCCACCTCCTGAGCGCTGGGCATCGTCCTTTCGGGCTCCTTGCTGGGTCTGGAGGAAGGAGCCGTGTCCTTCTCAGGGACTTCACACACCCACGTGGCTGCCACTGCCAACACCCTCCAGCCAGACCTGACTCTGAGCTTCCTCTGGTTGCCTGGCTGTCCACAAGGTGACCAAGTGGTGCTGAGAACTCTGTGGCCAGGCCTGTCATCCCCAACTTGTCCCTAGGTACCCACGACCACCCCCCACCCTGCCCCTGGGCCGAGCTGGCAGCTCCTGGTCGTCCTCATCTCACACCTGGGCTTTCCTCGCTGAGGCCCTCCTGCCTCTGGCCTGCACCCACGCTGCCCACCGTGGCAGGGCCACTCCCAGAGCCCCGCTGTCCCCGTGCACCGTAGTAGGTCGTGCCTGTGCGCGAGTGGCCAGCCTCCACGGCGGTGACTGGCCTCACTCACCAGCGTCCACTCCCAACCCAAGGACGCCTGCACTTCTTCCTGCCGTGGGCTCCCGGCCCTCCCCTCCCCCAGCCCGTGGGGCTCGGGTGGTCGATCTGGCCTCTCCTGGCCTCCCCCCTCCTCTGCAGAACGGGGGGCAGTGACCCCGGGCCTGCCTCACCAGGTCGGGCCATGGCTGTGTGGGTCTGTGCCCAGCTCAGAGGCCCCTTGTGCGTGAAGCCATCTGCACTCAGGAAGTGGCCTTGATTGGGTCTGAAGGACAGCAGCCGGGGCAGAAGGGGCCTCCGTGTCCCTTTGCTCTGACTGTGGTCTCAGTAGAGCTCCTCAGTTCTTCGGCCCAAGGACAGCCCTCTCATATCTCGGGACAGAGATCGGGACCACACTCCATCAACGTCCGAGATGTTGCATCCTTGGCCCCAGCTCGGTACCACGTGGGTCTTGCTGAGAGGCCCTTTGGGGGGCTGGGTGATGCAGGGTGTCCCTCAGGGAAGGCCTCTGGAGCAGGCTGTCCCTGGGTATGCAGGTGTGGTGGGCAGGGCTCCCGGAGGGGCTGGCCTGAGCAGGGGAGGGGTACTTG
>CM052438.1:179827065-179895832 GCA_028533085.1 Varecia variegata
GGGGGGGGGGCAGGGGGCATGGGGGAAGGATCAACTAGGGTTCAGGAATATACAGTTAGTTTGATATTAAAAAATCAATGAAGCATATTAACAAATGACAAAATAAAAGTCATATGATTGTCTCAATAGGTGCGGAAAAAACATTTGATAAAATCCAACAGCCAATCATTGTAAAATCTCTCAAGAAATGGAAAAAAGAAAGGAGCTTCCTCAACCTGATCCATGTTATTGACAAGAACCCCGTAGTGAACATATTTAATGAAGAAACACTGATCTCTTTCCCTGTGAGATGAGAAACACACCAAGAATGTCTTCTCTTACCACTTCTGTTCTACATTAAACTGGAGATTACTGCCAGTGGAATAAGGCAAGAAAAAGAAATTGTAGACATCCAGTTGGAAAAGAAGTAAAACTGTATTTATTGCAGATGACATGGTTATCTATCCAGAATATCTGATGAATATATGAGATGGCAATTAGAACTAATATGGGAGTTTAACAAGATGGCAAACACAGATTAATATAAAAATCAATTTGATTCCTACATGGTAGCAGCAAATCTGAAATTGAAATTTTAAAAATACAGGTATACCTTGTTTTATTGTGCTTTGCTTTATTGTACTTCACAGATAATGCATTTTTTTTTTTTTTTTTACAAATGGAAGGTTTATGGCAACACTGTCAAATCTGCCAGCTCCATTGGTTCAACGGCACGCACTCACTTCCTGTCTCTATGTCGTATTTTGGTGATTTTTGCAATATTTCAGACTTTTTCATCATTGTATTTGTCGTGGTGATCCATGATCAGTGATCTCTGACGTTACTATCGTAGTTGTTTCAAGGTGCCCTCTCCCACACCCATGTAGGATGGTGGACGTAACAAACGTGTGTGTTCCGACTGCTCCACTAACTGGCTGTTCCCCTATGTGTCTCCCTCTCCTCGGGCCTCCCTATTCCCTGAGACACAACAATATTGAAATTAGGCCAGTTAATAACCCTACAATGGCCTCTGAGTGTTCAAGTGAAAGGAAGAGTCACATGTCTCTCACTTTACATCAAAAGCTAGAAGTGATTTAGCTTAGTGAGGAAGACATGTCAAACACCAAGAGGCCAAAAGCTAGGCCTCTTGTGCCAAACAGCCAAGTTATGAATGCAAAGGAAAAGTTCCTGAAAATTTAAAATGCTACTCCAGTGAACACACAAATTATAGGAAAGCAAAGCAGCCTTATTGCTGATATAAAGAAAGTGTGAGTGGTCTGGACAGAAGATGAGACCAGCCACACATTCCCTTAAGCCAAAGCCTAATCCCGACCAAGGTCCTGACTCTCTTCAGTTCTGTGACGGCTGAGGGAGGTGAGGAAGCCACAGAAGAAAAGTCTGAAGCTGGCAGAGGCTGGTTCATGAGGTCTAAGGGAAGAAGCGTCTCCAGGACATGAAAGAGCAAGGTGAAGCAGCAGGTGCTGATGGAGAAGCCACAGCAAGTTGTCCAGAAGGTCCAGCTGAGATCGTTGGTAAAAGCAGCTACACCACCAGACTTTCAGTGTAGGTGAAACGGCTTCTCTCGGAGGAAGGTGCCATCTAGGACTGTCATAGCTGGAGAGGAGAAGTCAGTGCCTGGCTTCAGAGCCTCGAAGGACAGGCTGACTCTCTTGCTAGGGGCCAGTGTAGCTGGTGACTTTCAGTTGAAGCCAGTGCTGACTCACCACTCCAGAAACCCTGGGGCCCTTCAGAATGATGCCACATCTACTCTGCCTGTGCTCTGTAAGTGAAACAACAAGGCCGGAATGGCAGCACATCTGTTCACAGCATGGTGGACTGAATATGTTAAGCTCACTGTTGAGGCTCTGCTCAGGAGAAAAAGATTCCTTCCGAAATATCCCTTCTCATTGACAGGGCACCTAGCTGCCCAAGAGCTCTGATGGAGATGCACATGAGATTAATGTGCTCACGCTGCTAACACAGCATCCATTCTGCAGGCCATGGATTAAGGAGTAATTTCGACTTTCAAGTATCATTACTTAAGAAATACACTTTGTAAGGCTATCACTGTCATAGACAGTGATTCCTCTGATGGATCTGGGCAAAGTAAATTGAAACCTTCTGGAAGGATTCACCCTTCTAGATGCCATTAAGAACTTTCATGACTCATGGGAGGAGGTCAAAATATCAGCATTAGCAGGAGTTCAGAAGAAGCTGATTAAGGGTTTCAGGCCTCCGTGGAGCAACCACGGATGTAAATAGCAAGAGAACTAGCGTCAGGTGTGGAGCCTAAAGACGTGACTGGGTTGCTGCAAATCCTGATCAGACCTGAGGAGTTGCTTTTGGGGGGTGAGCAAAGAAAGTACTTTCTTGAGACGGAATCTAAAGGTACCGTGGATGTTGCTGCAGTGACAAAGGATTTAGAAGATTACGTAGACCTAGTTGATAAAGCAGCAGCAGGGTTTTAGACGACCGATTCCAATTTCGAAGAAGTTCAGCTGTGGATAAAATGCTATCAAACGGCGTCGCATTCCACAGAAATATCTTTCATGAAAGGAAGAGTCCATCCATGTGGCAAACTTCCTTGTTATTTTCAGAGATTGCCACAGCCACCCCAACCTCCTGCAACTACCGACATGAAAAGACAGCGCCCTCCACCAGCAAGACGATTATGGCTTGCGGAAGGCTCAGACGATAGTCAGCATTCGTCAGCAGTGAGTTATTTTTAGTGAAGATAGACACGTTGCTTTCAGACATGGTGCTGCTGCACACTCACTAGATGTCTGTACAGTGTGTGTGACTCGCTCTGTCACGGCACTCACTGTACTGCAGTGGCCTAGAATCAAACCCTCAGGGTCTCCACGGTGTGCTCAGGCCACTTACAGTGGCACTAAAATATAAATTACTTAGAGATTAACCTGGCAAGAGATGTGAAAGCACTTTACTCTGGAAGCTGCGAAACACGCTGAGGGAAATGAAAGGATATTTACATAAGTAGACACACCATGTTCGTGAATCACAAGACTCACTATTGATCTCTGAATTCCGTGTAACACCAGCCAAGATCCCAGCATGCACGTGACCTGGAGTGTCCAAAACGACTTTGACAATGAGCAAGGTTGGAGGACTGACGCTGGCAGTCTGGCGTTAGCATGAAGATAAGCGAATAAATCGCTAGAGCAGAATAGAGTCCAGACACACATTTATGGCGGCTCATCTTTTATCAGGTACAAAGGTGATTTGATGGAAAAGGGACAGTCTTTTTAACAAGTAGTCTTAGAATAATTGGATATCTATATGCTAAAAAATGAACCTTGATCCACATCATATACAAAAATTAAGTCAAAATTTGTCATATAATTAAATGCAAAGCTTAAAGCTGTAAAACTTATAGAAGAAAACTTAGGAGAAAATCTTTGTGACCCTGAGACAGTTAAGGTTTCGTGGATGTGACACCAAAGGCACAAGCCATACTAAGAACAAATTGATCAACAGACTTATCAAAATTAAAACATTTTCTTTGGAAGACATTATTAAGAGAAGAATAAAAAGACAAATAAGAGATTGGGAGAAAGGATTTTCAAATCATACGTCTGATAAATTGTATCCAGAACGTATAAGGGATACGTCAATGGAATTATACAAATGACAAATCACAGAAGCGGACAAAGATTTAAACAGGCACTTTGCTGAAGAAAGTGTATGGCTAAGCACATAAAAAGATGCTCAACGTCGTTAGTTGTTAGAGAAATGCAAATTAAAACCTCCGTGAGACACTACTACACAATCCCTCTAGATTTAAGGAGGCCGAGAGTACCGGGGTCGGCGGCACGCGGAGGAGCTGGCCCTCGCGCCCCCCGGTGGGGGCAGAGCCCGCAGCGGCGCAGCTGCCTAGAAGCCAGGGGGACAGTCTCTCGGTGTGCTAAATACCTACCGCCGTAGCATCTGGCCATTCCATTCCTAGTTATTTACTCAGAAGAAGTAAGAGCACATGCATATACCAGCACTTGTACATGGAATATTCATAGCAGTTGTATGAAAACTGGGAACAACCCAAACGCCCATCAACGTTTGAATAGATGCTTTTCAAAGCTGTGGTGTGTCCCTACAAGGGAATACTGCTCAGACGTACAAAGCAAGGAACGGTTGATGCACCTACAGCACGGAGGAATTGCAGAATAATTATGGTGAAAGAAGCCAGACAGAGAGTATACCCTGTCTCATTCTATTTATATAAAAATATAGAAAATGAGGAATAATCTAGAGTGTTGAAAAGATCAGTGGTTGCCTGGGGAGGGGGACGTTGGCAGGCAGGAAAGTATAAAACCGCGCAAGGAAACTTGGGGGCAATGGAGACGTTCATCATCTCAACTGTGGCAATGGTTTCATCGTATGTCAAAAGTTACCAAATTGTGCACTTTAAACATGTACAGTTTATTATGTCAATGATACCTCAATAAAGCTGTTAAAAATCTATAAAATAATATTTTGCATAGCATAGCAAAAACCAGAAATAATTTTTAAAATGATATCCTGGAGAAACTAGTAGCTACTTTTATATAGGCCCAGGGCTAATTTCATCCATACATAAAAAGGCTCTCGTAAATCAAAAAGACAAATGGATAAAGGCTATAAAAACAGTTCACAGAAAAGGAAACATCGAGGATTTTTAAGGATGAAAAGGTCGTAGACAACTTCAATAATAACAGTGGAAATGCAAATTAAAGCAATGGGAATTTTGAAACCTGATTATTAAATATCAAAGAGTTTGATTATTAATAATCCGCTACGGGGAGGCTCAGCTTCAGTCATTGATGTTGAAAGAATAAAACTGATATGCTCTCTGGAGATAAGTGAGGCGATTTCAATCAAAATTAAAGATGCATGTGCCTTTGAACCCTCCTAGAAATTTATTCTACACACATACTGCACATTTGCAAAATGATCCACCATCAGGATGTTGATGTCTCCAATTGCTAAACAGCGAAAGATTGCAAACCCCGGACATACCCATCAGCGGGGTCTGCTGGGAGTGTCACGTACCTGCTTGACAGTCGTGAAACTGTGGAGCTGCACTGTCAGCGCTGAGGAAGGACGTCCCTTGGCTCTGAGCCTGAAAACAAGAACACGTGGGGGTGAGAAGAGCACGCAACCTGCCGTCCCGTGTGGGCACATAGAGCGTTTCACAAAACGGAGACCTGCCTGCCTTGTGCTGTGTCCCGGAACGGCTTGAAGAGCGTTGGAATCTTCTTCTCTTTAAAGGCTTAATAGAACTAAGTTGTAAAACCGTCTGGGCCTGACACTTGTTTTAAAGGAGATCTTTAGTAATTCTTTTTAGGCCATTCTATGGCAATTTGTTCTAAATTGGCTTGCTGCATCTTTTGGGGTAATTTATTCGTTACTATTTAATTTCCTCAAGCATTTCAATTGTGTTGCCACTTGGGAGCAATTAATGTTTCCCTTTAGTGACTTTATGGGCTCTGTCATCCTTTTTTTTTTTTTTTTTTTTTTTTGCCTGAACATTTATAGTTCTCCTTTTTTCTTCAGTTGATGAGATATTTATCTGTTTTGCTTATTACATCTTTATTATCTTATCAGAAAACTATTTGTGCTATTTTTATTGTCTGTTTCATCAATTTGTGCTTTTATATCTGTCTTCTCTTCCTGGTTGATTTTCTTTTACTTAATTAAGAGTGTAGTATTTAGTTCATTTGTTTAACGTCTTTATGCTAAAAGGCATTTCAAAGGGTATCAGTTTTCCTCTGCAGCTTCAGCTGTGACACAGTTCTTAGTATGAAATATGTTCCGTTCCGTTGCTTTCTTGATAATCTTTAGTTTTGATTTTTCTCTTTAAAATGGAGTTCTTTTTAGAAATACTAATTTTTAAGCGGTAAACTTTTATCACTTATTTCTAATTTAATAGGCTTACAACAAAAAAATGGAGCCTGTGAAATCTCCACTATTTTAAAAATAATGATTTCTTTATGTCCAAGTATAAAAATAAGATCATTGTATTTTGCAAACATTCCATGGACCTGAGAAGGCACCTTCTCTCTCTGTGGGTTGCAGCATTTTATGTGCACACAGGCAGTGAAGATCCACGTAGACGTGGATCGCAGATGCCTGCACGTGTCCGTACTTGTTCATTGAACCATTCAGATCTGCTCTGCTCTGGCTTTTTTTTAGTGTAATCCATCTGCCAGATTATGAAACAGGGAAATTAAATCCTTCCTTTACAATTATATTCCTAAAAGCGAAGTGGCAGATTCGTGGTGTGATCTGGAGCACAGCCATGGACGACCTTCCCAGGGCCACAGCCCAGCTCTGCCGTTTACTCCTGTGTGACCCCAGGCGAGGTGCGGCCTTCTCTGCGCCTCATGTCCACGTCTGGGAAACCAGGGTCCGAGCTGCGCCCACTCCCAGGCCTGCGGTGCCGAGTTGGAACGTGGAAGTGCCCGCCCGGGCCGCCACCGCAGCACTCCCGTGTCTCTGTGTCCTGCTGACCGGACCCGGGTCCCGTCAGCGCCAGACCCGGTCTCCTCCCCCTCCAAACAGCCCCCCACTCCACTGCGCTCCTCGTACCACAAATCTACCCGCTGTTCTTTCAAGTGGCCTTAAAATTGTATTCCTGTCTAATGCTCACACTGCCAAACGTAGACACGCGTGACGTGTGTGTTTCCGTGCCGTCCTTTTTCTCCTAACGTTTGCGTGGCCCCTTCTCCTCTGTGACCTGTGTTGGTGATCCAGGAATTATTCCCTCACGGTTTTCCCAATGTTCATATAATATACAATGAAATAAAATATATGTGGCATAATTCAGGAATTATAATTGTTTTCCGAACTCAAGGGATCGTATTGTACATGCTTCTCTGCATCTTGCCTTCCTCATTTAGTAATATGTAGCAAAACTTCCTCCAAGGCTGTTGGAACAATTCTGTTTCAATTCTACGTCTGATTGAATTTTATTTCTATTTCAGTTCTGTTTTATTCTAAAATGTGCAATCTCTGCCGAATCCCTCCTGGCGCACTTGAGCCGTGATGTGCTCTGCTGCTTGAAATCTGCTTTGCCCCTCGAACCCGTGTTCCTATGTGCAGTAATTTGGTTTCTGTGTGATAAATTCCCAGAAGGTATTAGTTGGCTAGGGCTGCCATAACAACACGGCCCAGACTGGGCAGATTAACATTGATTTCTGGCGATTCTGGAGGCTGGCGGGCCAAGATCCAAGAGTCGGCAGGGCTGGTTTCCCGGAGGCCTCTCTC
Source organism: Varecia variegata (assembly GCA_028533085.1). NCBI lineage: Eukaryota > Metazoa > Chordata > Mammalia > Primates > Lemuridae > Varecia > Varecia variegata. The sequence continues at coordinate 179,834,305 of CM052438.1, forward strand.
CTCGGGGATGGCCACCTTCTCCCCGTGTCTTCACGTGGTCTCTTCTCGGTGCACGTGCACCCCTGGTGTCTCTGTGCGTGTCCACACCTCCTTGTCTCGTGAGGATGTCAGATTGGATCGGGCCACCCTGCCGGCCTTGTTTCAGCTTCGTCACCTCCTTAAAGGTCCCACGTCCAGACACAGCCACTCTGAGGTCTTGGGGGCGAGGGCTTCCACTTAGGAATCTTGGGGGGACACAACTGGCCCATGACAGGAATAGGCGCCTTGTTAATTTCGGTGGATGCCACCAGATTGCTTTCCTCCAGGGCCGTCTGGCCTCACGTTCCACAGGCGGGGTCCCCTCTCCTAGCGTTCCCGCCGGCCACTCCCGCAGAGCAATTGTCCACCTTCTTAGCCAGGTAGGGCAGTTCCTCCACTGCGGCACTGCTGACGTTGGTGCACCCACTCGTTGTCAGAGGCGGGTATCCCGTGTGTTACGGGATGTTTGGCAGCATCTCCGGCCTCTGCAAGTGAGCCGGCAGCACCGTTCCCTCAGCTGTGACAGCCAAAAACGTACCCATGTGTCGTCAGATGTCCCGTGCAGGGCAGAACTCCCCAGGTGTGAACCACTGGGCTAAAGTGATACCTCAGTGTCGTTTTTTTTAAACAAAACAAAAACTGTTTATTTGGAAATAATTTTGAACTACAGAACAATTGAAAGAATGAGATACGAACCCTTTACTAAGACTTACCGATTAGTAACCGTTAACATCTTGCCTTTGTGTTGTCATTTGAACCCCTGTCTATATACATATTCGCATACTGTTTTCTAAAACATCGGAGAGGAAGTTGCAGACTCTACAGCCTTTGCCCCGAAACGTTTTCCTGTGTATTTTCTAAAAATAAATATCCCCTCGAAAGCCGCGGCCCGGTTATCAGCCTGTGCAGTTAGACGTCAGCGCAGTCCCCGACCTGACCGGACGCCCGTGTTCCGGGTGTGCCAGTTACCGTGACAGCGTCCTCTGCGGCACGTTCCCCACCAGTGCAGGGTGCGGCCCACCGACGGCGGGGTCTGCCGCTGTGTCTCCTTAGTCTCCTTTAATCTGGAACATGCCCAGTCTCTACTTGTCTTTTACGATCTCGCCAGCTCTGCACGAGACAGCCTGCCACTCGGGCAGGGGCGGTTTGTCTGATGTTTCCTCCTGGTTGGATCCGGGCTGTGCGTCTGCCGCTGGAGCACTCCGTGAGCGATGTGGCGTCTTTCTCAGCGTCCTGCGTCCTGGGGCACATGACATCATCCGCCCCTCGATGATGGTAACATCTTGGTCACCGAGTCAAGGCAGTGGCCCCTTTTCTACTGCGCAGTTGCTGTATTTTACCCACCACAGATAAACAACCTGGGGGAGATTCTTTAAGGCAATGCAAATATCTACGCCTAATCGAAAAACGTGTCCCAGATTTGGATGCTTTTGGGACCCAGGCTTTATTCCGGTGGTGGCAAAATGGTGACCTTCCGACTCCAGCACCCCCTCCACAGAAGCACGGAAAGAAAGGAAAATACTGTCCGGCTAGAATCGTGTTACCTCCTTGTGGTTTTGATTTGCATTTTCCTGACGTCTAATGATGCTGAGCATTTTTTCGTGTGCTTATTGCCCAATTCTGTATCTTCTTTAGTCAAACGTCTATTCAGATCTTTTGCCCATTTTTCAAATTAAACTGTTAAACTTTTTATTTTTAGACATTCACATGCAGTTGTAAGAAATACAGAGAGAGCCCATGCACCATTTGCTTCGTTTCCCCAGTCGTAGCATCTCTTAAAACTGTAGGACGACAGGATAACCAGGCTGTCAGCACTGACACAGTCAAGACGCAGAACGTTTTTATCAGCACAGGGAGCTCTGAGCTCTGGTGTTCGCCCTTCTGTGGCCACACCCACTTCCCTCTCACCCCGCTCCTCCTTAATCCCCAGTGACCACTAATCTGTTCTCTGCTTTTGGAGTTTTGTCTTTTCAAGAGTGCCATATATCTGGGATCACATAGTACATGATACCTTGGAATTTGGTTCTTTTTTTTTTTTTTAATCTCGCTCTGATGTCCTGGCATCATTGTAGCTCACTGCAACCTCCAACTCGGGATTGAGTGATCCTCTTTCTCCAGCTCCTGAGTAGCTGGGACTAGAGTCATGCACCAAGTAGAGACGGGGTCTCGCTCTGGCTCAGGCTGGTCTCGAGCTCCTGACCGCAGCTGATCCTCCCGCCTCGGCCTCCCAGAGTGCTGGGATTCCAGGCGTGCCCAGCTGGAAATTGGCTCTATTGAGTCAGAATAATTCTCTGGAGATTCATTCGAGTCCTTTTGTACAGCAGTAGTTCGTTCGGTTGTGTTGCTGAGTGAGGTCCCGTGGTACGGATGTGCCCAGTTTATTTAACCACTCGTCCAAGGACATCTGGCAGCTCCCAGTGTGGTGCCATTACAGATTGTAGGAGGCTTGAATAATGGGATTAGGACCCCAAATTATCCAGGTCCTAATTCCTAGAACCTGTGGCTGTCACCTCATATGGCAAAGGGGACTCTGTAGATCCGTTTAAGGGTTTTGAGATGGGCAGATGACCCTGGAGTATCTGTGGCCTGATGTAATCACAAGTATCCTTGTGAGAGGGAGGGAGAGGAAGATTCTACCCCGGAAAAGAAGGTTATGTGGCCACAAAAGCCCGGGGAGAAAATGCAACATGATGAGCGGACGGGGCCACAAGCCAAGGAAGGCGGATGGTTTCTAGAAATAGGCAAACAGCAGGGAAACATGCTGCCCAGAGCCTCTAGCAGGAGCCAGCCCTGCTGACGCCTTGATTCTCAGTCCTGCAGGATTCTTCCCAGACTTCCAGCCTCTAGAACTAGAAAAGAATAAACTTGGGACATTTTAAACCACTAGGTTTGTGAAACTTTATTACAGCAGCAACAGGAAACTAACATGCTAACAAAGCTGGTGTGAACATCCACGTACAGATTTTTGTCTGAACGTAAGTTTTTATTTCTTTGGTGTGAGAGTCCGAGTGTAACTACTGAAGTGTACAGCAGCTGCATGTTTGGTTTTATAAGAAACCGCCAGGCTGGTTTCCAGAGTGGCCATGCCACGTCATGTCCCCGCCGAGCAGCGGACGAGTGAGCTGGTGTCTCTGCGCCCTTGCTGGGCGTGGACGCTGTTTTCCGTTCTACCTGCCTGACAGGTGTGTAGTGGTAACTCATTGTCATTTAAATTCGCATTTTCCTAGCGGCTGACGATACTGAACATCTTTTCGTGTGCCGATTTGCCATTTGTATATCCTATCCTGTGAAAAGCTTGTTCGTACCATTTGCCCATTTTCCAATTGTATTTTTTAAGTGTTGAGTTGCGAGAGGTCTTTATATATTCTACATACTGATCCTGAGTCAGATACGTGGTTTGCAAATGTTTTACCCACCCTATGGTTTATTTTTTCATCCTGTTAGTGGGTTCCTTCACAGAGCAAACATTTTAAATTTTTATGAAATCCAATTTATCCTTTTTATGGACTGTACTTTTGATGTCAGGTCTAAGAACTCTTTGGCTAGCCTTAGACCCTGAATGTTTTCTCTGATAATTTTTTTACAGCTTTATTGAGATGTCATTCATATAACACATAATCTACCCATTTAAAGAATACAATTCAGGGACATAATTAATCAAGCAAATAGATAACCAACAGAATGGGAGAAAATACTTGCATGCTATACATTCGATAAAGGGCTGATAACCAGAATCTACAAAGAACTCAAGCAAATCAGCAAGAAAAAAAACCGAACAACCCCACTAATAAGCGGGCAAAAGACATGAACAGAAACTTTTCAAAAGAAGATAGACTAATGGCCAAGAAATGTATGAATCAACATCTCTAATCATCAGGGAAATGCAAATCAAAACCACAATGAGATATCACCTAACTCCAGTGAGAATGGCTTTTATTTTAAAAGTCCCATAACAACAGATGCTGGCGTGGATGCAGAGAGAAAAGTACACTTACACACTGCTGGTGCGACTGCAAACTAGTACAACCTCTATGGAAAGTAGTTTGGAGATGCTTCAAAGAACTAAAAGTAGAACTACCATTTGATCCAGCAATCCCACTACTAGGTATCTCCCCAAAGGAAAAAAAGACATTTTATAAAAAAGACACTTGCACTCAAATGTTTATAGCAGCACAATTCACAATCGCAAAGATGTATAAACAACCCAAGTGCCCATCAGTATATGAGTGGATTAATAAAATGTGGTCTATGTACACCATGGAGCACTACTCAGCCATAAAAAAATAGAGGTCTGGTGTCTTTTGTAACAACCTGGTTGGAACTGGAGACCATTCTTCTCAGCAAAGTATCGCAAGAATGGAAAAACAAACACCACATGTACCTAATACTAAATTGGAACTAATCGATCAACACTTATGTGCACATATGGTAGTAAAACTCAAGGGAAATCAAGCAGGTGGGAGGAGGAGGAGGTGGGTAAATTCACACCTAAGGGCACAACGCACATTAACTGGGTGACGGGCGTGCTTATAACTTTGACTCAAACTGTACAAAAGCAAATTATGTAACCAAAATGTGTGTACCCCCATAAAACTCTGGAACAAAAAAAAATGAAGAATGCAATTCAGTGGTTCTTAGTGCAGGCACACCTTGGAGATACTGTGCGTTCGCTTCTAGACCACCACAGTAAAGCAAATATTGCAATAAAGCCACACAAATTTTTTGGTTTCCCAGTGCACGTAAAAGCCATGTTTGTACCGTAGTCTATTAAATGTACAATAGTATGTCTAAGAAAACGGTGTGCTTTCCTTAATTAAAAAACACTTTCTTGCGGCTGGGCATGGTGGCTTACACGCGTAATCCCAGAGCTTTGGGAGGCCAAGGTGGGAGGATTGTTTGAGGCCTGGGGTTCAAGACCAGCCTGGGCAGCATAGCAAGACCTTGTTTCTACAAAAGTTTAAAAGTTAGCCGGGTGCGGTGGTATGTGTCAGTAGTCCCAGCTACTCAGGAGGCTGCGGCAGGAGGATGGCTTGAGCCCCAGAGTTAGTGGCTGCAGTGAGCTATGATTGTGCCACTGCACTCCAGCTTGGGCAACAAAGCAAGACCTTGTCTCAAAAACAAACAAATTTACTGCTAACAAAATGCTGACACAGAGACATGAAGCAAGCGCATGGTGCTGGGCACTGATAGACTCGCTCCGTGCAGACTTGGCACGAACTCTCAATTTTTAAAAAACACAATATACACAAAATGCAAAAGGTAAGCTCAATAACACAAGGGAAGCCTGTGTGTCCCCAGAGTTGTGCAACCATCACTACAGCTTTAGAACATTTTTGTCATCCCAAAAAGAAGCCCTGTGCCTTTTAGGTATCACCCCGTCACCTCCATTCCCTCCTCTAAACCCCGGGCGATCACTTATCGACCTTTTGTCTCCACGGATTTGCCTATTCTGGATGTTTCCTATACACGGAATCATTCAATACGTGGTCCTTTGTGGCTGGCTTCTCTCAGCATCATGTTTTCAAGGTCCATCCGTGTTGTCACGTGTATCCGTGTTTCATTCTCTTTATGGATGAATAATATTCCACTGTATGAATATACCATGTTGTGTTTATCCGTTCATTGGCTGGTAAACATTTCAGGTTGTTTCTGCCTTTTTACTCTTCTGGATGATGCTGCTATAAACATTTGTGTACAAGTTTTCGCACAGACATGTTTTCGTGGCTCCCGGGCAAATACGAAGGAGCGGACAGCTGAGTGCAGTGGGGACTCTAAGCTCATCTCTCTGAAGAACTGTTTTCTGGACTGGACGCACAGTTTTATGTTCCTGCCAACAGTGTATGAACACTGTAGTTTCTCCACATCCTCATCAATGTTTGTTATCTATTTTTTAATTGTAGCCATCTTAGTGGGTATTAAATGGTATCTCATTTCGGTTTTGATGTACATTTCCCTCTAGTGATGTTGCGCATCTTTTCATGTGTTCATTGGCCCATTTGCTTGTCTAAATTAAATGTCTAGTCAGATCCTGTGTCCATTTTTTAAAATTGTGATATTTGTCCTTTTGTTTTTGAGTTGTAGGAGTTATTTATCTAGTTACAAGTCCCCTATCAGATAAATTATTTGCAAATATTTTCTCCGATATGTGGGTTGTGTTTTCACTTTATTTATCATGTACTTGGAAGTACCATAAAGCTTTTAATTTTGAAGTCCAATATATCTATTCTTTTGTTGCTTTTGATGCTACATCTAAGAGACTACAGGTGTGTGCTACCACAGCCAGCTAATTTTTCTATTTCTTGTAGAGACGAGGTCTTGCTCTTGCTCAGGCTGGTTTCAAACTCCTGGCCTCAAGCGATCCTCCTGTCTCAGCCTCCCAAAGTGCTATTAATAGGATTACATGTGTGAGCCACCACATCCAGCCCATTTTTAATTAACTTTTATATATGAGAGTGGTCCAGCTTCAGTTTTTTTCATGTGGGATATCTATTGTCTCAGCACCATTTGTTCAAAGGACTGTTCTTTCCCTATCGAATGTTCTTGGAACCCTTGTCAAAAATTAATTGACGATACGTGTGTGGCTTTATTTTTGGACTGTAACTCTATTCCCCTGTTCTATGTGTCTCTCTTATGCCAGTGTCGTGCTGTCTTGAATGATGTTTCCTTTTAGTCAGTTTGGAAATCAGGAAGTATGCATCTTCGACTTCATTCTTTTTCAAGATTGTTTGGCTGTTCTAGGTCCTTTCCATTTCCACATGAATTTCAACATCAGGTTATGCTACAAAAAAAGTCAGCTGGGATGCTAGTAAGGATTGTGTTGAATCTGTAGATCAATTAGGGGAGCACTGTCATCTGAACAATATTAAGTCTTCCAGTCCATGAACATGGAGTGTCTTTTCATTTATTTAGATCTTCTTTTCTTTCAACAATGTTTTGTAGTTTTCAGAGTATAAGTTGCAGTTCTTTTGTTAAATTTATTCCTAAGTATTTTATTCTTTTTTATTATAGAAAAATATACATAAAATAAAGTTTACCAGTTTACCTATTTTTAAGTGTACAATTCTGTGGCATTAAATACATTCACACTGTTGTGCTTTATTCTTTATTTTGTAAATGGAATTGTTTTTAATTGTGTTTTCAGATTGTTTATTGACAGTGTATAGAATAGATTTTTGTACACTGCAACCTTGCTGAACTCGTTTATTAGCTATAATAGTTTTTCAGTGGATTTCTTGGGGTTTTCCATATACAAGATCGTGTCATCTGTAAATAGTTTCCTTCTTTGCAATATGGATTCTTTTTGTTTTTCTTGCCTAATTGTCTTAGATAGAACCCTTAGTGCAAGGTTGAATGGAAGTGGCAAGAGCGGACCTCTTTGTCTTATTCCTGATCTTACGGGGAAAGCATTCAGTCTCACTATTAAGTATGATTTTAGCCATGGTTTTTAATACATGCCCTGTATCAGGTTGAGGATGTTCCTTTCTACTCCCAGTATATTGGATGGTTCCCCCACCCCCCGCCATCATGGAAGAGTGTTGAATTTTATCACATGCTTTTCTGTGTCTTTTATTTCATTGTTAATTGCTATAGACTGTTTATGTTCCCTCCAAAATTCATGTGCTGAAACCCTAACTCCCAATGTGTTGGTATTAGGAGGTGGGGCCTGTAGGAGGTGATTGAGGGTAGAACCCTCATGCAAGGGGTTAGGGCCCTTATAAAAGAGACCTCAGTGGCTCCCTTGTTCCCTCTGCTAGATAAGGCTGTGGTCCCCAACCCCCCCCCCCCCCCAGTCTGCACAGCAGGAGGTGAGCGGAGGGCAGACAAGCGAAGCTTCATCTGTATTTACAGTCACTCCCCATCCCTCGCATCACTGCATAAGCTCCGCCTCCTGTCAGATCAGCGGCGGCATTAGATTCTCATAGGATCTCGAACCCTACTGTAAACTGCACGTGTGAGGGATCAGGGTTGGCTCCTTGTGATAATCTCATGCCTGATGATCTGCGGTGGAGCTGAGGTGGTGATGCTAGCGCTGGGAGTGGCTGCAAATACAGATTATCATTGGCAGAGAGGTTTGACTGCACAATAAATGTAATCTGCTTGAATCATCCCGAAACCATCCCCTCCCCGCACTGCCCCTGCTCCATGGAAAAATCGTCTTCCATGAAACCTATGCCAAAAAGGTTAGGGACTGCCGATGTAAGGACACCATCTATGAACCAGGACGCAGGCACTCACCAGACACTGAATCTGCCACTGCCTTGATCTTGGACTTCAGACTAAGACAGAAATAATGTAGTTTTGTCCTTTATTCTGTTGATATGGTGCATGACATTAACCAATTCTCAGATGTTAATTCAACCTTGTATTGCTGGAATAAATCCCATTTGGTCATAACGTAAAATCCCTTTTAAACATTGATGGATTTTATTCATATTTTGTTGAGGATTTTGCATCATTTCATAAGTTATTGGTCTATAGTTCTCTTTTGTTTATGTCAGTGTCTGGTTTTGGTGTCAGGGTGAGGCTGGACTCATAGAATATATTGAAAAGTTTTTCCTCTTCTAATTTTTTTTGGAGGGAGGAAGTTTCTAAAGAAACATTGATTATTTAAATGTTTGTTACAACTCACCAGCGAAGCCATCTGGGCCTGTTGTGTTTTCGTCTGTGACTACTGTTCTACCAGTTCAGTCTCGTTACCTGTTATCAGTGCATTTGGATTTTCTACTTCTGAGTTAGTTGTGGTAGTTTTTGTCTTTCTAGGAATTTTTCCATTTCTTCTGAGTTGTGTCATTTATGAGCATAAATTCTTCATAGCAATCCTTTGTTATCCTTTTTATTTCTGTAAGGTTGGTAGTGTAGTTCCCTCATTCATTTCTGATTTGAGTAATGTGAACTTTCTCTCCCTTCCCCTCATGCTCTACCCTTTCTCTCTTTCCTCCTCCTCCTCCTCACCCTCTCTCATCAATCTAGCAAAGGTTTGTTAATTTTGTTGATGTTTCCAAAGAACCAGCTTTTGGTTTCGTTGATTTTCTCTATTATTTTTCTATTCTCTATTTCATTAATTTCTTCTCTAATATTAATTATTTCATTTTTTTCTTCTCACTTTAGGTTTGATTTGTTCTTTTTCTAGTTTCCTAGGGTGGAGAGTTAGGTTATTGATTTGAGTTCTTTTTTTCTTTTTTAAGATAGGCATTTACAGTTATAAAATTCCATCTTTGCACTGCTTTAAATATATCCCGTAAGTTCTGGTATGTTGTGTCTTCATTTTCATTCGCCTCCAAGTATTTTCTAATTTACCTTGCAAATTCTTCTTTGATCCATTCATTACTTAAGAGTGTGTTGTTTAATTTCCACATATTTATGTATTTCCCCAAACTCTTTGTTACTGATTTCTTTTATTCCATTGTCTTCATAGCAATGCCTTATATCATTTCAAACCTTTTAAATTTATTGAGGTTGGTTTTATAACTTAGTATATGGTCCATCTTGAAAAACGTTTCATGTGCACCTGAGAAGAATGTATATTCTACAGTTGTTGGGTAGAGTGCTCTGTAGTTACCTTTTGAGTCTAGTTGGTTTATGGTATTGTTCACATCCATTTCCTTGCTGATCTTCTTCCTACTTTTTCTATACATTATTAAAAGTGTAGTATTGGAGTCTCCAACTATTACTGTTGAATTAGCTATCCCTCTGTTCAGTTTTATCAGTTTTTACTTCATATGTTTTTGTTCTCTATCATTAGGTGCATATATGTTTGTAATTGTCATATCTTCTCATGAATTGCCCTTTTGTCATTATAAAATATTCCTCTTTAACTTTAGTAACACTTTTAATTTAAAGTCTGTTTTATCTGATTTTATTATAGTACTTCAGGTTACTTATGGTTGCTGTTGACATGGTACATCTTTTTTCATCCTTTTACTTTCATTCTGTATTTTTTAATCTAAAGTGTGCCTCTTGTAGACAAAATATAGTTGGATCTTGTGTTTTTCTTTATAATCCAGTCTGACAATCTCTGCCCTTGATTAGATTATTTAGCTCATTCATATTTTTATTTCACTTTTTAATTTTATTTTTATTGATCTGTAATATTTTACATATTCATGGGGTGCATGTGATATTTTATTACATGCATAGAATGTGTAATGCACATTCTATGGGTATTTGGGGTATTTGGGGTATCCATCACCCTTAGTATTTGTCATTTTTATGTATTAGGAACAATTCAAGTCCTCTCTTCTCACTACTTTGAAATATACAGTACATTATTGTTGACTATAGTCATCCTACTCTGCTGTCCAACATTAGAACTTATACCTCCCATCTAACTTTATGTTTGTAACCATTAACCAACCTCTCTTCCTACCCCCACACACCCTTCCCAGCCTCTGGTATATGTCATTCTGCTCTACCACCATGAGATCAACTTTTTTAGCTCTCACATATGAGTAAGAACATATGATATTTGTCTTTCTATGCCTGGCCTATTTCACTCAACAAATGACTTTCCTTTCCATTCATGTTGCTGCAAATGACATGATTTAATTTTTTATGGCCGAATAGTAGTCCATTGTGTATACATACCACATTTTCTTCATTCTTCTCTTGATGGACACTTAGATTGATTTCATATCTTTGCTATTGTAAATAGTGCTGCAATAAACATGTGAGTGCAGGAATCTTTTTGATATACTGAGTTCTTTCCTTTGGATAAATACCTAGCAGGGGATTGCTGGATCATATGGTAGTTCTATTTTTAGTTTTTGAAAAATCTCCATGCTGTTTTCCATAGTGGTTGTGCTAATTTACAGTCCCACCAAGAGTGTATAAGAGTTCCCTTTTCTGCAACCTCTCCAGCATATGTGATTTTTTTGTCTTTTTAATAATAGCCATTCTAACTGGGGTAAAATAATATCCCATTATGGTTTTGTTTTGCATTTCCCTGATGTTTAGTGATGTTGAACATTTTTTCATATGCCTGTTGCCCATTTGTATGTCTTCTTTTGAGCAATGTCTTTTCGTGACCTTTGCCTACTTTTTAATGGGATTATTTGTATTTTTGCTGTTGAGTTGTTTGAGTTCCTTGTATATTCTGGTTATTAGTCCCTTTCAGATGAATAGTTTGCAACTATTTTGTCCCCTTCAACAGGTTGTGTCTTTGCTCTGTTGATTGTTTCCTTTGCTGTGCAGAAGCTGTTTAGTTTAATAGAATCCCATTTGTCTATTTTTGTTTTTGTTGCCAGATCCTGAGGTCTTAGCCATAAAATTTTTGCCTAGACCAATGTACTGAAGGGTTTCCCCTGTTTTCTTCTAGCAGTTTTATAGTTTCAGGTCTGACATTTAAGTCTTTAATCCATCTTGAGTTGATTTTTGTACATGGTGAGGGATAGGAGTCGAGTTTCATTCTTCTGCATACAGATATCCAGTTTTCCCAGCAGTTTACTGAAGAGGCTGTCCTTTCCCCAATACATATTCTTGGCGCCTTTACTAAAAAACAATTGACTGTAAGTATGTGGATTTATTTCTGGGTTCTAATTGATTCACTTTTAACATTGTTATTGATATAGCTGGATTTTTATCTGTAATTTTAGTTTTGTTTTCCCTATGTTTTATGTATTTCTTGTTCTTCTATTTCTCCTTTATTGCTTTCTTTTGCATTAAATGATTGTTTTCTAGTACAGATTTTAACTTCTTGAATGATTTTTCACTATCTTGTTATTTCCTTACTGGTTGCTTTAAGGGCTTACCATATACATCTTATCAGAATCTACTTCAGATTTATACTACCTTAATCCCAGTGAGAGATAGAAAAATTATTCCTACATGGTTTTGTTCCATTTTACCCCTTTTTGTGATATTATTGTTATATTTTACATATTATATCTTTGTAATAAACCCAATAATACATTGTTATAATTATTACTTTACATAAGTCTTTAGAGAAGCTGAAAGGAGAGCAAATATGTATTTATAGCTTTTGTTTTATTAATCACCTTATGTCACATTTTTGATCCTCTTCATTTGTTTTTGTGGATTCCAGTTACCAACTGGTGGCATTTCTTTAGTACAGCTCTTCACCTATTTACCTCCTTTGAGTTGGTATTGACAAATATATTACATTTATATATGGTAGAGACCCAGCAATACAATGAAATGCATATGACTCTACACAATTGCTTTTTAATTCAGTTAGGAGAGAAAAGGGGGGAAATATACATTTATATTGTCTTTTATAACTACTTTTGTGGGTGCTCTTTGTTTTCTTTTATGTGTAAATTTGATTTATTGTCTGGGGTCATTTGGTTTCTGCATAAAAAAAAATTCTTCTAGTAGTTCCTCTAAAGTGGGTCTGCTAATAAGGAATTCTATTTTTGTTTATTTGGGAATATCTATTTTGCCTTAATTTTGAAAGACATTTTTTCTGGATATAGGATTTTTGGTTGACGTTTTTACTTTGAGCACTTTTAATATGTTATTCCCACTGTCTTCTGGGTTCCATTGTTTCTGATGAAAAGTCAGCTCCACATGCAGCCTCCTGACGCCAGAAAAGGGGAGGGTGCTAAACAGAGTGCCACGTGGCCTCACCTCCCACCATCGCATTCAACACCAGCAGTGGGTCATAGTTCAATACCTCACTCTTAATAATTGGTAGAACAACAAAATTGAAAGTCAACAAGGATATAAAAGACTTAATACTGTTATCATTGAATTCACTGTTACTATTGAATTGTCTTTTTTTGCTTTAGTTCTAGCAAGTTTTGTTTCATATATTTTGGGACTCTGTTGTTAGATGCATATATAATTTTTGTATATAATATTTATTTTTCCCTATTGAATTTACCCTTTTGTCATTACAAAATGCCCCTCTATGTGTCTAGTCACATAGTTTGTTTTTAAAGTCTATTTTGCTTGACTTTAGTATAGCCATTCCAGCTTTCTTATGTTTACTGTTTGCATATCAGCTTTTTCCAACCTTTTACTTTCAACCTATGTGTCTGTGAAACTACAATGTATCTATTGTAGATGGTATATACTTGGATCGTGTTTTTTAAGCAGTCTGGCAATCTCTGCCTCTTTACTAAGTGTTTAATTCACTTACAAATAATAGAATTGTTAATATGGTTGAATTTATATCTGCTCTATTGCTATTGTTTTCTACATGTCTCATGTCTCTTTTGTTTAATTCTTCATTTACTGCCTTCTGTGTGTAGAATAGGTATGTTCCAGATATGTTATAATTGCACATACATTGTAGCACATGCTTTTATGATATCCAACAGGTCTCTGAGGCTCAATTCATTTTTCTTCGTCATTGTTCTTTCTGTTTTCAGACTGAATTATCTTTATGATCTATGTTCGAGTTCATTGATTATTTCTTCTGCCAGCTAAAATGAGCTGTTTAGCCCCATTAGTGAATCTATCATCTAAGTTCTTGTACTTCACAACTCCAGAATTTCTCTTTGTTGATACTCTCTATTTGATGAATCTTTGTCATCGCAATTTACTTTTGTTCTTTAAATGTGATCTCTTTAGTTCTTTGAACATTATTTATAATACCTGTTTTGAAATTTTGCCTTCCTAAGGCTACATTTGGGCCCCCTTAGATAGTTTCTATTTACTGCTCTTTATCCTTGTTTAAACGTCACACTCATCTGTGCCCTTGCACGTTCCACAATTTTTTTTGTAGAAAGATCATTTTAAACAATATGTTGTAGGAACTCTGGATTCTAATTCTTCCCCCTAGCCAGGGGTGGTTATTTTTGCTAATTTATTTGTTTGTGCACTTGTTTTGTACTTTGTCTGCAATGATTCTGTAGTCTTTCTCCTACAGTTTGAGGCCACTGATGTCTCTGTTCAGTTTTTGTTTTTTTTAATTTTTGTGTTTGATTTGTGAGCCTGGCTTCATTGTTGTCACCCTGGATCAGCACAGCCTAGTGGGCAAGCTATGATTAGTCAGAAGCTTTGTTGAAGTGTCTTAAGCCAGTGAACCTTCCGCCCTTTGCTTGGGGGATTTCTGTGTGGATTGGGACATGCGAAGTTTAGGTTCTTTATAACTCTGTCCTCTTTTACTGTCTGCTCGCACAAAGGCTCACAGTGAGCCCCAGGGACGCGTAGAAAACAGGAAACCTCTCTGCTCTCTCTTGAGAGCATGCACAATCTTCCAAATCTCTAGGAATCTCTTTTAAAATTTTTGTTAATCTACTGCTTGTCCCAACCAGCATTGAACGCTGGGTTGCTGTTATGTTCACTTCCCCCAATTGTTTGCCACTGAGATTACTATTTCTTGACACAGTGCATGAGATTTTCTGTGGAGCTCAAAATCAGGGGCTGTCTTTGTTGCCAGTGAGGGTGCTGTTCCCAAGGCGACTTTGCCGCTGAGCTTGGGTGGGGGGATGGCAACCTCAAGTTACATTGCCACAGACGTCACTATTCCTACCAAGGCCTAGTATTTTTCTCCAATAAGCACTTCAATTGTTGTATGCCTTTGGTTAATTTTCAGAGTTCTTAAATGGTAGGTTTGTCCAGTGTTACCGTTGCTTTCTAGGGAGCGGTTATATCGAGGTGCTTATTGCACCATTCCAGAAGTGGCCAAAATATTCTTGAGTTAATTTTATCTTTGGAATACACATAACATTAACATACTTCCAAAGGTCAAAACCATACAAAAGGATCTGCTGAGAGAAGTGTTTCTCCTTCCCAGATCCCTTCCATCCTACTCCCCACCCCTTGTAGGGAGCCAGGGTCAGAGCTTTCTAGTTTATAATTTGTGTTTGTTCTTTGCAAAATACGTGACTGTTTTTTCATTTCCCTTTCTTTATTAGAAAAAACAGTGTGGCATTCTATAATGTCCTTTCATGCTTTGCTTTTCTCACGTCACAAAATCTTCTGGCACTCACTCAATATCCATTCACAAAGATCTTTCCTTTCTCTGTTAAAGTTGCATAGTGTTCCTTGGTGTCTATGTACTGTAGCCTTTTCGACCGATCTCTTCGTTTGCGTGTGGAGGTAGTTTCTAGATAGCAGCTCTGCACACCGCTCTGTGGCTTTCCCGCCACGTCCGTACATCTGCTTCTCTATAGATCAGATCTGCCCCCACGAAGGGACCCTCTGAGGCTGCCACCTCAACTCCCAGTCATTGTCAACCCCCTTCGTGACAGCTCGTGCTGTGAGATGCCCGTCTCTCACCTGTGTTGTCCACGCCAACGTTTAACGTTGGACTTTCTTTTTCTGGTGATGATTCTGCATGTGCTTTTCAGTCTTCTGTGCTCCCTTTTTAAAAACGTTCTTAAATAACATAAATTGACCGTTTTAAAGTGAACAATTCAGTGGCATTTAGTACCTTCACAGTGCTGTGGTTTTTGTTTGTGCTTTTTGTGTTATATCTAAGAATTTATTGCCAATCTCAAGGTCATAAATATTTACCCCTATATTTTGTTCCAATAAATGTATGCTTTTAGCTCTTATATTTGGGTCACATGCATTTTGAGATAATTTTGATATAGTGTGAGGTCGGGGTCCGACTTCATTCTTTGGTATGTGAGGATACGGTTGCCCCAGCACTATTCGTTGAAGCAACTACTCTTCTGCCACTGATTTCTTGATACCTTTGTTGAAAATCAATTCGCCACATATGTGACACTTTATTTCTCAGTTCTGTATTTTATTTCATTGGGCTATATGTCTGTCTTTCTGTCAATACCACATTGTTTTGATTTCTGTAGCTTTGTGTAAGTTTTGAAATTGGCGAGCTTGAATCCTCCAGTTTTGTTCATTTTCAAGATCATTTTAGATATTTGGGGCCTTGTATAATTACATATAAATTTTTAGATCAGTTTTTACATTTCTGGAAAAAAAAGCCTCTTGGGATTTTGATAAGGACTGTGTTGAATCTATAGATTACTAGATAATATTTCCATCTTAATATTAAATCTTCCAATTGACGAATATTGGATGTTCCAATAATTTAGGTCTTCTTTAATTTTTGTCGACAGCATTTTATAGTTTTTAGTGTAGAAGTCTTTCACCCCCTTGGTTTAATTTATTCCTAGGTATTTTATTCTTTTAGATACTTCTGTAAATGGAATATTTTAAAATTTCCTTCTTGGATTATTCGTTCCTGCTATACAGAAACACAACTGATTTCTTTGTCTGTATTGAATACGTACCCTTCAACTTTGCTGAACTCATTTATTAGCTCCAGTAGTTTGTGGATTCTCTGAGATTTTCTATCAATAGGATTGTGGCATCTGTGAATATGGTTTCACCTCTTCTTTTCCTATTTTGGGGAGGGGATGCTATTTGTTTACTTATTTATTTGTTTCATTGCTATGGCCAAAACTTCTAGCACATCGTTCAATAGCAGTGGTGAAAGGATGCATCTCTGTGTTATTCCTGATTTTAGGGAGAAAGTTTTCAGTCTTCCATCATTAAGTATGTTAGCTGTGGGTTTTTATGAATGCCCTTTACCACATTTTGGAAGTTTCCTTTAATTCCGAAGTTTCTGTGTGTTTTTATCCTGAAAGGCTGTTGGATTTTGTCAAATGCTTTTTCTGAGTCAATTGAGATGATCACATGATTTTCCTCCTTCATTCTATGAATGTGATATATTACATTTATCGATATGTTGAACCATGAACCACCCTTGCATTCCAGAGATAAATCCCATTTCGTCATGGTATATAATCCTTTTAACATGCTGTTGAATTTGGTTAACTAGTATTTTGTTAAGAATTTTTGCATTTATAAAAGATATTGGTATCTAGCTTGTCTTATGGTATATTTTTCTGGCTTTGGAATCAGAGTAATACTTGCCTCGCAGAATGTGTTTGTGTTTTCTTTGTTGGGAGGTTTTTAATTTTAGATTCGAACTTTTTACTTTTATGAGTTTGTTCGTAATTTCTATTTCTTCTTGAGTAAGTATCGGTAATTTGTATAATCCTAAAAATTTGTCCTTTTATCTAGGTTATCTAATTTGTTGGTGTACAATTATTCATTGTACTTTTATAATTCTTTTTATTTCTGTAAGGTCAGTTTTAATGTTCCCACTTCATTTATGATTTTAGACATTTGTACCTTCTCTAATTTTTTCTTAGTCTTTCTAGTTAAAGTTTTCAATTTTGGTGATTTTTTTTCAAAAATAATGAACTTTTGCTTTAATTATCTCTATTTTTATTTAATCTCTAATTTATTTATCTCTACTCTCATATACGTTATTTAATTATTTATGCTAACTTTAGGTTTAGCTTGTTGTTCTTTTTCTAGTTCCATAAGGTATAAAGTTAGGTTTTGATCTTTCTTAATGTAGGCACGCACAGCTATAATTTTCCCTCTGAATGCTTCTTTCACTGCATCCCATAAGTTTTGGTATGTTGTGCTTTAATTTTCATTTTTTTAAGTATTTGCTAATTTCCCTTATGATGTATTCTTTGACTCAATAGTTTCTAAAGAGTATGATTTTTCATTTCTGTATATTTGTTAACTTTTTAGTTGTCCTTCTGTCACTGATTTCTGGCCTCATTACATCGTTGTTGGAGAAGACATTTTGTATGACTCCTATCTTTTAAAATTCATTGAGACTCTTTTGTGGCCTAACATCCCTCCTGGAGAATATTCCATGTGCACGTGAGAACGTGTACTTGGGTGGAGTGTCTGTATATGTTTGTAGGTCTAGTTGGTTTATAGTATTTTTCAACTCCTCTGTTTCCTTATTGGGCTTCTGTCTGGCTGTACATTATTTTGTTGTTTTGTTCATTTTTAATATAAATTTTGTGCATATTTAAGATATATAACATGATATTCTGAGATGCATATGGATAGTAAAATGGTTACTATAGTGATATAAATTAATATATTCATCTTACATAATTACCCTTGTATAGTACCTTTACAGCTCTAATCTACTCATTTGGCAAAAGTTCCAAATACAATACACTATTGTTAACTATATTCCTCATGTTGCACGTTAGATCTTCAGACTTCTTCATCCTATGTATCTGCTGATTTGTATACTTTGACCTACATCTCCCCATTTCCTTCCCACACCCTGTCCCTGGCAACCATTGCTTTATTCTATTAATCTCTGTATATTTGGCTTTTTTTTCTTTTTTAGATTCCACATATAAGTGAGATCATACAATATTTTTCATTCTGTGTCTGGCTTATGTCACTTAGCCTAACGTCCTCCAGGTTCATTCAAGCGGCAACTGGCAGGGCCACCTTCTTTTTGTATGTGTGTTTGCTAGTGTCTTTATCCATTTGCCCATCAATGGACACTTCGGTTGTTGCCCCATCTTGACTGTTGTGAATAATGCTGCAGGGAACATAGGACTGCTGGCATCTTTATGAAGTGGTGATTTTATTTTCTTTGGGTACATACCCAGAAGAGGGATTGCTGGGTCATGTGGTAGAATATTTTTAATTTCTTTAGGAACCTCCATTCTGCATTCCATAATGGCTGCACCAATGTACATTCCTAACATCAGGATGCAAGGGTTCCCTTTTCTCAACAGCACGTGTTTAATAGCTGTCCCAATGGGTGTGAGGCGATATCTCATAGTGGTTTTGATTTGCATTTCCCTGATGATTGGTGAGTTGAACTTCTTTTCATGTACCTGTTGGCCATTTGTATGCCTTCGCTGGAGAAGTATCTATTCAGGTCCTTTGCCTATTTTTAAATCAAGTTATATATTTTCTTGGTATTTATGACTTACTTACAAACTTTGGATATTAACCCTTTATCAGATATACAGTTTGCAAATATTTTCTTCCAATCCATAGGTTGACTTTTCACTTTGTTTGTTGTTTCCTTTGCTGTGCAGAGATTTTTAGTTTGATGATATATGATATACCATTTATTTAATTTTCCTTTTGTAGCCTGAGCTTTTTGGTGTGATATCCACAAAATCATGGCCAAGGCCAATGTAAAGGAGATTTTCTGTTATGTTTTCTCTTTTAGACTTTTATGGTTTTAGTTCTTATGTTTAGGTCTTTTATCCATTTGGAGCTGATTTCCCTGTATAGTGTAAGGTAAGGGTCCAATTTCATTCTTTTGCATGTGGAAATCCAGTTTTCCTAACACCATTTATTGAAGAGACTATCCTTTACCCATTGTATTTTCTTGGTGCCCTTGTTAAAAATTAGTGGGCTGTGTATGTTTGGATTTCTTTCTTGGCTCTCTGTTCTGTTCCACTTGTCTATGTGTTTGTTTTTTATGCCTGGACCATATTGTTTTGATTATAATAGTTTGTAACATAATTTTAAATCAGAAATTGTGATGCCCCCAACTTTGTTTTTCTTTTTCAGAATATCTTTGGCTATTTGAGGTCTTTTGTGGTTACTTACATATGAATTTTAGAATTTTTTAAAATTTCTGTGAAGAATGCCATTGGGATTTTTACAGGGATTGTGTTGAATCTTATTTTGCTTTGGATAATATGGACATTTTAATAATATTAATTCTTCAGATTCATAAGCACAAGATATCTTTCCATTTACTTCTGTCATCTTCACTTTCTTTCATCAGTGATTTGTAGTTTCCAGTGTACAGGTCTTTAACCTTCTTGGTTAAATTTATTCCTAGTAAATTTTTTGATTCTATCATAAATGGGATTGTTTTCTTGATTTCTTTTTTGGCTAGATCATCATTTGTAGAAATGAAACTGATGTTTTTATATTCATTTTGTATCCTGCAACTTTACTGAATTCATTTATAAGTTCTAACAGTTTTTTTGGTGAAGTCTTTGGAGTTTTCTATACCTAGGATCATGTCATCTTCAAAAAGAGATAATTTTACTTCTTTCTGATTTAGATGCCCTTGATTTCTTTTTCTTGTCTGCTCTTGGTGGTACTTCCAGGACTATGTTAAGTAGAAGAGGCAAGAGTGGGCATCCTTGCTCTGTACCAGATCTTAGTGAAAAGCTTTTAGTTTTTTCTCACTGATTATAATGTTAGCTGTGGGGTTTTCACAAATGGGCTTTATTATATTGAAGAATGTTCCTTCTATGCTTGAATTGTTAGAGTTTAGGTCAGAGATGATGTTGCACTTGTCAAATGCTTTTTCTGTGTCAATTGAGATGATCATGTGGTTTTTAACTTCCAGTTTGTTAATGTGATGTATCATATTGATTGGTTTATGTATGTTAAACCAGCTTCACATGCCAGGGATAAATCCCACTTGTACAATTGGATGTGTTGTTAAATTAAGTTTGCTAATATTTTATTGAGGATTTTTACATAGATGTTCATCAAAGATGCTGGCCTGTAGTTTTTTTGTGGTGCCTTTGGCTGAAGTGTTAAGGTGATGTTGGCCTCATAAAATGTGTTAGGAAGTAGGGCCTCTAGCTCCATTTTCTGGAAGAGATTAAGAAGTGTTGGTATTAATTCTTCTTTGAATGGTAGTATTCATCCATGAAGCTGTCTGGTTCTGGGCTTTTCTTTGTTGAGAAGTTTTTAATTACTACTTTGATCTCCTTATTTGTTATTGGTCTGTTCAGGCTTTCCATTTCTTCCTGATACAATGTTAGTAGGTTATATCTTTGCCTACAGATTCATTCATTTCCTCTAGGTTATGCAATTTGTTGGGCTCTTATTGTCTATAATAGTTCCTTATGATCCTCCTTATTTCTGAGGCATCTGTTATAAGGTTTCTATTTTCATTTCTGATTTTGAGTCTTCTCTCTTTTTTCTTAAGGTAGCCTAACTAAGGGTTTGTTGATTTTGTTTATTTTTTCAAAAAACCAACTGTGGTTTTATTGATTTTTTTTTCCTCTATGTTTCTTCTGTTCTCTAACTTGTTTCTGTTTTGATTTTTTTATTTCCTTCCTTCTGCTAACTTCAGGGTTAACTTGCTCTTCTAATTCCTTGAGGTAGAATTTTAGGTTATTTATTTGGGATCTTTCTTCTTTTTTTACTGTAGGTAAGGCATTTCTTTCTGTAAACTTCCCTCTTAGAACTCCCTTTGCTGCATCTCATAGGTTTTGGTATATTGTGTTTCCATTGTCATTTGTCTCAATATTTTTTAATTTCCCTTTTGATTTCTTCTTTAACTCTGCCCATTATTGGAAGTGAATTATTGAAGTCTTCAAGTATGACTGTAGGCCTGTCTTTCTTCTTCCAGTTCTGTCAATGCTTTCTTCATATATTCTGGGGCTCTGTATTTTGGTGTGTATATATTTATGATTGTTAAGTCTTTTGAGTAATTGATCCTTTTCTCAGTATATAATGTTCTCTTCTGTCTCCTGTAACAATTTTTGACTTAAAGTGTACTTATTTATTTTATTAGTATAACTGCCCAGCTTTCTTTTGATTACATTTGTGTGAAATATTTTTCATCTTTTCACTTTCAATCTTTTTGTGTCTTTGGATCAAAAGTGAGTTTGTTATAGACAGCATAAGTTGGATAATATTTTTTAAAAAATTCATTCTGCCAACCTCAGTCTTTCGGAGAATTTCATCAATTTACATTCAGAGTAATTACTGATAAGGAAGAACTTGTGCTCTTTGCTATTTGTGTTTTTTATGTCTTACACCATTTTGGTCCATTATTTCCTTCATTGCTGCATTTTTTTGTGTTTAATTGATTTTTGAGTAGTGTACCTATATGATTTTCTATTTGATTCTCTGTGTGTGTATTTTAAAGACTATATTTTTAGAAAAGTTTTAGGTTCATAGCAAAATTCAGAGGACAATACAGGGACTTCCCATATATCCACTGCATCAACACATGTCTGCCCCATTATCAACATCCCCCACCAGAGTGGTACATTTGTAACAATTGATGAATCTGTATATACACATCATTATTCAATTTCCATAGTTTATATTAGGATTTACTCTTGGTTTGTGCATTCTGTAGGTCTATACAAATGTATGACATGTACCTACCATTATAGAATAATATAGATACTATTAATATATATATATTTATACTTCTACATTTTCACTGCCCTAAAAATACTCTGTGCACTGCCTGTTCATCCTTCCTTCCCTTAAACCCCTGGCAACAACTAAACTTTTTGCTGTGTTTGTAGTTTTGCCTTTTCCGGAATGCAGTGTAGTTCAGATTGCCTTATTTCACACAGTAACATGCATTTAAGTTTCCTCCATGCCTTTTCATGGCTTGATAGCTCATTTCTTTATAGCACTGTGTAATATTTCATTGTATGGATGCACCACAGTTTATTTCTCCACTCACCTACTGAAGGACATCTTGGTTGCTTCCAATTTAAGCAATCATGAATAAAGCTGCTATAAACATCCATGTGCAGGTTTTCGTGTGGACATAAATTTTCAACTCCTTTGAGTAAATATCAAGGATTTGATTGCTGGATTGTATGGTAAGAATATGTTTCGTTTAATAAGAAACCACCAAACTGTTTTCCAAGGTGGCTGTGCATTTTGCATTCCCACCAGCAGTGCACAGGAGTTCTTGTTGCTCCACATACTAGCCAGCATTTGGTGTTATCAGTGTTCTGAATTTTGGCCATTCTGATAAGTGTGTGGAGACATCATATTTTTGTTTTAATTTGCATTTCCCTAATGACATAAGATGTGGAGCTTCTTTTCATATATTTAGTTTCCATCTGTATGTCTTCATTGGTGAGATGTCTGTAAAGTCTTTGGCCCATTTTTTAGTCAGGTTTCTTTTCTTATTAAGTTTTAAAAGTTCTTTGTATATTTAGCTAAACAGTCCTTTATCAGATATGTCTTTTGCAAATTTTTCCTCCCATTCTGTGGCTTGTCTTTTTATTCTCTTGATAACATGTTTTGTAGAATAGAAATTGTTATTTTTAACAAAGCTCAGCTTACCAGTTCTTTCTTCCATGAATGCCTTGGGTGTCATATGTAAAAAGTCATCACCAAACCAAAGGTCATATAGATTTTTTCCTAATTTAACTTCTGGAAGATTTGTTTTTGTTTTTTAATTTCTTTATTGTGATAAAATTAACATAAAATTTACTATTGTAACAACTTTTAGTGTACAATTCAGTGGTACAGATTCATTCATAATGTGCAACTATTAATATCATCACCATCCATCTCCGCAACACTTTGCATTTGCAAATTTGAAACTCTATGCCCATTAAATAATAACTCCCTAATCCTTCCGCCTATCCTCTGGAAATGACCACTCTACTTTCTAGCTCTATGATTTTGACTCCTCCAAGTACCTCATGTAAATAGAATCATACAGTATTTTTCTTATTGTGACTGCTTCATTTCGCTTAGCATAATTCCTCAAGGTTCATCCATGTTGTGGCATATGTCAGAATTTCCTCTTTTTAAAGCTGAATAATATTCCATTATATGTCCATTCATCCATCTATGGACATTTGGGTTGTTTCCATGTTTTATCTGGTATAAATAATGCCACTGTGAACATGGGTGGACAAATACCTACAACTGTGTTTTTGATTAATATATCCAGAAGTAGAATTGCTGGATCATATGATCATTCTATTTTTAATTTTTTGAGGAACCGCCAAGCTGTTTTCCACAAGGGCTGCAATATTTTTATATTCCCACCAAACAGTGCATAAGAATTCCAATTTCTCCATGTCCTCGCTAGCATTGGTTATTTTCTGTTTGTTTATATAGTAGTCATCTACATATTTGTGATGTGGTATCTCATAGTGTTGACTTGCATTTTTCTAATGATTAGCGAAGAGTGTCTTTTTATGCATTATTTTCCATTTGTATATCTTCTTTGTAGAAATGTCTATCCAAGTCCTTTGCCCGTTTTCAACCAGGTTTGTTGTTGTTGTTTACTTTTAGAAGTTATCTATATATTCTGGATACTAATCCCTATCAGATATAATATTTGTAAATATTTTATCCCATTTTGGGGGTTGCCTTTTTACTTGGTTGATATTTTTTTGATGTACAAAATTTTAAAATCTTAATGAAGTTCCTTTTGTCTATTTTTTTTTTTGTTGCCTGTGTGTCTTGGGTGCCATATCCAAGAAGTCACTGCTAAATCCAAAGTTATGAAGTTTTGCCCTATGTTTTCTTATAAGACTTTTATAGTTTTAGGTCTTATATTTGGGTCTTGGTTCATTTTTAGTTAATTTTTGTCCATGGTGTTAAGAAAGGGTACCAACTTCATTCTTTTGTATGTGGATATTCAGTTTTCCTAGCACCATTTGTTGAAAAGACAGTCCTTTCCCTGTCGAATGGTCTTGGCACCAGTCTCAGAAATCATTTGACCATATATACATGGGCTCTCTATCCTGTTCCCATTGGTCTATATATATGTCTGTCTTTATGCCAGTATTACACAGTTTTGATTATTTCAGCTTTGTAGTAAGTTTTTGAAATCAGGAAGTGTGAGTCCTCCAATATTGTTCTTCTTTTTCAAGATTGTTTTGGTTATTCAGGGTCCCTTGAGATTCCATATGAATTTTAGGATGGGTTTTTCCCTTGTTGCAAGTAATATCATTGGGATTTTTATTGGGATTGCCTTCAGTATTTAGATTGCTTTGTGTAATATTGACATCATAACAATATTAAGTCTTCCAATCCATGAACATGGGATGTGCTTTTTGTTTATTTATGTCTTCTTAAATTTCTTTGAGCAATGCTTTATAATTTTTATTGTGCAGTTCTTTCAACTCCTTGGTGAATTTTTAAGCATTTTATTCTTCTTGATGCTTTTTTCAGCTTTATTGAGATATAACTGACAAAATTGTATATATGCAAAGTGTTCAGTGTGGTATTTTGACATCCATTGTGAAATGAGTACCACAGTCAAGTCAATTAAGATATCCATCACATCACATAGTTGCCATGTGTGTGTGCATGTGTGTGTGTGTTGCAAATACCAAAGATATACTCTCTTAGCAAATTCCAAGTATACATTATCATTAACTGTATTCACCATGCTGGATTTTAGGTCTTCAGAACTTACTCATCTTGTAACTGTAAGTTTGTACCCTTCAGCCAACACTGCGCATCTCCTTCCTCCCTGTCCACTGGTAACCACCCTCTACTCTCTGTTTCTATGAGTTTGACCTTTTTAGATTCCACATATAACTGAGAAAGTGCCATATTTGTTTTTCTGTTTCTGCCTTATTTCACTTAGAGTAATGTCCTCTAGGTTCATGCATATTGTCACAAATGGCAAGACTTTCTTCTTTTCAAGACTAAATAATATTTCATTGTGGTTATATGTATGTGTGTGTGTGTGTGTGTGTGTGTGTATATATACATATAATATATCACATTTTCTTCATCCCTTCATCCATGGATGGACACTATGTTATTTCCATTTCTTGGCTATTATGAATAATTCTGCAGTGAACATGGGTGTTGCAGATATCTCAAGATACTTATTTCATTTCCCTTAGTATATACCCAGAACTGAGATTGGTGGATCATATAGACGTTCTGTTTTTAATTTTTTAAGGAAGCTCCATAATGGCTATATCAATTTATATTCCTGAAAAAACATATATAAGGGTTACCTTTTCTCCACGTTTTCACCAACACTTGCTATCTTTTGACATTTTGATAATAGCAATTCTAACAGTTGTAAGGTGCTATCTCAATGTGGTTTTGATATGCATTTCCCTGATGATTAGTGATGTTATCACCTTTTCATACATCTGTTTGCTATTTGTATGTCATCTTTGGGAAAATATTCATGTCCTTTACCATTTTTAATTGGTTTTTTTTTTTTTACTATTGACTTATGTTCCTTATATAATTTAGATATTAATACTTTATTGGAAATATGGGTTGGAAATATTTTATCCCATCCCATGGGTTGCTTTTTCATTTTGTTTCCATTATTGTGCAGAAACTTTTTCATTTGATGTAGTCCTACTTGTTTATTTTTTTCCTTGTGCTTTTGATGTCATGTCCAAGAAATCATTGCATGAAGCAGTAACAGGAAGCTTTTCTCCTATGTTTTCTTTTAGAAGAATTATGGTTTCAGGTCATATGTTTAAAACTTTAATCTACTTCAACTTGATTTTTGTGTATGGTGTAGAATGAGGATCCAATTTCATTTTTTTACATGTGGATATACAGTCTATTGAAGAGACAACACCATTTATTGAAGAAAATATTCTTTCCCAATGGCATATTTTTGGTACCTTTGTCAAATATTAGTTGACCATATATGTGTGGGATTATTTCTGGGCATTCTATTCTGTTCCATTGATTTATTTCTCTATTTTTATACCAGTACCATACTGTTTGACTGCTATAGCTTTGTATTTAAATCATAATATGTAATGCCTCTAACTTTGTTCTTATTTCTCAAAAATGCTTTAGATCTTCAGGGTCTTTTGTGGTTCCATGCTAATTTTCACATTTTTTCTACATCTGTAATACTGCCTTTGCAATTTTCATAGGATTGCATTAAATCTGTAGATTGCTTTGGTTAGTATTGACATTTTAACAACATTGATTCTTCTGATCCACAAACATCACATATCTTTCCATTTATTTGTGTCATCTTCAAATTCTTTCACAAATAGTTTATAGTTTTCAGTGTATAGGTCTTATACCTCATTGATTAAATTGATTCCTAAATTTCATGTAGTCCAATTTCTCTGTTTTTCCCCCTCTGGGCCTTTGGTGCCATATTCAAGAAATCACTGCCAAATTCAATGTCAAGAAGTTTTTGCACTGTGTTATATTCTACAAGTTTTATAGTTTTAGATCTTATATTTATGCCTTTTCTCCATTTTGAGTTAATTTTTCTATATGGTGTTAGGTAAGGGTCCCAACTTCATTCTTTTACAGGTAGATATCCAGTTGTCCCTGCACCATTTCTGAAAAGACAGTCCTTTCCTCATTTAATGGCTTTGACATGCCCATCAGAAATCATTTCTCCATATATATAAGAGTTTATTTCTGAGTTCTCTATTCTTTTTGATGCTATTTTCAATGAAATTTTTTCTTAATTTTTTTTTTGGATAGTTGTTAGTGTATAGAATGGCAAATGATTTTTGTATGCTGATTTTGTATCATGAAACTTCATACTGAATTTGTTTATGACTTCTAAAAGTTTTTTTAATGGAGTCTATAGTGTTTTCTTGCTTAATTCCTCTGGCTAGGACTTCCAGAACTATGTTGAATAGAAGTGATGAGAGTGAGCATCCTTTTCTTGTTCCTGTTCTTACAGGGAAAGCATTTAGCTTTTCACCACTGAATATCATGTTAGCTGTAGATTTGTCATCCTTTTACTTCAGCTTGAAGAACTCCCTTTAGCATTTCTTGTAAGGCAGGACTGACGGTGATAAACTCCGCCTACTTTTATATGTTACAGAAAGTCTTATATGTCACATTCATATCTGAAGAACACCTTTGCTGGGCAAAGTATTCTTGGATGGAAGATTTTTTATTTCTTTTGGGACTTTGAATATATAATCCCACTCTTTCCTGACCCGGAAAGTTTGTGCTCAGAAATCCACAATAGCCTTACACAGAGGTTCCCTTTTATGTGAAGAACCTTAGTCCTCTTGCTGTTTTCAAAATTCTCTCATCTTCAATCTTTGACAGTTTGTGATATATCTAGGGGAAATCTCCATTGGATTGAACATGATTGGAATCCATTGAGCTTTCTGCACCTAGATGTCCATATCGCTGGGGATGGCCCCAGATTTGGGAAGTTTTCACCATTATTTCTTTAAATAAATTTTCTTCCCCTTTATCTGTCTCCTGTCCTTCTATAAATCCTTTGTGAAAGTTAGATTTCTTGATGGCCCATAAATCCTGCAAATTTTCTTTATTTCATTTTCATTTTCTTTTTTCTCCACTGACTGGGTATTTTCAAATAACCTTGCTTCAAGTTCACAGATCCCTTCTTATACTTGATCAAGTCTTCTGTTGATGTTCTCTATTGCACTTTTCCTTTCATTTTTTTCATTCTTCACTTCCAGAATATGTTTGGTTATTTTTTGTGATTTCCATTTCTTTATTGAATGTCTCCTTTTCTTCATGTATTGTTTTTATGATTCCGTTAAGTTGTCTCTGTTCTCTTGTAGCACACTGAGCTTCCTTAAAACATTCAATTTTAATTATCTGTCAGGCAATTCACATATCTCTATTTCATTGGGGTTGATCACTGGAAATTATGATATTTGTTTGATGATGTCATGTTTCCTTAGTTTTTCACATTTCTTGTTACACTGAGTTGAAGTCCACTCACTTGATGGAGTATTCATCTATTCCAGCATTATGGACCAGTTTTGGTGGAGAATTCACTTATGGGTGTGTGCAAGGATGCTGAATGTGGTGTGGCAGTTGGGCCCTTGGTGAGAGTATAATGGCATATTCTCCTTGCAACTCTGTCAGCTGAAGTTAGCAGCAGCAAAGATTACAGGAGTCCATGGCTGCCAAGGCTGCAGTTATCCTTATACTGTTGTAAATGGAATTGTGTTCGTGATATCCTTTTCAGATTGTTCACTATTAATGTGTAGAAATGCAACTGAATAGTATACGCTGTCTATCCTGATACTTTGATGAATCAGTATTTGAACATTTTTGTGATGAATTTTAAGAGTTTTCTATATATATGATCATATTTATGAACATATAATTTTATTTCTTCCTTTCCAATTTATATGCCTTATCTTTCTACTTGCTCTGGCAAGAATATCCACTACCATCATGAATAGAAATGGCTAAAGTGGGCATCTTGCTTTGTTCCTGATCTTAAAGAAAAAGCTTTCAGTCTTTGAACACTATGATGTTCAGTGTAGGTTTTTCATACATGGCATCTATTATGTTGAACTGGTTTCCTTCTATTCTCTTCTAGGAATTTTTCCTTTCATTTTTAGTTGACATGTAAAAATTGTACATATATATGGGATACAGGGTGATGTTTTGATACATGTATACAAGGTATAATGATCAAATCAGGGTAATCTGTGTATTTATCACCACAAACATTTATCATTTCTTTGTTTTGTGAACATTCAAAATCCTTCCTTCTAGCTTTTTGAAAATACACAATAAATTACTGTTAACCATATTTACCCACCGGTGCTCTAGAACACTAGAACTTATTCCTCCTATCTAGATGTAATTTTGTATCTGATAACCAATCTCACTCTGTTCTCCCCTCCTCCAACACTTCCCAGCCTCTGCTAACCAAAATTATATTCTCTACT
Source organism: Varecia variegata (assembly GCA_028533085.1). Lineage (NCBI taxonomy): Eukaryota > Metazoa > Chordata > Mammalia > Primates > Lemuridae > Varecia > Varecia variegata. The sequence goes on from CM052438.1 coordinate 179,863,443, forward strand.
TCTATGAGCTCAATTTTTTTAGCTGCTACATATGAGAATATGCAATATTTTTCTGTCTCTAACTTATTTCACTTAACATAATGTCCTCCAAGCTCATTGATGTTGTGCAAATGACAGGATTTCATGTTTTTATAGCTGAATAATATTCCATTGTGTATATATACCACATTTTATTTATCCATTTGTCCACTGATGGACACTTAGGTAGATTCCATATCTTTGCTATTGTGAATAGTGCTGCAACAAACATGTGAGTGCAGGAATATTTTTGGTATATTGAGCTCTTTTCTTTTAAATACCCACTAAGGGGATCGCTGAATCATATGGTAGTTCTATTTTTAGGTTTTTTTTAAGAAATCTCCATGATGTTTTCCATAGTGGCTGCACTAATTTATAATCCCACAAACAGTGTATAAGAGTTCCCTTTTCTCTGCATCCTGTCCAGCATATGTCATTTTTTTGTCTTTTTAATAACAGCCATTCTGACTGGGGTAAGATCGTATCTCACTGTGGTTTGATTTGTATTTCCCTGATGATTATTAATGTTGAATTTTTTTTATATACCTGTTGACCATTTGTATATTCTTTCAAGAAATGTCTATTCATGTCCTTTACCTACTTTTTAATGGGTTTATTTATTTACTGTTGAGTTGTTTGAGTGCCTTTTACATTCTGAATATTAATACCATGTCAGATGAATAGTTGTAAATATTTTCTTCCATTCTACAGGAGGGCTCTTAATTCTGCTTATCATTTCCTTTGATGTTCAGAGACTTTTTAGTTTGATAAACCCCCATTTGTCTATTTTTTGTTTTTGTTGCCTGTGCCTGTGAAGTTTTACCCATAAAATATTTGCCTGGACCAACGTACTGAAGGGTTTCCCCTTTGTTTTCTTCTAGTAGTTTTATAGTTTCAGGTCATACTTTTAATTCTCTAATCAATTCTAAGTTGTTTTTTTTATATGGTTAGAGATAGGGGCCTAGTTTAATTCTTTTGCATATGGATATCCAGTTTTCTCAGCACAATTTATTGAACAAGGTGTCCATTCCCCAATGTGTGTTCTTGGCTCCTTTGTCAGAAATCAGTTGTCTGTAAATAGAATACATGGGTTTAATTCTGAGTTCTGTATTCTGTTCCATTGGTCTGTGTGTCTGTTTTATACCCACACCATTGTGTTTTACTCACCATTGTTATATAGTACCCAGTTGCCCCTTGATATATGTGGGGATTTGGTTCCAGGACCCACCACATATAGCAAAATCCACGTTTACCAAAATCCACACATACTCAAGTACCACAGTCAGCCCTGAGAAACTCAAGTATACAAAAATACCTCTGAATATGCAGGGTTCACTTTTGTAAATACTGTATTTTTGATCCACGTTAGGCTTAAAAAAATCTGCGTAAGTGGACCCGTGCAGTTCCAATCTGTGTTTTTAAAGGGTCAATTGTACTTTGAAGTCAGATAGTGGAGTGCCTCCAGCTTTGTTCTTCCTCAGTATTGCTTTGGCTATTTGGAGTCTTCTGTGGTTCCAAATAAATTACAGGATTGTTTCTTCTATTTCTGTGAAGAATGTCATTAGTGTTTTTTAGAACTACCTTTTTTCTTTGTTTATTTTAATTCTACATAATATTTATACATATTTATGGGATCCATGTGATATTTTGTTACATGCATAGAATGTATAATACTCAGGATATTTAGGGTATCTACCTTAAGTATTTGTCATTTCTATATGTTAGGAACATTTCAAGTCCTCCCTACTAGCTATTTTCAAGTATACAATACATTGTTGTTCATTATAGTCACTGTAGTCTACTATCAAACACTGGAATTTCCTTATTCTATGTAACTGTGTTTGTAACCATTAGCCAACGTCTTTTCATACCCTCCTCCCACTCCACACCCTTTCTAGCCTCTGGTATCTGTCATTCTACTCTCTACCTCCATGAGATCAACTTTTTTAGCTCCCACATGAGTGGAACATCTGATATCTATCCTTCTGTGTCTGGCTTATTTCACTTAATGACCTCCAGTTCCATCCATATTGCTGCAAATTACATGATTTCATTCCTTTTTATAGCCAAATAGTATTCCATTGTATATATACCACATTTTCTTTACCCATTTGTCTGTTGATGGGCACTTAGGTTGATTCCATATCTTTGCTATTGTGAACAGTGCTGCAATAAGCATGTGATTGCAGATATCCCTTTAATATTACTGATTTCTTTTCCTTTGGATGAATACCCAGTAGGGGGATTGCTGGATCGTATGGTAGTTCTATTTTTACTTTTATGAGAAATCTCCATGCTGTTTTCCATAATGGATGCACTAATTTACAATCCCAGCAACAGTGTGTAAGAGTTCCCTTTTCTGCAAGCTCTCCAGCATGTTATTTTTTTGTCTTTTTAACAATAGCCATTCTGACTGGGGTAAGATGATATCTCATTATGGTTTTGATTTTCATTTCTCTGATGATTAGTGATGTTGAACATTTTTCCATATGCTTTTTGGCCATTTCATTGTCTTCTTTTGAAAAAAACGTCTACTTATGTCTTTAGCCCACTTTTAAATGGGACTAATTGGCTTTTGTTGTTGTTGTTGTTGAGTTGTTTCGGTTCTTTATAAATTTTGGATATTAGTCCCCTGTTGGATGTATAGTTTGCTATGATTTTATTCCATTCTGTAGGTTGTCCGTTCACTCTATTCATTATTTCTTTTATTATACAGAAGCTTTGTATTTTAATTAAGTCCCATTTGGTTATTTTTGTTTTCATTCCCTGTGCTTTTGAGGTCTTAGTCATAAAACCTTTGCCTAGACCAATGTCCAGAAGAGTTTTCCCTAGGTTTTCTTCTAGTATTTGTATAGTTTCATGTTTTACATTCAACCCTTTAATCTATCTCAAGTTGATTTTTTTAATATGTTGAGAGATAAAGGTCCAATTGTATGCTTCTGCATATTACAATCCAATATTCCCAGAACCATTTATTGAAAAGGGTTTCCTTTTCCCAGTGTATGTTGCTGTCTACTTGGTCCAAAATCAGTTGGCTGTAAGCATTTGGCTTTATTTCTAGATCCTCTGTTCTGTTCCATTGATCTGTGTGTCTTTTTTTTTTTTCAATACCATATTGTTTTGTTTACTATCACCTTGTAGTATAACTTAAAGTCAGATGATATGATGCCTCCTGCTTTGTTCTTTTTCCTCAAGATTGCTTTTTTTGCTCCATGTGAACTTTACAATTGTTTTTTCTAATTCCATGAAAAATAGCATTGGTATTTTAATAGGGATCGCATTAAACCTATAAATTGCTTTAGGCAATATGGTCATTTTAACAATATTAATTCTTCTGATGCAAGAGTGTAGGATGTTTTTCCATTTGTTTGTATCATCTACAATTTCTTTCATCAATGTTTTCTAGTTATCCTTGTAGAGATCTTTCACCTTCTTGGTTTAATACATTCCTAGATATTTTTTGGTTTTTTGCAGCTATTGTAAATGGGAGTGCCCTCTTGATTTTGTTCTTAGCTAGATTTTTGTTGGTGTATAGAAATGCTGATTCCTATATATTGATTTTGTATCCTGAAACTTTACATTTATCAAATCTAAGATTTTTTTTGTGTGTGGAATCTTTAGGGTTTTCTAGATATAAGATTGTATCATTAGCAAACAGGAACAACATGACATTCTCTTTTCCAATTTGGAATCCTTTTATTTTTTTCTCTTGAATGATTGCTCTGGTGAGGACTTCCAATACTATGTTAGATAAGAGTGGCAAAAGTGGGCATCCTTGTCTTCTTCCCATTCCCAGGGGGAATGCTTTCAACTTTTCCCCATTAACTATGATATTACCTGTGGGTTTGTTGTACATGGCCTTTATTATATTGATGGATGTTCCTTTATCACTTAGTTTTTTGAGGATTTTTATCATGAAGGAATAATGAATTTTATTGAATGCCTTTTCTGCATCTATTGAGATGATCATATGGGTTTTTCCCTTAATTCTGTTTATGTAATGTACCACATTTATTGATTTGCATATATTGAGCCACCTTGGCATGGCTGTGGTAAATTATACTTAATCATGGTGTATTATCTCTTTGATGTGCTGTTGGATTCAATTTGCTAGATTTTGTTGAGGATTTTTGCATCTATAATATGTTCATCAGAGATATTGGTCAGTAATTTTCTTTTTTTGTTGTGTTCTTGTCTGGTTTTGATATCAGGGTGATACTGGCCTTGTAGAATGAGCCAGAGAGAACTCCTTCCTCTTCAATTTTTTGGAATAGTTTCAGTAAGATTGGCATTAGTTCTTCTTTATATGTTTGATAGAATTTGGCAGTGAATACATCTGGTCCTGGGCTTTTGTTTGTTTGTTTTTTGAAGATTTTTTATTACTGATTCAATCTCTCTACTCATTATATCTCTGTTCAGGTGTTTTATTTCCTCCTGGTTCAATCTTGGGAGGGCGTATGTTTCCAGGAATTTATCCATTTCCACTAGGTTTTCTAGTTGGTGAACATAGTTATTCGTAGTAGTCTTTGATGATCTTTTGTATTTCCGTGTTATTAGTTCTAAGTCTCCATTTTCACTTCTGATTTTATTTGGATCCTTTCTCAGTTAATCTAGCTAGTGGTTTATAGATTTTGTTTATCCCTTTGAAGAACCAACTTTTCATTTTGTTTATCCTTTGTATTTTTATTTGTCTCTAATTTAGTTCTGCTCTGTTATTTCTTTTCTTATGCTAACTTTGGTTCTTGTTTTTCTAGTTCCTTAAGGTGTGACATTAGGTTGATAATTTGTGACCTACTTTTTTGATGTAAGCATTTAATGTCATAAATTTCCCTCATAGCACTGCTTTCACTGTATCCCACAGGTTTTGGTATGTTGTGTTTTCATGTTCATTTTTTTAAAATTTCTGTCGTAATTTCTTCATTGACCATTGTTCATGAGCATGTATTTTAATTTCCATGTATTTTCATCATTTCTGAAGTTCCTCTTAGTATTAATTTCTAGCATTATTCACTGTGATCTGAAAAGATACTTGGTATGATTTGATTTTTTAGAGTTTGTGAAGACTTGTTGCCTAAAATGTGATCTATCTTGGAGAATGTTCCATGTGCTGGTGAAAAGAATGTATATTATGTATTTTGGGGGTAGAATGTTTTGTAAATGCCTGTTTAATCCATTTGGTATAAAGTCTAATTTAAATCCAATGTTTCTTTTTTGATTTTTCTTTCTCAGTAATCTGTATAATGCTGTGAATGGGGTGTTGAAGTCCCCTAATGTTATTATATTCCTGTCTATCTCTTTCTTTCGGTCTAGTAATAATTGCTTTGTGAACCTGGGAGCTTTGAAGTTGGGTGCATATATGTTTAGGATTATTGTATCCTCTTGCTGAATTGATCTTTTTATCACTATATATTGACCTTCTTTGTCTTTTCTTATTGTGTTTGATTTAAAGTCTGTTTTATCTGATATAAGTACAGGTACTCCTGCTTGCTTTTGATTTCTGTTTGCATGGAATATCTTTTTCTACCACTTTACATGTGTCTTTATGGGTAAGGTGAGTTTCTTGTAGGCAGCATATAGTTGGATCATATTTTTTTAATCCATTCTGCCAATCTATATCTTTTGAATAGAAAATTTAACCTATTTTTGTTTGAAGTTAATGTTGATATGTGAGGCTTTATTCCTGTCATATTGTTGTTTTCTAGTTGTTTTATAAATTCTGTTTCTCTTTTTGTCTTTGTGGTTTGATGAAATTCTGTGATGTTGCTATTCAAATCCTTTCTCTTGCTCTTTTATATGATTTATAAGACCTGAGAGTTATATTTTCATGTTTTCATGATAGAGAATATCTGTCATTTCCATGTTTAAGACACCTTTGGGCATTTCCTGTAGGGCTGATCTAGTGGTGATGAACTCCCTTGATGTTTGCTTGTCTAGGAAATACTGTATTTCTCCTTCATTTTTGAAGCTTATTCTGGCAGGATATAAAATTCGTGTCTGACAATTTTTTTCTTTCAGCACTTTGAAAATGCCATCCCATTCTCTTCTGGCCTTTAAGGTTTCTGATGAGAAGTCCATTGTTTTTCTGATGAAGTTTCCTTTATAGGTGACTAGACACTTTTCTCTTGCTAGTTTTAAAATTCTTTCTTTCACTTTGATTTTAGACATTCTACATGTAATGTGCCATGGAGAAGTACTTTTTGCAGTGTATTTGCCTGGGAGTCAGTGGGCCTCCTGTATCTGGATGTCTAACCCTCTTGCTAGACTTGAGAAGTTTTCATCAATTATTTCCTTAAATAGATTTTCTAAACTTTTTGATCTCTCTTCCCCCTCAGGGATACCAATAATTCATAAGTTTGGGCACTTTACATAGTCCCAAATGTCTTTATTTATTCATTTTTTTTTTTTTTTAAAGACAGGGTCTTGCTCTGTTATCCAGGAGGGAGCACAGTGACATGATGATAGCTCAGAAGTCCTGGCCTCAAGTGATCCACCCATCTCAGCCTTTCAAAATGCTGAGATTACATGCATAAGCCACTGGGCCCAGCCTAGTCCAAGATGTCTTGACGGCTTTGTTCATTCTTTTTTATTCTATTTTTCTTATTTTATTTTTGTCTGACTGGATTATATCAAAAGGCCTATCTTTAAGTTCTGAGATTTATTCTTTCACCTGGTCTAGTCTATTATTGACCCTTTCAAATATGTTTTGCATTTCCTTTAATGAGTTTTTAAATTCCAGAATTTGTTTGTTTTTTAAGGTATCTGTCTCCTTGGTAAGTTTCTCATTCATATTCTGAATTAATTTTCTGCTTTCCTTGTATTGGTTTTCAGATTTCTCTTGCATCTCATTGAGCTTTATTAAAATCAGTATTTTGAATTTTGTCTAGCATTTTGAGATGTTCTTTTTGATTGGGATCTGTTGCTGGACAATTGTTGTGGTCCTTTGGTGATGTCATATTTCCTTTTTCATATTTCCTGTGTCCTTCCATTGATATCTACACATCTGATGTAGCAGTCACTTCTTCCAATTTTTTCAAGTTGCTTTTGTAGAGAATTTTTTCCTGAAGATATATATGTGTTGTTGGCTTGATAGACAGTTTGGGTTTGGTTTTGTGTCCCTGTAGTAGTGTGATCTTTATATGATTCTTCAGCAGTACACAGGGACAGTGGTATCTGTGATTTCCTCAGTGGCTTGGAGTATGGTTATCAGTTCAGGCTGTGGTGAAGTTTTTCTGGGGGCTTGGATGCCAGCTGAGCCAGTCTTTGGGTCCTGGTGGTAGCAGCAGTGAGCTGAGTAGTGTTCCTATTTTTAGGCCCCGGAACAGCATACACTGTCACTGCTGTTAGCGGATCCTAGAGGGCCAATTTTTGAGTCTCCAGGTGGCTTGCTCAGAAGCTAATAGTGGGAGGGATGGGCTGGGTGTGTGGCCAGGTTCTCAGGTCCCTGAGCAACAAGTATGATGTGGGTGATGGCAGTAGCAGTGGTGGAGCAGCCACTGGGACCAAAGGGTCCACACTGGTACTGGTACTGCTGGTAGCTGTGGTGGGCTGGGTATGCAAGTCTGCAGTCCTATGGCCCCCAAAAGCAGGGTGATGGTTATGGTCCTAGGTGTGCTTAGGAGAGCTTCATTTTCCTATTCTCCCTGGCAAGGTGGCAGCTTCAGCCACATGACCTCAAGCTCAGCCCAACATTGGGTCATAGCACAGTGTTAAACCCTCAAAATGGTGCCAGCTGTGAGCCTGCAACCAGAGGTGGTGGGGCCCTGCACAGGCAAGCAGTATGGCCAAAAGCTATAAGAAATGTGGTCCACTCATTTTTTAGTCTCCTAGCAGCCCATTTCACAGTGCTGGGTATTGTCCTACATATCCACAGGACATCCGGGTTTCCATGTCCCTCCTTGGCCAGGCAGCAGCTGCTACCACATCAGCCCAAACTCAACCCAAGGGTTGGGCACAGCCCAGCATTAAACTCTCAAAATGGTGCCTTGGGCCTGAGACCAGGGAGGATTGGGCTCCTCCCAGGCAAGCAGCATGGACAAGAAGCTCTGGGGAGTACAGTCCACTCACATCTGAGTCTCACAGCAGCCCACTGTAGAGTGGTGTGTATTGTCCTAGACATGCATTAGAGAGCCTTGTTTCCCTGTCCCTCCCCAGCCAGGTGGTGACTGCAACTGTTTTGGCCTGAATTCAGCTTCAGGGCAGGGCACAGGCCAGCATTAAACTCTCAAAATGGTGCCAGCCATGGGTCTGCCACCAGAGAGGGTGTGCTGCTTCTGGGAGGCAGCATGGGCAAGAAGCTGTGGAGAGTGCTATCCACTCACATTTCAGTCTCAACATTGCCCCACAGCAGGGTGGTAGGGATCTCCCCAGAGTTGCATGAGAGCCCCCATTTTCCCTTCTCCCTCCTCAGAGCAGCACAGTGGCGGCAGCTATGTCTGTAGATCCCTAGTATTTAGGCTCTCAGAATGGCACCCAGTTTGAAGTACTCTAGGCTCAGATGCTTGTGGGATTGCATGTGGGTTTCCTTTGTGGAATCACATCTCTGTGCAATATCTAGGCAGCTCCCTATGTAAGGCTTAAGGCCCACATGGGTCAAGGGGTTCTCCTATAGATAAGATTATAAAAGCCCATTTCAGAGTATGAAGCCCTGGGGGGTTTTCTCCTACTGTTTCCTCCCATCCATGAGCTTTTCCTGGCTCTCAGCCAGTCCCTGGCCAGGCAAAATGCCTTAAACCCAGTCCTTACTTACTTTTGGTGCTTCCCATCACTTCTCTGGTAAATCCTGGTGTTCTCTCCTAGACAATCTGTTTGAAACGTAAGTATCTACTATTTTGGTTCCTCTTTATGGAGGAGGCATATACTACCTACATCTAGTCAGCCTTCTATGTGTCTGTTTCTATTCCAGCGCCATGCTGTTTTGGTGACCACAGCCATGTAATGTATCTTGAAGCCAGGTAGTGTGGTGCCCCCAGCTGTGCTCTTTTTGCTCAGAATTCCTTTGGCTATTATGACTTTTTTGTTTTTGTTGTTCCATATGAATTTTAGGGTTTTTTGTGTTTCTCTGAAAAATGACATTGGTGTTTGATGGGGACTGCACTGACTCTTTAGATTGCTTTAGGTATATGGTCATTTTAATGTTGTTAATTCTTCCAATCCAGCATTGGAACATGGAATGTCCTTCCATTTGTTAGTGTCCTCTTCAATTTCTTTCATCAGAGTTTTCTAGTTTTCCTTGTAGACGTCTCTCACCTTCTTAGTTAAATTTATTCCCAGCTATTTTTTTCTATAACGATTGTAAATGAGATGGCCTTCTTGATTTTTTTCTCAGCTAGTTTATTATTGGTGTATAGAAATGCTACTGATTTTTGTATATTGATTTTTTTTATCCTGCAACTTTATCAAATTTATTTGTGAGATGTTAAGAGTTTTTTGGTGGAGCCTTTGGGTTTTTCTATATATAATATCACGTGCAAAGAGGGACAATTTGACTTCCTTTTTTCTAATTTGGATGCCTTTTATTCCTCTTGCATGATTGCTCTGGTTAAGATTTCCAGAACTATGTGGAATTGGAGTGGTGAAAGTGGGCATCCTTTTCTTGTTCCAGTTCTTAGAGGAAAGGTTTTTAGCTTGTCCACATCCAATAAGATGGTAGCTGTGTGTTGATCATATGTGATCTTTATTATGCTGAGATATGTTCCTTCTATGCCCAGTTTGTTGAGTTTTTATCATGAAAAGATGTTGAATTTTATCAATGTTTTTACTACCTCTATTGAGATGATCATATGGTTTTTGTCCCTCATTCTGTTGATGTGACGCATCACATTTGTTGTTTTGTATATGTTGAACCATCCTTGCATCCTTCAGATAAATCCCACTTGGTCATGGTGTATTTTTTTATGTGCTACTGAATTTTGTTTCCTAGTATTTTTTCTGATGATTTTTCATCTATACTCATCAGGAATATCGGCCTATAGTTTTCTCTTTTTTTGTTGTGTCCTTGTCTGGTTTTGGTACCAGAGTAATGCTGGCCTCAGAATTTGTTAGGGAGAATTTTCTCCTTTTTAATTTTGTGGACTAGTTTGAGAAGTATTAGTGTTAGTTCTTCTTGGTTAAGTTTGGTAGAATTTGGCAGTGAAGGCATCCAACTGTGGACTTTTCTTTTATGGGAGAATTTTTGTTACTGATTCAATCTCTTTACTTCTTATTGATCTGTTCAGTTTTTATTTCTGTCTGATTCTGTCTTGGTAGGTTATATGTGTCCAGGAATTTATCCATTTCCTCTAGGTTTTCCAGTTTGTTCATGTACAGTTGTTCCTAAAAGTCTTCAGTGATTTTTTTATTTCTCTGATAACGTTTGTAATATTTCCTTTTCTGTTTCTGATTTTGTTTGAGACTTTTTTTTCACTTGGTTAGTCTAGCTAGGAGTTTATCAAATTTGTTTACCTTTTCAAAAAATCAACTTTTCATTTCATCATCTTTTGTATTATTATTTTTTTTAGTCTCCATTTCACTTAGTTCTTCTCTAATCTTTATTATTTCTTTCCTCCTACTAATTTTGGGTTTGGTGATAAGAAGAATACATACTCTGTAGCTGCTGGATGAAATGTTCTTTAAATGTCTGTTGGTCTACAATATAGTTTAAATCCAGCATTTCTTTGTTAATTTTCTGTCTAGATGATCTGTCCGATGCTGGAAGTGGGATGTTGAAGTCCCCAATATTATTGTGTGGGAGTATATCTCTCCCTTTAGATGTAATAATATTTGGTTTATATATCTGGATATTTGGTGTTAGAGCCGTATGTTCAGAATTATTATGTCCTCTTGCTTAATTGATCCATTTGTCATTATATAGTGACCTTCTTTGTCTCTTTGTACTGTTCTTGGCTTACAGTCTGTTTCATCTGACATAAGTATAGCTGCTCCTCCTCATTGTTGGTTTTTGTGTTCACATAAAATATCTTTTTCCATCCCTTTACTTTCAGTCTGTATGTGTCTTCAAGGGTGAGATGCATTTCTTATAGGCAGCATATAGTTGGGTCATGTTTTTATTCATTTAGCCAGTTTATACCTTTTAAGTGGAAAGCTTAATGTTTATGTTAAAGGTTATTATTGACACGTGAGGGCTTCCTGTCATTTTGTTAATTGACTTCCTATTATTTTCTATATCCTTTGTTGCTTTCTCTTTTATTATTTATCATTGTGATTTGGTGGTTTTATATAGTGCTAACACTTGAGTCCTTTGTCTTCCTCATGTGTGTTTGCTTTACCAGTAGTTTTTTATACTTTCGTGTGTTTTCATGATGGTAGATACCATCATTTTGCTTCCTCATGTAAGGCTCCTTGAGGCATTTCTTGTAAGACCTGTCTAGTGGTGAATTCCCACAGCTTTTGCTTATCTGAGAAAGACTTTATTTCTCCTTCATTTCTGAAGGATAACTTTACTGGTTATAATATCCCTGAGTGGCAGGGTTTTTTTTTTCTTCCAGCACTTTGAATATATCATCCCATTCTCTCCTGGTCTGTAAGGTTTCTGCTGAGATATCTGCTATTCATCTGATGGAAGTCCCCTTATAAGTGACTAGATGCTTTTCCCTTCCTGTTTTTAGAAATCTTGCCGTCTTCAGCATTTGCCAGTTTGACTATGATGTGTCGTGGACAAGAGCTTTTTGGAATGTATCTATTGGGGATCTCTGAGATTCCTGTATCTGGCTGTCCAAACCTCTTGCTTGCATTAGAAAGATTTCAGCTATACCATCAAATAGATTTTCTATGCATTCCCTTCTCTCTTCACCTTCTGGACACTGAAAATTTGAACATTTGATTGCTTTATGTTGTTACATATGTAATGTTTTTATCTCACTGGGTTATTTAAAAAGATCTGTCTTCAGGCTCTGAAATTATTTCTTCTTAATCTAGTCTATTGTGGAAGGTTCCAAATGTATTTAGTATTTCATTCAATGAATTCATCAGTTCCAGACTTTCTGTTTGGTCCTTTTTTATATCTGTCTCTTTGGTAAATTTCTGATTAATATCCTGAATTATTTTTCTGATTTCTTTGTATTGTTTATCTGAATTCTCTTATATCTCACTGAGCTTATTTAACATCATCATTTTAAATTTTTATCCAGGATTTCATAAATATCTTTTTGATTGGAATCTGTTGAAGAATTATTGTGTTCCTTCAAAGGTATCACATTTTGTTTCTTTTGTCCTTACATTGATATCTCACTCTTGACATAATAGTCACTTCTTCCAAATTTTTGAACTTGCTTTCATAGGGAAGAACTTTTTCCTGGAGATGTATCTATGGTGTTGGTTGGATAGGGCACTGATTCTGAGTGCAAGTAGTAGTGTAGTCTCTGTATAATTTCTTTGGCTTTAAACAGTGTCAGTAGTGTCTGTGATTTTTCTCAGGGGCTTATGGTGCTGTCGTTAGTGTAGACTGTCGTGAAATTCTGCTGGGGATGGGGACATCAAGTGGGACAATCCTCAGGCCCCACTGGTGGCAGCAGCAGAACAAGCATGCCTGTCCTTGGGCCCCAGGGCAGTGTACATTTGAACTGGTTTTAGCAGGTCTAGGCAGGCTGATTTGGGGCCTCCAGGTATCTTACATAGGTGTCAGCAGTGGGCTAGGTGGGTCCTCAGGCCCTTGGGCAGCAGATATAGCGTGGGTGGTGGCGGTGGCAATAGCAGGACAGTCCTCTGGCTTCTGAGCAGTTCACACTGCTGTTAGCGGTGGCTGTAATGGGCTTCATGGGCCAGTACCCAGGCCTGCAGGTGGCGTTAGTGGCAGGTTGGGTGCGACTATCTTCAGATCCCTGGGAGGAGTGCTCAGGTGCCAGTGATGCAGGGCTGGGGAACCTGTGGCCTTAGAGCCACACATGGCTTTCTGGATCCTTGATTGAGGCCTTTTACTGAATCCAAATTTTACAGAACAGATCCTTTTAATTTCCAATCCCCAGGCCCTTGGGTGGCATGCTTGGGCACTTGGGGGGGGTTATCTGGGCGGGGCAGGCCTGAGGCCCTCCAGCAGCGCGTGTGGCTGCTGGCTATGGTAGGCATGGCGACCCCCATGCACCCTACAGGATGCTTAGGTAGGTTAGCACTGGCTGTGCTGTGGTCCTGCTCCTTGAGAGGGCAGAGTTGCTTTCAGTGGCAGGAGCCATAAACAGGCAGCTGGGGAGCGTGTGCTTTGGTCCTAGGTTGTGGCCACAAGTGGGGTAGCCTTTCCTGAGAGTACTTTAAAATACACACCAGCCCTGCCACTGGGGGTGGTGGGGTCACTGCCAACAGCTCATGCTTTGGCCCTGGCAGCAGCAGCCAGCAACAGCATCCAGCTATGTGCGCAAGATGTCAACAGTCCTCCCTGGATGTGGAGATGTGGGGCCTGTTGGTCCCCAGGACAGGATGCAGTATGGCGGAGGCTGGGCACGCAAAGTGGTGCCTAGCTGTAGCCACTGAGGACTCCAGGGTGTGTGGGATCCAGCATTCACTCCCTCTCTGGAGCAATGTCACTGTGCAGTTTCCAGGCGGCCCCGTTAGTCTCAGGGCCCGCATGGGTCAAGAAGCTCTCCCAGGGCTAGGACAGGAGTCTTCAGTGGGAATGTGAACTGCTGGAGATCATCCACTTGGCCTCTCCTCATGCTAGGGAGCCTCTCCAGGCTCTCAGCGGGTCCAGGATAAGTCAGCCACTGACCTTCCCTCTCCTTCCTTATGTATTTCCTGTCACTTATCTGTGGAATTCCAGCATTCCTCTTGGGTAATCTAATCAAAGTGTTGTTATTAACTTGCTATTGTGGTTTTCTTTGTGGAAGAAGCAAGTACCCAATGACTGTAGTTAGCCATCTTGAAACCCCTTCTTGTATTTGGATAGTGACTTCATTGACTCTGTAGATGACTTTGGGTAGTATGGTCATTTTAACAATATTCTTTCAATCGATGAGCATGGGATGCCTTTTTTTTTTTTTTGTTACCTCTTTAATTACAGTCACTGGTGTTTTGTAGTTTTCATTGTAGAGTTCTTTCACTTCCTTCAGAGTTTATTCCCAGGTATTTTTTCTTTTTGTGGCTATTGTAAATGGAATTGCCTTCTTGATTTAGTTTTCAGCCAGTTTGTTATTAGTGTATAGAAACACTACTGACTTTGATTGACTGATTTTGTTTCCTGCAACTTTACTGAATTCATTTACCAGTTCTAAGGGTCTTTTGGTGCATCTTCAGATTTTGCTATCAGATCATGACATTTGCAAAGAGGAACACTTTGTCTATTTTCCAATGTAAATACCTTTTATTTCTTCCTCTCGCATAATTGCTCTGGCCAAGACTACCAGTACTATGTTGAATAAGAGAGGTGAAAATGGGCATCCTTTTTCCAGTTCTAGGAGTAACGGCTTTCAGCTTTTCCCCATTCAGTATGATTTTAGCTATGGATTAATCATACTGTGTTAGATTTCCTTGTATTGAGGTATGTTCCTTGTAAACCCAATTTGTTCAGATTTTTTTATCATGAAGAGATGTTGAATTTTATCAGTCCTTTTTATGTATCTATTGAGATGATCATATGGTTTTTGTCCTTCATTCTATTGATGTAATTTATTAAATTTTTTATTTGCATATGTTGAACCATCCTTGCATCCCTGGGATAAATCCCACTTGATCATAGTGTTGGTGTTTGTTTGTTTGTTTGTTTGGATGCACTGTTGAATTCTGTTTCCTAGTATTTTCTTAAGGATTTTTGCATCTATGTTTATCAGGGATATTGTCCTGTAGTTTTCATTTTGTTCTTGTTGTGTCCTTATCTGGCTTTGGTATCAGGGTAATGCTGGCCTCATACAATGAGTTTGGAGGAATTCCTTCCTCTTTAATTTTTTGGAATAGTTTGAGAAGAATTGGTGTTAGTTCTTCTATAAATGTTTGATAGAATTCAGTAAAACGATCTTGTCCTGGGGTTTTCTTTGTTGGAAACTTTTTATTACTAATTAAGTCTCATTACTTGTTATTGTCCTATTCAGGTTTTTCTGTTTCTTCCTGGTTCAATCTTGGTAGGTTGTATGTGTCCAGGAATTTATCCATTTCTTCTAGGTGTTCTAATTTTTTGGTATATATTCACATTAATCTCTAATGATCCTTTGTATTTCTGTATATCAGTTGTAATGTCTTTTCTGTTTCTGATTTTATTTATTTGAGGCTGCTCTCTTTTCTTTTTGGTTAGTGTAGCTAATGGTTTGTAGACTTTTTTATCTTTTCAAAAAACCAACTTTTCATTGATCTCACTATTAATATTTGTGGGGGGAGGGCTCACTTTACTATTTCTTTCCTTCTACTTATTTTGAGTTTGGTATTGTCCTCAAACCTTGAGATGTATCATTAGGTTATTTGAAATCCTACTTTTTTGATGTATTTATTGCTATAAACTCCCTCTTACCACTTTTTTCTGTATCCCATGCTTTGTACATTGTATTCTTATTTTCATTTGTTCCAAGAAATTTTTTTATTTCCTCAATTTCTTCATTGATTCAATAGTCATTCAGAAGCATGTTGTTTAATTTCTATGTGTTCAGTTTAAAAGGTTTCTATTGTTTTGAGATCTAGCTTTATTCCATTGCAGTCTGAGAAGACACTTGATATGATTTCAGTTTTTTAAAATTTGTTGAGACTTGTTTTGTGTTCTAACATATGATCTATCTTAGAGAATGTTCCATAGGCTGATGAGAAAATTATGTATTTTGTACCTGTTGGGTGAAATGTTCTATAAATGTCTGTTAGGTCCGTTTGATCTATAGTACAGTCTAAGTGCGACGTTTCTTTTCTTTCTAGATGATTTGTCCAAGGCTGAAAGTGTGGTGTTGAAGTCCCCAACTATAATTATAATGGGGTATATATCTCTGTCTTTAGCTCTAATAATATTTGCTTTATATATCCAGGACTCCTGTGTTGGGTGCGTATATATTTAAAACTGTTATATCCTCTTGCTGAATTGATCCATTTAATCATTATATAATCTCTGTATTTCTGCTTTTTGAATTAGAGTATTTTTTGTCTGATAGAAGTATAGCTACTCCTGTACACTTTTTGTTTCCAGTTGTGTGGAATATCTTTTTTCCATCTCCTCCCTTATAGTCCATAGATGTCTTTACAGGTGAAGTTGCATATAGTTGGTTTTTTTTTTTTTATCCATTTAGCCAGTCTATATCTTTTAATTGGGGGACTTAAACCATTTACATTCAAGGTTGTTATCAATAGGAAAGAAATTGCTCCTGTCATTTTATTGTTTTCCCGTTGTTTTATATACCCTTTGTTCCTGTCTTCCTCTCTTATTATTTATCTTTGCAACTTGGTGGTTTTCTGTAGTGATAATGTTTGATTCCTTTCTCTTTCTCATTTGAGTATCTGCTCTACCAGTGGGTTTTATACTTCCATGTGTTTTATAACTGTGGATATCATCCATTAGATTCCAGATGTAGGACTCCCTTAGCATTTCTTATAGGGCCTATCTAGAGGTGATGGATTCCCTCAGTTTTTGCTTGTCTTAGAAAGACTTTTATTTCTCCTTCATTTCTGGGTGATAACTTTGTTGAGTTTAGTATTCTGCCTGGTAGTTTTTTTCCTTTCAGCACTTTGAATATATCATCCCATTCTCTCTTTGCCTGTAAGGTTTCTGCTGAGAAGTCTGTCATTAGTCTGAAGGAGATTCTCTTATATGTGACTTGAAACTTTTCTGTTGATGTTTTAGAATTCCGTCTTTAACTTTTGACAGTTTGAAGAAATATACCTCAGAGAGGACCTTTTTGGTTTGAATCTATTTGGAGATTTTTGAGCTTCCTGTATCTGTATTTATTTTTCTTTCCCAAGACTTGAGAAATTTTCAGCTATTATTTCATTAAATAGGTTTTCTATGCCTTTTACCAACTCTTCAGGAACTCCCAAAATGTTTGTTTTCTTGGTAGTATCTCATATGTCATGTAGGCTTTCTTCATTCTTTTTTATGTTTGGCTTTTGTGGGGGATTTTTGGCCTGTCAATTTCAGAAATTCTTTCTTCTGCTTGATATAGTCTATTTTGGAAGCTCTTCACTATATTTTGTTTATTTCATTCATTGAATTTTTCAGTTCCACATTTATGTCTGATTCTTTTTTATGATATCTAACTCTATGTTGAATTTCCCATTTAGATCATGAATTGTTTTCCTCGTATCTTTGTATTGCCTACCTGTATTCTTGTATCTCATTCAGTTTCTGTAACATTTCCTTTTCTTCGGGGTCTCTTGCCTCAGAATTATTGTGTTCCACTGGAGTTGTCATGTTTCCTTGCTTTTTAAAGTGCCTTGTATCCCTATGTTGATATCTGTGTATCTGGAATAACAGATGCTTCTTCCAATTTTATATAGTAGCTTTTGTAGGTAAAGACTTTCTTCCTACGTGTGTCTATAGTGTCATTTGGGTAGGATCCTTTGGCATTAGCTCTGGGTGGGTACACGTGGGTAGTCTCCATATCATTAACTAGGCTATAATCAATGTCAGTGGTATCTGTGTGTTCTTCAGTAGCTTAGGCTTTTAATGTTTAAGTTGTTTGTGGAGGCAGTGAAGAGGCTTTGCTGGGGATGTGAACACTGGGTGGGCCAGTTTTGGGGACTCCAGGGGACACACACAGTCACCGGCAGTGGTGGGCCAGTCCTTGGGCTACTGGGTGGCAACAAGCTCAGGCATGAGGCTGCCCTGTCTCTGGAGTGGGCAGGGTTGCTGGGAATGGTGCTGGTCCCTGACACGCAGCTCAGGGTTCAAGTCCACACTTTGCTTCCTATGTCCTCAGGCCAGCCTCCCTGGTGTGCTAGACTGCCTGTTCGCCAAGGTATAGAGTGCTGAGTGGGCTCCTTTGCCAGGGACACAATCACACCACTGGGCCCAGGTGCTGTCATGATACTGCAGCCTTCAGGGTAGATGTATGTATATGCGATGTGGCTCCAGGGTTGTAGAGATGCAGGGGCTATTGGGCCCCAGGACTGCTTTCAAGATGGCACCAGGCTGAAGCAGCTTGCATCTTAGGAGCTGAGTGGGACCCAACATGAATTCCCTCTCTAGAGCAATGCAATTATGTAAATTCCAGGTAGCTCCCTATACTAGGCTCAGGGCCTGTGAGGGTTGAGCAGCTCTCCTGTAGCTGGGATTGTAGTCATCTGTGGTGGGAATTCTGACTACAGCGGATCTCCTGCTTACCTTTTCCCCGCAGTGGGGAGTCCCTCCTGGCTCCCAGCCATTCCTAGACAGCTCCTTTATTTCCCTCTATACTGCCATCTTGAGTTTCTATGCCTCAGGGGATCCCTGTCACTTCCCTGCTGAATGTCAGTGTTTTCCTTTTGATGTTCTATTTGATGTATAGTTATCTGCTTGCTGTTTTGGTTCTTCTTTGTGGAGGAGGTAAATGCCAGGCCTCTCTATTCAGCTATCTTGATGACATCTTTCTTCTAGGAATTTTATAGTTTTACATTTTACATTTAAGTCTGATACATTTTGAGTTAATTTTTATGAAGAGTGTAAGGTCTGTGTCTCAATTTTTCTGTATGTGGATATCCAGTTATTATACCATAATTTGTTGAAATGACTATCTTTCCTGTATTGTATTGCCTTTGTTCCTTTGTCAAAGATCAGTTGTGCATACTTACGTGAGTCTACTTTTGGGCTCTGTGTTCTGTTCAATTTATCTGTATGTCTATTATTTCATCAGTACCATGCTGTCTTGATTACTGTAGCTTTATACTGTCTTGAACTTGGTTTTTGCTGAGAAGTCTACTAAGAAAATAATAAAATAAATAAGTCTTGAACTTGGGAAGTGTCAATCCTCTTACTTTTTTCGTTACCTTCAATATTGACTTGGCTACTCTGGATCTTTTGTCTCTCTATATATACTTTAGAATCGGTTTGTCAGTATTGACAAAATAACTTCCTGGAGTATTGTTTAGAGTTGCATTAGATCTATATATCAACTTGGGAAAAACGGACATCTTGACAATAATGTCTTCCTATCCATAAACATAGAACATTTCTCCATTTATTTAGGTCTTTAATTTATTTCAACAGTTTTGTAGTTTTTCTCATACAGATCTTGTACCTTTGTTAATTTTATACCTAAATATTTCCTTTTGGTATTGGTTATTAATTTCAAATTCCATTTGTTCATTTTTGGTATATAGGAAAACAATTGACTTTTATATATTAACTTTATATCCTGCAACCTTGCTATAATTGCATATTAGTTTCAGAAGTATCTTTGATTCTTTTGTATTTTCTCCTTAGACAATCATGTCATCTACAAGGAAAGTTTTCTTTCTTTCTTCTCCAATCTATATTCCCTTTGTTCTCTTTACCTGTCTTGTTGCATTAGCTCAGATTTCCAGTATGATGTTGAAAAAGAGTTGTGAGAAAGGACATCCTTGCCTTGTTCCTGATCTTAGTGGAAGAGCTTCTAGTTTCTGGCCATCAAGTATGATGTTAGCTATAGGATTTTGTAGTGTTTATCAAACTGAGAATTTTCCACCCTATTCCTAGTTTACCAAGTTATTTTTTTAATCAGGAATTTGATTTTGTCAAATTCATTTTCTGCAGGTAGTGATATGATCTTACAACTTTTCTTCTTTTATCTGTTGATGTGATGTATTACATTAATTGATTTTCGAATGTTTCACTAACCTTGCCTACCTGGTAGAAATCCAACTTTGTTATGATGTATAATTCTTCTTATAAAATTGCTGGACTTCATTTCTTAACATTTTGTTGAGGATTTTTTTTTCCACATCTATGTTCATGAAAGCTATTGGTCTTTAGTTTTCTTTCAATTTATTTAGTTTTGGAATTATGGTGATGGTGGCTTCATAAAATGACTTAGGAAGTATTTACTCCTGTCTTCGGAAAGAGATTATAGAGAACTGGTATAATTTCTTCCTTAAATGTTCGGTAGAATTCACCAGTGAACCCATTTGTGCCTTTTGGATATGTATTAGTCATTGATTCAATTTCTTTAATAGATATGGAGCTATTCAGATTGTTTTCCTTCTTGTGATTTCACAGGTTGTATTTTTCAAAGAGTTGGTCCATTTCATCTAGGTTATCAAATTTGTAGGCACAGAGTTGTTCATGGTATTCCTCTGTTATCACTGTAATGCCCATGTGATCTATAGTGATGTCCCTTCTTCCATTTCTGATATTGGTGATTCATGTCCTCTTTTTTATTAGCCTGGCTAGAGGCTATCAGTTTTATAACAAACATCTTTTTGTTTCATTGATTTTTCCCTATTGATTTTCTATTTTCAATTTCATTGTTTTATGCTCTTATTTTTATTACTACTTCTATTTACTCTGCATTTAATTTGCTCTTCTTTTTATGGTTCCCTAAGGTGAAAGCTTAAATTATTGATTTTAGATCTATATTTTCCAATGTATGCAGCCAATGCTACAATTTTCCTGTATTGCCTGCTTTCACTATATCCTACAGATTTTATTATGTTTTCACTTCCATTTAGTTCAAAATATTGTAAAATTTCTCTTTAGATTTCTTCATGTGTTACTTAAAAGTATGTTTAATCTCTAGGTCTTTTGGGATTTTCCAGTTATCTTGTTTTTGACTTCTAGTTTAGCTACATTGTGGTCTGAGAACAGACACTGCGTTCTATTCTTTTAAATTTGTTAAGGTGTGTTTTACGGTCTAGAATGCAATCTATTGTGGTGAATGTTCCACCAGAGCTTGAGAAAAATGTGTATCTGTTGTTCTTGGATGAAGCAGTCTATAGATAATTATTATATCCAGTTGATTAATGGCAGTCTTGAGTTCAACTATGTCCCAATTGATTTTCTGTCTGCTGGATCTGTCCATTTCTGATAGAAGGGATAGATTCATCTATTTCTCCTTGCAGTTCAGTTTTTGCCTTGTGTTTTGATGGTATGCTGTAAAGAGTATATACATTAAGATTGTTATGACTTCTTGGAGAACTGACCTCTTTATCCCTGATAACTTTCCTGCTTTGAAGTCTAGTCTTCCTAAAGTTAATACAGCTACTCCAAGTTTCTTTCGGTTAGTGTTATCATCAGATACTTCTTCCATCCATTTACTTTTAAACTGTATGTATCTTTATATTTAAAGTAGGTTTCTTGTAGATAATATATAGTTGGGTCTTGATTTTTTTTAATCCACTCTGACAATCTGTCTTTTAATTGGTATATTAACACCTTTTAAGTTCATAAGGATTACTGATATATTTAAATTGATATCTACTGTATTTGTTGCTATTTTCTATCTGTTGTCTTTGTTCTTATTTTTGTCTTCATTATTTTTTGTCTGTTGTGACTTTAACTGAGAATTTGATATTTTATTTTCTTTCCTAGCATATCAATTATACTTTTTTTTTTTAAGTGCTTGCCCTAGATTTTGCAATATCCGTTTTCAACTAGTCCTAGTCCACTTTCAAATAACACTATAACGCTTCACAGGTAGTGTAACTTATAATAATAAAATACTAACTTCTCCACCAGTACCTTTTATCATTGCTGTCCTTCATTTCACTTATATACGTAAGCATACATGAGCACATAAAAGCATATATATGTACATAAGCATAGATAACATGACAGCACACATATATACATAAGGTATATATAAAGCATTTATAATATATATTTTACATATAAACATACATTATGTACATATATAAGCATACATAATCAAATACATGTTGCTGGTATTATTTTCAATAATCTCTGATCTGTTAGGTCAGGAGAAAATAAAAGTTTTTATTTTACATTCAGCTATTCCTTCTTTATCGCTCATTCTTTATTTAGATCTCAATTTCTGATGAATATTTTCCTTCTGTCTAAAGAATGTCTTTTAAGATTTCTATGAAGGAAGATCTACAAGCAATGAGTTCCCTCAATTTTTGTTTATCTGAGAAAGTCTTTCTCCTTCACTTTTTAAGAACCATTTTGCAGAGTACAGAATTCTAGGTTGGTGGACTTTTCCTCTTAATATTAAATATTTCACTCCATTCTTGCTTATATTGTTTATGATTGGATATAACTCTTATCTTTGCTCCTATATAGGTAGAGTGTTCCCCCCACCCCACTTCTTTCAAGACTTTTTTTTCAGGATATTATGGGGGTACAAACATTTTGGTTACATGTTATGACTTTGCCTCACCCAAGCCAGGATTAGAGGCATGCCCTTCCCCCATACAATGCTCACCGTGTCCATTAGTTGTGAGTTTACCCCCCCCACCCACAATGACTATTACCACCATGTGAGCACCTTAGTGTTGATCAGTTAGTGCCAATTTGATGGAGAGTACATGTGGTGCTTATTCTTCCATTCTTGTGATACCTCACTTCAGAGGATGGGCTCAAGCTCTATCCAGGAAAATATAACCATTGTTTTTTGTAATTGAGTAGTATTCCATTGTATACATATACCATATTTTATTAATTCACTCATGGGTTGATGGGCACTGGGGGTGTTTCCACATCCTTGCTATAGTGAATTGTGCTGCCAAGGACTTTTTATCTCCGGTTTCATGTAGTTTGAAAATGATAACCCTAGGTATAGTTTTTTTTTTGTTTTTTTTTGTTTTTTGTTTTTTTGGCATTTATCCTGCTTGGTGTTCTCTGAGCTTCCAGAATCTGAGATTTGGTGTGTGACAGGAATTTCGGGGAATTTTTAGTAATTATTATTTCTTTTGTTCATTTTTCCACTTCTTCTACTTTGGGTATTCCCATTACACATATGTTATACCTTCTGTAGTTGTCCACAGTTCTTGGATATTCTGTTCTGGTGGTGGTGGTGGTGGTGGTGGTGGTGGTGTTTTTCCCAGTCTTTGTTCTCTTTGCTTATCAGTTTTGAATGTTTCTGTTAAAATATCCTCAAGTTCAGGGATTCTTTTCTCAGCTCTGTCCAGTCTACTAATAAGTCCAAGGGTATTTTTCATTTCTGTCAATATTTTTGATCTCCAGGATTCCTCTTTTGTTTTTCCTTAGGATTTGCATCTCCCTGCTTACATTGCCCATGTGTTCTTGCATGCTATCTACTTTATCCACAAGAACCCTTAGCATATTAAACATAGTTGTTTTAAATTCTGAGAATTTCAGTATCACTGGAGTGTCTGGTTCTGATGCTTGCTCTGTCCCTTCAAATTGTGTTGTGTGTTTTGTTTTTATTTTTTTTTTTTTTTACCTTTTAGTATATCTTGTGACTTTTTTCCTTGACAGCTGGACATGATGTACTGAGAGAAAAGAACTATAAATGGCCTTTAGTAATGTGTTGGTAACATGTGAAATGAGAGGATATGTTCTATAGTCCTGTGTTTAGCACTCAGTCTTTTAATGAGCCTATGCCTCTGGACTGTAAACTTCATAAGCATTCCTGGCTTTTTTCTCCCCCTTTAAGTGGAGTTGGAAATTTCTTTTCTTCACGGAAGGCTACAACTGACTAGAGTTGGTTACTTCCATTCCCCTAGGTCAGTTAGGCTATGATAAAACCCTAGTACGTTAGGTTCTAGTTAACTAGTTTCTCCTGAGGGCAGACTTTTAAGAACAGAGCACTCCGACTTATTTCAAAATGTTTCCTTTACCCCTCCGTATGCTGGAAGCACAAATTTTTCTCTGATACTTACTTTATATAAGAACCTAGAGGTAGCATCTCGCAAAAGCCTGGGTCGGGGGAGCTATAACTGGGTCCCCCTGGAGTTTTTAACTCTTATTCTTGACCACACCTAGCCTCCATCAGTTCTTCAAATGCAGTTCAGGTTTTCCTGCCCTGGCCCTGGTTCCCAGAGATTTTTGCTCCAATATATTGTGATTCTCCTTATCCACCTTTCTGATTTGGGGGGCAGCAGTTTGCCCTGTGACCTAACTTCTCTTACAGATCTAGGACATTGATCTTTCAGTTTGTTCAGTCTTTTACTTGTTAGGACAGAGTGGTGATACCCAAGCTCCTTACCTGTGCAACTCTTTTTATGTTTCCTTAGATAGTTTCTTAGTGATTATGATGGGGGTTATGTATGACATCTTAAATTTATAACAATCTAGTTTGAGCTTATACCAACTTAGTTTCAATAGCATACAGGAACTCAGGTCCTATACAGCTCCATTTCCCCTTATCTTCTTATTGTCTAAAATTTCATCTTTATACAATGTATGCCCAGTAATAAAGATGTATAATTATTGTTTTATGCATTTGTCTTTTAGGTCACATAGGAAATAAAGAGGAGTTACTAAGAGAATTCTTGATTGACAGATGCCTCAGCATTTAAAAAAACGTCATACCCATTCCATTCTGGCCTCTTCATGCTGATGGGAAATGTTGTTAATCTTACTGAGAATCATTGTATGTGATAAGTCATGCTGCTTGCTCCTTTCGTAATTATCTGTTTTTGTCCTTCAACAATTTGATTATGATGTGTGAATCTGTGTCGACCCTTTTTTGGAGTTTTAGGTTTGGGGGCATAAAGATTCCTCTTTCATCAAATTTTAGAATTCGTAGCATTCTAGGAGGCTGAGGCAGGAGGACTGCTTGAGCTCAGGAGTTCAAGACCAGCCTGAGCAAGAGTGAGACCCCGTCTCTACTAAAAATAGAAAAATTAGCCAGGCATCATGGCACGCACCTGTAGTCCCAGCTACTTGGGAGGCTGAGGCAGGAGGATCACTTGAGCCCAGGAATTTGGGGTTGCAGGGAGCTATAATGATGCCACTGCACTCTACCTGGGGAAATAGAGCTAGACTCTGTTTAAAAAAGAAAATTGAGAATCTGGCAGCCAGTATTCTTCAAGAGATTTTCCTGCCCCTTTCGTTCCCATCTCCTTTGGGGATTTCCTGTGTGTGTGTGTTGGTATACGTGATGGTTTTCCATAAGCTCAGGTACTGTTCATTTTTCTTCATTCTTTTTTCTTTCTGTTCCTCAGATTGAATGATTTCATTTGACCTTTCTTCAAGGTCACTGATTCTTTCTGCCTGTTTATACATCTGCTAATGAAACCCTCTAGTGAGCTTTTCAGTTCAGTTATTATTCTTTTCAGTTCCAGAATTTGTATAAACCCTTTTTCTAATTTACATCTCCTTATTGATATTCTCTATTCTCCTGGTTTACTTTAGTTCCTTGAGCATATTTAAGACAAATTATTTAAAGTCTTGTAAGTTCAATGTCCATGCTTCCTCAGGAAAATTTCTTCTGCAAATGGGCCATATTTTTTTGTTCCTTTGTATGTTTCATAGTTTTTTGTTGAAAACTTAACATTTTAATTATTACATATGAAAACTCTAGACATCAGATTCTTTCCCTGCCTCAGGATTTCTTTATGCTATGGACTATAGCTATTTAGTGACTTCTAAACTATTTTTGTGGAGTCTATATTCCTATCATATGTAGTCTCTGAAGTCTCTGGTCCTCCGGCTCGTCTTCAGTTAATGTTTTGGCAGTGGTTTCCTTGAGTACCAGGAGTCAGAGGAGGCAGCAGGAGAGAAGAAAAAGAAAAAAGTCCTCCTAGCCTTTACAAACTAACTCTGTATTGGACATTCCTTCGACATTTAGCCAGGCTGCTTACAACTGTCTTAGCCCTCACTTCCAACTTAAAGTGAACACAGATATCAGCCAGAGGTAAAAATTAAGGTGTTCTTAGGACTTTTCTGAGTATGTATTCAGCCCTGGGCATGCATATGAGTTTATAAATTTCCCAGTATACACAGGCACTTTTGAATGCTCTGATTCCCCAGAGAAACTCTGCAGATTGTCCTCCCAGGTTTCGGTGCTCTATTGTATGTCAGTCACAGCTACAATCTTTTCCCCAGGTCACTGTGATTTGATCAAATGCCTTACAATGTTTTCAAGTCATGTCCACCATTTTCTGCCCCGAATTCTGAGTGAGGCAAAACAAACAATCACCTTACATTAGTCCTTCAGGAAGTCCCCAGATAGTATAGAACAAAAAAAAAAAAAAATGCAATGAAAATCAGATCTATTCTGACCCGGAACCAGATCTAGGGTCCCACACTTAGGACATGGGTGGCCATCTTCAGGAATGTCACCACATGAAGGGGTGGGGGATTGCAGTGGCAAGTAAAATGCCACAGCACTTTTCTGTCATTCAGAAATGGCCTGTTTCTTGATTTGATGTTCACTAGATTGCTGTAATCCATTGACTTCTTCGAAGAGTTGTGATAAAATTGATCTGACAGGTTTTGCTTGTTGTTTTTTGTTTAGTTTTTGGTATTTCTCTGAAGGGAAGGTCCTTGGAGGTACTTACTCCTCTATGTTTGCTTGTGTCACTCACCACCCTCAAACTTTGACAGAGACGCTTCTCCCAGACTCTTTAAACCCCGTTTGCAGTGCTGGGTGGGGGATTTGAATGCTGTTGGAATTCAGTTCGTTTCTCTACTCACAGGTAATTGGATGGTATTCTGTCTCCTAGTACTGGTAAAGACACGGGTCATGTGGTTTTATTTGCACTTCTTGATGGTTTTATGCTTTGGGGGAGGAGGTGATTGGGGAGATAGGGGGTGAGAGGGAAATGGGAGCAGCATGCCATTGTTCTCCGAACCTGGAGAGAAGTCTTTTAAAAATTATCCCTGTATCTTAGTGCCCCTGTCTAATGCACCAGTAAGTCTTGCCAACTGTCTGGACTTGCCCACTCCGGGCCTCTCCAGCCACCTCCCTGGTGAGAGCCATGATGGCTTCTCTGCCTAGGCTGTTGCGCTTTTCTGGCCACTGCTCTCCCAGTTTCCACTCTTGCCTCCTCAACTCCGTTATTCACACAGCAGCTCAAGGGAATTCTTTAAACATAAAGTGGGTCTTGCTGCTTGCCTACTTAAATGCTTCGGCAGCTTCCTGCCGTGCTATCTTGGGTCAGTTTCACAGGACACACAGCCTGATCTGGGCATCCTCGAGGTGGCCAGTTGAGCAGGAGCCCCGCGGTGGACAGCTGGGAAGCTGCGTAAAGCCCTCCTCAGAGTTGTTCTACCAGCAGCTGAGCGAACTGCGGTTTTATGTCACCACCGAGCACTACTCCTGCGGTGGCCTGCTTTCTGTCCCTTTTGACTTGCCCTTTGTGCAGCTAAGCTGGCCCTTGAGGTCAGAGGTGGTGCTTGTCAAGGTATCTGGCGGGCTCGCGTGAGGAGACCACTGGTGCACACAGAATGGAACGCTCAGAGCACACGGATGGGGCCCCCACACTGCCTGTGTGTCCTTGAGAACAGGGACAGTGTGTTCTCGACCTTCATGTCCCCAGTGCCTGCCATACAGCAGGGCCTCCAAGAAAGGTTGCTGCCTGCCCCACCTGGGGGCCCAGTCTGGCCACGTGGCCTTCTGCTCTCTGCAGTAGGACCATCATCCTCATTGCTACATGTTTCCTCTGATTGTGGGAAATTCCTCAAGTGTTGACCAGTTTGATTCGTGGGCCCCTTAAGAGTCTAGCTGCATTGGAATGGGGCCCCCAGGGCCACACCAGACAGATGCCACCACCTCTTTTCTTGAAATGTTGTTCAGGCGGAGGGGGTCATAGCGAGAAAGGTCTCTCCGGGGCCCCTTGCCCTCCTCCCACTCACAGCCCTCCTGCAGCCAGCGGAGCGGGGGGAGCCAAGCTGTGCTGATTACTTTTGACATCAGTTGTTAACATAATTTTGACGTTAAGCCTCCCCCCAGCTCTGGAGCGGCTGACTGTGTCCAGGCTCCAGCTTGAGGAGCCATGGGGAGCCTCTCGGCCCCAGATCTGGCCTGGCTGGGAGGCGGCCTGGGAAGGGACCTGTGTTCTCAAGCCTGCGCCCTCGGGGCCTGGGGGTGGGGCCCCAGCAGATGTCTGGATTTGGTAGCCAGGGCCTGGAGCCGGATGCTGAGAACCAGGCCTGCAACTCATTTCCCCATTAAACATTCTGAGAACATCTGCACCGGTTTCCAAGGCTTCTCCCTCACTAATTGCTTTGATTATTGTGTGAAGTTAAGAACTGGCACATTTCCGTGATGTTGTGATGA
Source organism: Varecia variegata (assembly GCA_028533085.1). Classification (NCBI taxonomy): domain Eukaryota; kingdom Metazoa; phylum Chordata; class Mammalia; order Primates; family Lemuridae; genus Varecia; species Varecia variegata. Next base: position 179,891,447 of record CM052438.1, read on the forward strand.
AGGTGAAAAGATCGCTCTTAATTAGATTAAAAACATTTTTTTCTTCCTGTGTAATTTCGCCTTGAAAATCAAGGCCACTTTTTTGTTTTCTTCATCCAAAGACCTCCAGAAACTTTCCTCCCCACCTCTCCAGAGGTTTCTGGGGAATGTCCTGTGAGCTCAACTCTTGGAGAAGATAGTGCTTAACCCAGATTCCATTGTATATTAAAGTTTCCTGGGGCTGCTCTTGCTGCGTGGAACCTTCCCCTGAAAATGTGCCTTGGGAGACCTGGACAGTGACTTCCTGCAGCATGGAGACCCGGGTGGGTCGGTTTAGTTGTGTGGGCGGCTGTGTTGCTCTCTTTCCATTTCCTGGGCTCACTCAGGGCTGACCTTGTCCTGGCTCTGTCGTGGCCTGTCCTCAGCACCCCCGCTATTCAGACCCCACCCTTGGACCCACAGAGCCGTTTCCGTTCGCTCTGAGATCTGTCCCTGTTTTGATGGGGAGAGTTTCGGGATCAGGGGGAGGGGTCCTCACAACCCTACACTCTGGGGTCATGGGAGGCCCGCATCCTCCCTGGGGTTGCTTGGGGTCCCGGAGGCCACCTCTGGCTCTGTCACATCCCTGCTGTGCTCAGGTCAGATCTATCCTGCACTCCCTTGAGATCTGACATGTTCCATAATTTGCTCCAAACATCGTCTTACAGCAGGGCGTGGAGAGGGGCTCCCTGAAGGTTTGGGGAGATGCAGTTTTACATCACAGCAGTAGAAAGTCAAGGATCCGCCCTAGGGAACCCTGAGAGCTCCCTGTGTGTCGCAGGGCGGGGTCGGGGCCTCAGGCCGGCTTCTTTCCTGCCCTACAGCACACCTAGCAAGGGCAGGGCAGGGCAGTTGTTCTTTTGTAATCTTCACTCCCCGGGGGCCCATCTCCTTGGGCTCACACCTCACCCCCAAATTTGTCGCACACATTCCTGAGGACTCTCTTGGTAACAAATAATGGAACCCTAACTCAAACTAGCCTAAGCACAAAAGGGACATTTTTTGGCTCACACAGCTGGACCAAGCTGTTTCCGACACAGCTGGACCCTGGGACCGAGATGATCTTGCTCACTCTCACTCTCCCCTTCTTCTGTTTCCCCCCCTTCTGCCCTTCCCCTCCCTTTTGTCCTCCCTTTCCCTCACCCTCCTCTATCCGCTGGTCCCACGGGATGGCTGTATCCTCAGGCAGCCACTTTCCAGTGGGGGCAAGATGGCACCAGCCCACATGTGCCAGCTCAGCAAACTCGGCAGAAAGAGGCCATCTCTATCTCCATAATTCCTGCCAGAAACTAAGGCCAGGTTCCCATCGGCCCCCACCTGGGTTATAAGCCATCCTTGGACCTGCAACTGTACCTCTGGTGGCCAAGGTTTGGGCCATAAGGACCCCTCTGGGGATCACCAGTGGGTACCGGAACTCTGCATAGTAGGAATGGGAAGATTCGAGAAGCTGTTCCCAGAAGGCAGGCCTGGCCGAGGCAGGCAGAAACAACAGGTGTCCTCTCAGGCAAGGTATTTTCCTAAGCGGAACTGGGTGCCAGCTGTGAATATACATTTTCAGTCCATTCCTCGTCTTGTTCCTGGCAGCTGTTGTGGGAATGGCTTTTACACTTTCCGTCCGTGTCCCTTACTTCTCGCCTCTGAGTGGAGACACAGGTGGCGGCGGGGTCACTCTGGCTCGGGGTCTGTGAGCTGGGCATAGGCAGCTGGCACAGGCTGTGGCTCAGCAATGTCACGCAAGGTCTGGCTGCAGCTGTCCGGATGCCCTGGGGAGGGCATCTCCCTCACGGGCAGGACCCACAGGGCTTCGGCGAGTCCGCTGAGGGGGAGATTTCTTGCGGGGGCCAGGGAAGGGGCTTCTGCTTGGGAAGGACAGGCAGCTTCTCTTTATCCCTGCGGGATGAGCGGGCCCCGGAGGGACGTGGGGGAGGCGGACGGCGAGGTTCCCGGGCCGGGCCCACATGAGCCCTGCAGCCGTCCAGGGCAGGGATGATCTCTGGGGCCTTGGAAGGCTTGTGGGGGAAGAGGGCTTGGGTTACACCTGGGAGATTAGGCAGGATTTAATCAGTCGGGAGGGGAAGGGCAGGGGGTGAACAGCCGGGTGAAGTTACTGGGAAGGGCCCAGACGCTGGTGAGACTCTCGAAGGCAGCAGGGGTGGGCCGGGGCCCGGCTGCGAGCTGGACTTGGTACCTGAATGCTGGACTAGTCCGGGCAGGGGGGGCCGGAGGCTCAGTGAGAAGGCAGAGGTAGCAAGCCCAGAAGCATCTGAGAGCACATAGCCTTGAAGCCCTTCGTGGCAGGAAAGAGCTCTGTGTAGGCACGTGGGCAGGCCAGACAGAGGGACAGATTCCGCTAACGACAGGAAGAGGTGGGCAGCGATGCGGGCCAGAGAGCCAGGCACAGATACAGAAGCCCCCCACAAATTACTGTTGCTTGACTTGTGAAAAGTGTCGTTCAAAATAGAAAGTACTGGCACGATAAGGAAGGAAATGAAAATCACCTGCAGTCCCTCTCGCCCAAAGACCAACACAGTTAATTTGGATCTATTTCCTTCCAGTCTTTTTTCTGTGCCTGTGTTTCTTTTTAAATAACATCCAAATCCCCCTGTTCAGCAGGACCACTAGCTAGAAAGGAAGATGCTGCGCTGAGTTTGGTTCCTGCCCTCGAGAGAGGGTGAGATTTGGCAGCCAGTGTCCCAGCTGGGGTAGTCGCCACGCCTGAGGCTGCCTTCACCACCCCAAACCTCCCATTTTCCTAGAAAACAAAATTGTTTTGTTCTGCCCTGAAAAATTAGGCCCAATTCTGGCTTGGACAAAGCAAAGGCAGCCAAGGAATTAAAGCATCAAAAACTGGGACTGTCTTAGGAAAGTGTGACTTCACTGTCACCGGGATGCTATGCTCTTTGTCCCAGGGTCAGGCACTCTGGACAGCTCAGCAGAGGGCACCTGGCATTGCTCTGATGTCCTCTGCAGGGCCTGAGTGTCTAGGTGAGCTGCCCCACCAAGTCCACCATGAGCTCAGCCTTCTCTGTTGCTGTGAGCTCAGGCTCTGAAATACCTACCTTGGAGGAGGAGGTGACAACCCGGGTCTCTTAGGACCCAGTATTCGCCTTCAAGCCCTGGCCTGGCATGGGCAGCACCACTGTCTAGGAAGCGCTGAATCTCCACCCCACCCGCCAGGTCCTCTCCATTGGCTCATAGATGTTAGACCTGGCTGTGACCACAGGTGGGAACAGGGAAGATGTAGCAGCCCTGGCCACTGCCTCACCGTGGGCGGGAGGCATGCCCCACAGTCCCCAACACACAAGTCGAGCAGAAAGCAACCCTTTCTTTTCACTTGGAAAAACAACCTTGTAGAGCCCCTCTCTTTGCCCCTTGCTCTGGGGGCCCCATGTGCTTTTCCCAGGATTAAACCACAGAGCACGCATTCCTCTCTGGCAGGTGCAGGCCCTGCCCGCTCTGAGCAGCCAACTGATGTGCACATTTTAATTTCCTAAAACACTGGGGCTGGGCCTTTCTCAGGGGTCAGGTGGCTCACCCTTGGCCCTCAGGCTTTGGAGATGGCACTTGTCATCCCAGGTGTCTGGAAAGGAGCCCCATGTTCTAGCCACTGCTCTGCTGCTCCCTCCCTCTGTAGACAAGTGATGTAGACATTGAAATATGTATTTGTGTTCTTTTTCTTCTTCTTTTTTTTTTTCTTTTCTTTCTTTCTTTTTTTTTTTTTTTTTGTAAGAACATTAGAGTCCTGGATGAAGTTTTAGCCCCGTCACTTGACAACTGTATAATATAACCCAGGGTACTTGAATCTCTCAGCCCCAAATCTCTAAAGTAGGGGCTCCTGCCAGGTCCCAGACCTGTGGACCTCTGACTGTGAGCACATTCTTCAAGGCTTACCGGTCCTTCCCTAGTCTCTCTGAGGATGCCATGGGCACAGAGCCTCCAAGCTGAGCCCTGCTCCCGGCTGCGACTCAGTCATGTCTGCACGGTTTCCTGCTGGAAGTCTGCTGCTCACCCACGGGCCCGGCTGTCGCTCGAGTCTATCTGCGTTTCCCTGATTGCCAGTCAGGCCCAACACCTTTCCACATGCTCATCAGCGGTCGGATCCCTCCTGTGCGGTGTGTTGGTTTGTCTGTTGCCCATTTTCTTTCTTTTTTTTTTTTTTTTTATTTTTATTTTTTTTTGAGACAGAGTCTCGCTTTGTTGCCCGGGCTAGAGTGAGTGCCGTGGCGTCAGCCTAGCTCACAGCAACCTCAAACTCCTGGGCTTAAGCGATCCTACTGCCTCAGCCTCCCGAGTAGCTGGGACTACAGGCATGCGCCACCATGCCCGGCTAATTTTTTCTATATATATATTTTAGTTGGCCAGATAATT